>CM030843.1:7926013-8033513 GCA_018105865.1 Metaphire vulgaris
AATAATAATAATAATAATAATAATAATAATAATAATAATAATAATTTCAGATTTTCTATTCTATAAAAACTATTAATTCAAAATCTTGAAAATGATCTTACTCTGTTTTCAGATGAACGGACACACAGTTCAATAGGAACATCAAATGTTCCTTTAGTTCGCTGAGAAATGTGCTCACTGGTAGATAGGACAGTCGCCGAACCATAGCGTCTTAAAGTTCGTACTACTCTTCCTTTCCAGGACTCTTTAGGCTTTGTTACAGTAGCAGGATCTAGATAAACAACCAACAAAAGATTTGAGAGCGAATCTTCACAACGTCAAGCGTTTTAACATTGGATATTTTCATGGAAACTGTTACTGCATCAAATCAGTTCTACGCAATCTGCATTTTCTTAAAAATGCACAAGCTATTCATTACATCACAGGTTTAGCATTCATACGTTGTACAAGTCTAGATGCAGCTGCATAAATGTTTCATTCTTAGCACTGCCTTTGGCTAAAAGTTTCCCTGCATTGCTACTGATTTGGCCCAAAGCATCATCTTCATCAATATTTTGATTAACTAGCTGTTTACTAGTTCAATTCTGACCAGTACTGGTAATTCCTTTCCATTAAAACTCTGATAGGCCACACCTTTGCAGCAACTGCATATTACTAAATGCAAACAAAAATATGAAGAACTCCAGATTATTTTTGTCACTCACATCAACAATCCAAGTAAGGTTATGAGAAGAAATGATGATGATGATGACGACGACAACAAAGATGATGGCAAATAACTGTTGCATGTTCAACAGCAGTATAATGACAATTGCAGAGCACACATGTAGGAGATATATATGAAAGCTAAAATGAACCTCCTCGCTTGCGTCTTGTGCTTGGAGAATGCCACCCAAGCGACCAACCAGCATTGCTTTTCTTGCTGCCACGAAAACTTCCATCACGGGCAATTCTTTCCATGTCACATTCCAGAAAAGACTTCGATACGATTCCAGATATCTTGAAAAACAAATTTATCACTCAATAAACTTATTCTATCCATTTCAAGCAAGAAATTTTAGCCCTTAGTGGTCATTGGGGCAGCCTAACTTAACTCAATGAACACTAAAATCTCTAACAATAAAACATTTTGCAAGAAAAGTCCAACATATAAATTATGTGCAAACTGAAAAGAAAGAATAAACATAATACATAAACAATGTTCATATACACATTGAACAACAAATGGAAACTCAAAGAAAATATCAGTAGCAAGAGCAAAGGCTGTTATAACAAAAATTCTCATTAATTAATGTAAGTGCAGCTCAAGCTTATAAAATTCCTGTCATCTCTAACAAGATTTAAAGCAGCAGCTTTTGTGTTCAGATATCTATGGATACAATTCATAGTTTCAATGCAGTGTTTTGCTGTGCACACACATGCCTCAATTTCTCATATGCATACTCACTAGTACATATAGTGAGCAGTATGAAGCCCAGATGGGAGCTGTACTTGCTTATACTATCCTCAAAATATTATCCCTACAACAATCTGGGTGAAATTTCTTAAGCATTTATCAGAAAATAAGCTGTTAAATATAAATACTGAAAATATTTTTAAAATGTTTCTGAATTACCAGCAGATGTTCCTCATTCAGTGATTTTTCACTTTTCTCAGAATCTGACCTACATGACCAGGAATCAAGAAATCTTTTTATTAATACTTAATGAAGATTCATAACAAAACACAAAACAGAAAATTCTGTCTTTAAATCAAACCAGTGGCAAAAAGTATGAAATATATAAACAAGTGTACACTGTGATGTCATAACACAATGAGGACAATGTGTCATAACACTACATGGCAAAAAATTAACAATAAACTTGTCCATTAAACAAATAGTTCTAAGATCAATTTCACCTTAAAATCAATCCAACACTGAATAAAATATTAGAAGCATAACTGAGAAAAAAATTCACAAGAAAAATGCAAAACTCACACAAACTGAGTGGAATGGCTGAAATCTGAAAAAGAAAAACAATTCAAAATAATAAGTTTAGGGTTAATGCAATATTTCAAATTACAAATTTTTATATTTTGGTTCTTAGACTTGTTCAGCTATGTACAAACATAAAAAGTGCAATTCAATCAAAATTCCAAATTGTCATCATAAGTGACAGGCCACCTAGTTGCTACCTGAAACACTGTACAATAAATTACCGTAAATCTCGAGTATAAGGCGAACTTTTTAAACTCAATTTTCCATAAAGCTAGGAGTGTTTTAATTAGATAAAATGTTCCCTCATTTGCCCCCCAAAATTATAGGCACTTTCCTTAGCGCTTAGTGCAGAGGTGGACAACCTACGGCCCACGGGCGACATGCGGCCCGCGGGAATGTTTAATGCTGCCTGCCGGCCCGCCAGACTTTTCAAATTTTTAAAAATTGAGAAATCAAAAAATTCACCGATACAAATTTGCATTCTATACTATGGATTTCAACCAGTACTTTAACTCCAGATTATGGAAAACTAGTTAGAAAATGTTTGCAGTTAAAAAGACCTCATTAAAATTTTTTAACAAACCTAGTTAATTACTATTACTAGTCAATTACAAACGAGCAGGAACTAACTGGTCCTGGCCATACAGTTACTAACTGATCGTGACAGTCTCAGCAACATTTTCACATAATGCTACTGCAACTACTAGGCCTAGTTAGTAGTTACTAAGTATGTTACTATGACTATTATATATGATTATATGATTATAATAATTATATCATAATATTCTTTACATTAAGAATTTATGCAATTCTATTGACAAGATTTTAAAATATACATGTGGCCCTTGAACAATTTTAATTTCCATGCAGCCTTCTGCACTAAAAAGGTTGCCCACTTCTGGTTTAGTATATCATTTGAAGGGCAAAGCAGGTGGCATTAATGAGGGAGACGGAGACAGAGAGAAATGGAAAGAGAGAGAATCTGTAAGGAGAGGGGGTGGAGCAGAAGAGGAGAGGGAGATGTCAACTTGGAACCACAATGCAGTGGTATTAATGACTTGATTGTTGGCTTCTAGCTCAGTTAAAGAAAGCCAGGTTTCACTGCAGCTGGACTCAGCCTATAATTAATGACAGCGTAACAGTGTACTCTCTGTTTAATATGCTACCAGGGTACACATTCTCCCACTCATTACAGTAAACACAGGCTCAGGAGCTTCTACCAGTGGATCTCTTGACATTTGCAACATTCACAATTATGTCAGAAATAATTAAGCTTACCGGTGGTCAAGCAAAATTTTACCAAGTGTGGAGAATTAATGGTGTGCATTATATTCATGAAAATAGATATTATCTTTTGTTCTGCACTCCAGAAAGCCATGCACATTACGCTGTGTGCACTATATTCGAGATTTTACGGTATATTATTTTTACTCATGGATCATAAAAATATTGCCAAGTTGCTAACAAATACATTGATGATTGGCGTTATAGTGACCATTATATATAGCTGAACTTCAGATGTCAATTCTGTTCACCAAATGAATGTCATTTCTGCTATGCAAGCCAGATACAAACCTTACATTGCTGCAACATTATAACTTTGTCTAATGGTCATAATTCATAATTTCACAACCATGGGGATCATTAATTTTTCTAAGGTCTTTCGTAAATGATTGCAAAATTTTGCAAACAGCTTCAATAATTAATCAGCTGACATTTTAAATGTCTCAACAGCCAGTCAATGCTTTCTGAAAACATGAACAACCATAAAGCCAAAACAGTGAAAACTGCTTACCACCATCAGATGCAAGAAGTTTGGTGTGCTGATCGCTATCAAGATGTTGCTGTTTACTACTACCAAGTTCATCTAGACATCCAGTGCTGTTTACTTGTCGTATGTGTCCCAAAACCTGAGCTTCACTAACATCGAGACAACTGAATGTCAGAAACGCTACCCGAGGCCCCCAAATCCGTTCCGGTGATGGCTCAAGGCAAATGGAACCTGACATGCATTGCGGCGTCATTTCTATGCAGGCCAGTTCGGTCAAACAAACCGGAGCTGCTGGAACCAGCTCCACGGAAGGTACCACAAATCGACTTGCCGGGTCTTTATTGTCTGAATTGTGCTCTTCTTTTCGCGACAGTGCATGCGGAGCGTATGTAGCAGTCATATCATCTCTCGTACTTTGCAACAATGTCGATGCATCTGAATGTTCAAGTGGGAGGTTTGCAGCATGTGAAAATTGAGCGTCTTTTGCCCTGCTTACAAGCGAAAGTGAACAGTCTGGCATTTGGCAAATCTTAATTTTATCAACCTGATTCATCTCATTGCTTAGTAAGAGCTGATCAGATTCATTGCTATCAGCACCCAAATACCTACTACCATTCCCTACTTGATGACTCACTTTCTCCTTCCTATGTTCAATATTAGAACGACTATCTAAATTGGTCAATGATGCAGCTGCACAAGAATAAGCTGTTGCATAACCAGTAGTTACTGGAAATGATAAGCACTCTGTGCTGACTGGGTGAAACGATCGCATACTTTCTAATGTAGAATCTACAGCAACAGAAAGACATTCCACTCTTTGGGAACAAACATTTGAGCCCGATGATGTCCAATTACTAGCTGAAGTACTAACAACTATGTCACCAAAACGATTTCTACTATCAACGCCAAGGGCAGAGATGCTGGACTGAGACTTGCTAATGGTCGAAGAAAAGCTATTTCCTGAAATTGACGAACAGGCTTGAGGTCGAGAAACGTTTGAAATATTCGAGTAAGAATGCCGAGCTGAAGCCAGTGGTAATAGCAGGTCACTAAAGAAATCATGCCGAAGACCTGCGATAACCGCTTTTGTTCTGCTGCTTTCAGCAACTGCATTTTCCACATCAAACTGGCAACTGCTGATGGCTTCAGTGACTGATGAACTGGATGACAACGAAAGAGATTCCCGATGCTTTGAATCAACTGCCTCTACACTCTGTTTCTCAGCTTTTGAAACCAAACTTTTGCTTTTGTCAAATGAGTGAAAAATCTTATCCTTTTCCATTTAGAAACTGCATAAATTTAAATAAATTTCAGTTCATCTGTTAGCCTGCAAAACAAAGCATTATACAAACAGATGATATCAACAATTTTAGGTAAGAACAGGCTCTGACAGGCAGGAAACAAAAATGAGGTCAGCTAAGAGATTGTTTTACGTTTCAATAGCAAAGATGAATAACCCAAAGCACAAAATTACTCTCTTTGCAATTGTGTCCATGTCTTCACATTGACTTGTCAATTTACCAATAGCAGCTAAATTGATAACTGTGGCGGTTCGAGTAATCAACTGAAGTCGTCAACTGGTCAACTAATGTCATCAACTGCTGCATTAAACAGCATGTATTGCAATCAATTATCAAAGGCATTCCTAAAATCACGTCTAGTTTTTCACGCATATTTCTAACAAGTGCAAATGTCTCACAAATGTCTAGCATGCTCAAACAATGAGAATGCTCAAATAGAGTTTAAACCTCTCAAAATGTCGTTAAGTTAATGCTGATTTAACCGTAAGAGTTCAGCAGAAACTGAACCTCAATATATTAACAGCCATACTCACAGTAATCTCCACATCTTCAGTGTTCTTCCATATTGTAACATTATGCCAATGTGTGCATTCAGATGAGTGTCGGGGTGGGAGGGTGTGATAACTGGCTTTAAAGTTATTTAATAATTAAGTATTCGCTCATTACAATTGCTCTGATTACAAATAATTTACATTAACAAACCAGGAGACATTAATATATCAGACTGAACACAAGGCTAGTAAGTAAGTAAATAAAATGTATATGGTACTTTCAAAGTAATACCACATCAACTGCTTTAACTTAGGTTTTTAGTCTAAGTTTGGAATAGCTATAGGCAGCCAAGCAGGGTCATTTCTCTCCAAAAGGTCAACATGGTTGGGATGTTACAGCTATGGAGGAAATGATTTAAAAAAGAGAAATGCTTTGAGTTCAGATAGAAAGGTAAAAGTCTATTTTAGTGTTCTTAATTTGCTCACTGATTTTTGGCATTCTAAATTATTTAAGTCATGCAAAAGCACAATAATGACGATGTCTGCACAAGAAAAACTTATGAAATAGTTAAGAAACACAATTATGTCAAAATGGCACATAACATTGCAAAAGAAAAAGTTCCAAAATGTTAAAATAAACGACTTATAGACCAGGAGCAAAGCTACTCTACTCAATCCAGAAAGTAGTCAGTAAATACGGAAATAGCTCCAAAGGGACAGAAATAGGTCCGTAGAGACATCTACCGAACGACTGTAACGTCGTAAAAAGGTCAGGACTCTTGTTGTCAATTAAGTGTCGACACAATACAGGAGTATTATAAAAATTAAAATGTTCAAAAAGAAATGAAAAAGCCAAAAATACACTTCAAAATTATTTAAATAATTTAGAACACTAAAATGCACTTGTAAGTAAGTGGAAATAATTTAGAACGCTAAAATAGACTTTTACCAATAGAAAAACTTGAGGAGATGTTGCATGAAGTGAAGGATATTGCAACTGAGAATTTTCGGATTGACCATGGTGTAGACTGTAGACAGCATAGACAGCAGAGGGATGCTAGAATTGAGTTCCAGAGTTCTCTGGAGCCGCATATGAAAACGCACGGTTGCAAGTTTTGAAAGAGGATTGATTCAGAGGACGAAGGAGAGTGACACGAGACACGGATCGAGGATGTTGGGACATTATCGGGTTTCGCAGGTAAACTGGTCTTGATGCGTGACGTGAATTTGTGTCATCGATATAACTTATATTGAAAGCGTTCTGTTATTTTTTTGCCAGTGTAATATAGAGAAGTGTGTATAGATTTGAGTAATGGCGAAGTATGGAAAAATCAAATAGGCAACTCAATATACTAATATAAACAAGTGCATGCTGCTACCAATGCGTTCACTGACAACTCACCAAAGTGGCTATGCACTGGGGTGTCAGTTACGACGCTTCTTCTTCTGTATTTTTATACATCTGTTCTTTTAAAATGCGAAGACTGTTCGGCGATTTCAATTGAAATACGGAAAATCAACTCGACAAAAGTATCGACTCTACTTTTTTGTCGACTTCTCAGCAGCCGGTTAACTGACAACCTGATGATTGACAGTCGCTGGATAAACAGTGAAAGTTCCTTCATAAATATTCATGTTTTATAGATGTTCTGATTGAATATGTATGAGTGTAGCAGATGTCCGCAATTTAAAAGTAAGTAAGTAACAAATAAAATCGCGTGTATTTATATAGCGTTTCATTTTCTACTGTAATAACTGCTTAATCGCATGAGCTTCTCTTGACATAGCTATAGGCAAGGTGCAATGGCCGGCCAGGCAAGGCAAATTTCTGTATAACTACAGTATAAGGCGGCGGGGCGGTTTGCAATGTGTTTCAATCGATTGTAGCGAATTTATAAATAATCGAGGGGATTTTTTCTTTCTTTTCTTTTGCTTTATTTAATATTTCCTTATCATTTAGTATAAGTTAGCTAATAAGAGAACACAAACATTAACTTTATTATTTAATGCCGAAGAATTCATTCTTATGCTTAATAAATGTGGTTCTTCTCATAACTGGACAATGTCATTCACAACAATGTTTTTAAACAACAAATGGTTGGAACATCTCACTGATTAACTTTAATAACGCCCGACAACATAAGTCCCACTTGACAAAGAACGAGCCTTAACTGGTTATAAGTCTGTTATCTTGTTTTTTTCTTATTCTCATAGCATCCACAATTTAAAATTTAAATGGATATTTAATGTTATGTAACAATGTTATAATAAATTTAGGCCACTACAGCATCAACTGGATACATGATGTAGTGGTTTGTGTGTGTTCAACTGCCAAAGCTGAAATAAAATAAACTCAAACTCAATCGACTTATCAGAAATAGTGGTTTGCAGTGTTCTGCCAAATGAGGCCTCCAGCATGTGCGCAAACACAATCAACCGTCCTCATGTTATAGAGGTTTTAAACCTATTTTTGGGAGAGGTCGAAGCTGTTTCATGCTGAACACAATCAAGTGTTTTTGTTATAAAAAGGTTTTTAGGCCTCTATTTTTGTGCTTCTTTGCTGTTTTTAACGTCCTAAAAATCAACCGCCGTTCTAGGTTCCAGCGTTTTTAGGCCTCTATTCAAGGCAAATAAAGTTTGCTTCAGCCAATACAATTTTTGCCGTTGAGAAATTAGGTTTTTAGGCCTATTTGAGGGCAACCAGGTTTGGCTTCCACTGATCAACAGACAGTGTTTGTGTGGGAATTGGGTCCGTTCAGAACCGATTAAGACGCAGAGCGCGTCTTTTAAGAAAATATCCGAGAGAGGTAGAGGTAGGTGAACCTCCAACCAATCAGAGTCATTGTTCTTTATGCTTAGTTTGCAAAAATCAACCGAGTTATTCATAGACAACATATTAATATTTAACAAGTTCTAACAAACGGCTTATATATGCCAATAGCTTATACAAATTATATCATTCGAATCACGAGAAAATTATCTTTGAGCTAAGCTAAACATGACTATTGTAGCACTTATAATCATTGTTATGCGCGAGCAAAGATTTTCCTATCTGCAATGTGTAGCGGGCAGAAAGACTTCCGACAAAACTCTCTTAAACTTAATTAACAATGTTGCTAAAATTCTGCTTTTACGATAAGATTCTCATAAAATATCTGTAGAATCCATTTATAAGAAACTTCATGAGATATTGTTAGAAGGATAAATGATTTTAAAAACTACAATTTTAAGATTTCTAGAAGACGTCCGACTAAAAATGCATAATGAAATAATCAACATCCAATAAAGACAGAGACAACAAAGTTTTAAATAATTAGGTTTCGATTCATCAGCCTTAAAATGCTATAAAAAGTTATGCCAGAACAGAGCGGTTTGAATTGGCAATCGTGATATAATCTTCGATAATAATATTGCAATTAGTAATTTTCCCATAACGACAATTAGCAAAATCTGTATGAGAAACTCCACGATTATTACATGTATCACGTTATTTTTCTTTGATTTTCTTTTGCTTTATTTCTTATTTCCTTAATCTAGTATAAGTTGCTATAAGTCTGTTATCTTGTTCTTTTAACTTATTCTCCCAGACTTAAGTTTAAACAGCGGTTACTTTAGTGCAGCCTATTGATTAGGCTAATGTAGCTTAGTGTTATCATCAAATGTGTGTAAACATTGCTGGAAATAATCTAAGATTATCAATCAACTTATCATAATTATTCTTTGCACAATTCAGTGACATACCGATCGGTACAAACAAACGCTTGTTGCTGGATTCCATGGAGGGCGCCACAAGCCAAATATTGGGTGTGCCAACATGGCCTGTTCGAAATTGGACAATGCAAAGACTAGTGCTATAGTAGTTTTTAGATATGCAAAAATTCAGAAGAGCGATGAAAAAAATTAAAAGAAAATCCCCATCTTCCAGGGTCCTGAAAACCGTACTAGAATTGTCAATATAATCTGTCAATTAAATTTTTTCTTGAGAAATTAGGAAATGCCATGAAAACTAATGAGCCATTTGCGAATTGACACTACACAAAGTCTTTCAGAAATCTATTCTCTGTCAAATGTCTAAAAATCGTGTTCGAGAGATAAGATGGCGCTTAAGAGAGCTGGTTTTCTTCTAGTTTACAGGTTTTATAAATCACAAAAATATTATGAAATTGATACCCTGTTTGAAATTGGACAGGGCAAAAACTAGTGCTACAGTAGGCTATAGATATGCAAAATTTCAGAAGAGTGATGAAATAAATTAAACCAACATATTCTTGTGTCCCCATCTTTTCTGAGAGCCAAACCGATCTACTAGAAATTGTCAATATAATCTGTCTCAATTTTTTCAGAGCTTTCTAAATGTTCAAAAATAATGACCCATTTGCAGAGCCGTACCGTGAAAATGCATAATGCAGTGCCTATGCACAGGGGCAAGAGAAATTTAGACGGGGCTCAGATTAAAAGAAAAGTTATTCCTGAAAAAATTATGATTTATGTGATTGCTTCGATCTGTCCGCGTTGAGCAAATAATTTCAATATTAAGACAATTATAATCTTTCTTTGGTTTTTAGGTTGTGCTTACTTTTGCACTGCCCTGTAGATAATTGTATAGAGGATTAGAGGTTAGCAAACACGTTAGGGTTATCTTACAGATCTAACAGACGATTGCAGTCTCTTCTAAAGTGGTCAATAATACAGGGTGCACCTAAAGTGCATTAGTACCTAATCGTTGTATCGGAAACTCTTTGGACCGTACGTCAATATTTAGTTTCAGTTATGTCAGTCAGGCAGGACCCTAATGCCTCTTCCTCTCTCGTCTTGGAATCAGACAAAGTTCTGACATATGGGTAGTATAGTGCACCCTGGATGGTGGTCTGGGGTTATCATCAAAGCAAACACCGCTGGGGGTCTGATAGCTGCAGGTGGTTGAATAATCTCCAGTGATCCATTCGTGCAAAGTATGCTTGTTGCTGAAGTCCATTCGGCGTGTCTTCCAAAATACTTTCCAACAGGAGGTTTGAAATTGCATCTGCAGGGCATCTCTCAGGTCGATGACAAAAGGTCAAATTCAGAATTTGACGAATTAAAACCACACATTCTTGTGTCCCCATCTTTGCAGTCTCAAACCGTTCTTTGTCAATATATTCTGTCTCAATTTTTTCCAGAGCAGGCTCCGCTAGTGATAGTAGGCCAAAGAAAGACACAAACTTTTGTTACAGCTTGACAGAGATGTTCTAAGATTTTTGTTAATAATAATCTTAATTGATCTAAACAAAATGAGTTTTTCGAGAAAAAAACTATTATAAAATTGCAGCTTTCAAAAAATTGACAATTGATCGTGAAAAGAGTGACCGATATGCACAACATCAGTGGGATAAATGGTTAAACCCACATTTCTTGTGTTCATCTAATTCAAACATCCAAAATTTCTCAATATAAGATTATTTTTCTAGGCTTTCCAATGGTAAGTGACAATGAAATCATTGAAAATGACATTCAAAGTGCAACGAGGCGAATTAACTGTCAAATGTCTAAAAAAGCAATCGAGAGAAGACATTGTGTTAGGGGTTTCTTCAGTGTCAGGTTTTACAGTGATAAAAGGCCGAACGAAATTGATGCCCTATATTTTCATAATTGGACAGCAGAAAAATGGATGAGCCCATGCTTCCTATTTTTCAGCATAGGCCTACAAAGTCCGGATCAAACACTGAAATGTGTCAACAATTTTCGATAAAACGATCCGGCAACGTGACAACCAAAAATTTATCATAGTGAGAAGAACCGGAAGGAAATGCCATAAAATGCAAAATGGTGTTTATATGAATTATTAGTGATATCAATGTCTTGTATAGGTCTATAAGTCGCCACTGGATTATTGCATGTCATATTGCAATATATCTAGGTAACAAAATTTGAGAGAAAAGAGAGAGAGAGAGAAAAGGGCGCCAGATTCAGAGAAAGAAAGAGAGGGTAAACAAATTATGGTCCCCAGGAACTCTGGCCATTTGAAACGACACTATACAAAGTCTTTCATGTTTCTCTGTCAAATGTCTAAAAATCAATCGACAGAGATAAGATGGCGCCTTAAGAGAGCTGGTTTCTTCTATTACAGGTTTTACAGACCACAAAAATATTATACAATTGATACTCTGTTTTAAATTGGACAGGGCAAGGACTAGTGCTCCGAAAGCCTCAATTCCCTCCCCCAAGGCCTGGAGTCTGGATAAAACACTGCATAGGTGTCATCCAGTGCGGTAAAATCGTTCACAAATACCGTGACAACCAAAAAATGGTCATCATCATCACAATTTTCCTTCTGAGATGCCGTGACAAGCAAAGAAGGTCATCCTTGTTGTGGTGTCACTCCCTAGGCGTTGTCAACCAGTGCGGTCCGCACCCCCTCGCGACGCCACTGGATCTAAGGCACGTCAGATCCAAGAGGTGGAGAGAAGAAAAGAGAGAAAGAGAGAGAAAGAGAGAGAAAGAGAGAGAGAAAGAGAGAGAAAGAGAGAGAAAGAGAGAGAAAGAGAAAGAAAGAGAGGAGGGTAAACAATTGTCCAGGTCCCCAGGAACGTGACTGGCCTCCAGTGGTGTCAAATGGGGCCCAATTCACATTAAATTAAACAAAATGGTTGGCATGTTTCCGTGTCCAACGGCCCCGGCTCTAATCCTAGAGCCGGACTGCGACAAAGGATATCATATACAGGATATCAAAGCATTACTGCGGCGATTGCACGTGACTCAAAGTATTGCTGATAACCGGATTACAAAATAAACTACATTTTGAACATACGCCTGTCGTAATAAGAATTAGGACAGGTTTTGACATCATCGCACCCCTAGCTTTTGCACTTCTATCAATAGCTGGCGATAGAAGACTGCAATGCAGAATAGACCTAATATTCGATTTTCCAATTTTGGGGAGGGGTTTGAAGTTTAACTTGACAGGGGAGGGTCCACTGGTTACGTGACCGATATTTTTTCAAATAATCAAAAAACAAAATCACAACATTTTACAATGGAAAAAAAGCATTAGAAAAAAGGTAATCACCACCACATTTTGACACTCGATGAGGAAAAAAGGGGAAAATGGTCATTACCACAAAAATAACAACCTTGTTATTGGGACCTGTCATTGATCTTGGGAGGGGGTCAAGAGTTGTTGACGTAATTATGGAGGGGGTTAAGTGAAAGTTGACAGTTGTTGACAAGGGGGGAGGGGTCAAAAATTGCCCAACAATTGTTGACATAATTAATGGACAGCCCCAAACACTTCTTTCCGTAGGCTAGCTACCATGGGCGTATTTAGAAAGGCTGAAAGGGGTTATGCTGAAATTTAATAAGTTCGAAAAATAACTTTTATTCTATGTTCTGCAATAACATACAGTTTAAGTTAATTAATACCACCTGGTTACCTCAATTTTGTTCCATAATTGTTTAACAGACGAGAGCTGATTGTAATTTGTAACGACACAGTAACGAAACATTTATTACGCCTAATTATGGAGCGCATGCTTTCTTAAAGTTTCCTTCACTTTACTACATTTTTTACTAATTGCACAAATTAAGTTATGAAGCAAATACCCCCTAAAACAAATTTTAAAATATTTTGCAGTTCAACGGAAGAGAAGGACCAAAGGCCAAAGACCAAAGGGGTATGCTATGGATCAGGAGCATACCCCCTAAATACGCCACTGCTAGCTATTGCAAATTCGAACGACGATTTCAGTGACCTAATTCAGGTAATGTCTTTGCGTTTCTAAGTCTAACGGATGGGTTAGGAGAGGTCGTCGAACGTCCGGTCGCATCCGGACGCAAGATCACTTGTCGTCCGAGCGCTTTGACGGAACAGCGCCGAGAAAACGAAGGCGCTGCATAATTGGGCACGTAGAGGCGTTCTCCTTGCGTCGTCGTCGTCGTCGCCGTCGCCGGATGATCTCGCTCGGATATTTTCGAAATTCGAAGAGCGTCGTTCACCTCGGTTCTTATGAATGTCAACGACCTCTTCCAGATCGGAACCGGAAGAACAAACGACGACTTCTTCTTCTTCTTCCGGGACGTCGTCCTAGTCGACCTATTTACGTCGACGACTGGAAGCGACGTCCGAGGATCAACGGCCGACGTCAGTGGACAGACTTTCGGGGAATTATTGTCCTCGCGCGTTGTTAGATGCGCTTCTTTTCGGAATTGCGGTAGGGTTAAGCCATTTGTCGGATCTGGTTTAAACGACTCGAGGCGTTTCTGGAGCAGCCTCATCGACAGACGGTCTTCGGCGGTCATGGCGGTTGACGGCCTCGCATCGCCGACGACCGTCAAAGGCTCTTTCCTCGCGACGTGGTCGTCGTCGTCGTCGTCGTCGTTGTTGTTGTTGTTGTTGTCATGACCGAGGAACATGGTTCCCTGCTCCGCGGTCATGAGTTCCTCGTCGATCCGCGGCAGCTGCAGACTCATCTTGTTGCTCGAACGCAGCCTCGTCCACCTTCTGGAAGCTTCGAACGCCCTGCGGAGTGCCAGAGGGGATTTGCGAACGGCGGATCGGGGAGGGGGCAGCACGCGCTGCGCTCCGACAGCGATCGACGGCAGTTGACTCGCCTGGTCCCTCGACGTCTGCGGATTGGCGGAAAATGACAGACCGTTGACGGACATTGTCGGTGGACGTTCGATGATCGATGAAGAAGAAAAACCGGGTTCGGAATGAAGTTCCTGCAGCATCCGGTACTCAGAGCGGACACTTAGTAAAGAAAAAGAATCACAGAAAAGAATTAGACGCGAAACTTCATTAGAAGAGATATTTATGATTCAATGGCTACACCACTGGAACAGACACACAGCAACAAACCGGTAGCTGCGTCGAAACTTAACAAAACCATTTGATTCCATTCTGACTGACATGTTGACATTCCATAAATAACCATCGTCTGTTATACGAATCACGTGACGCGTTCAATCACGTGATTCCGATCGATTAGTTGCCTACGCAATGAACTGAATATCGATTAGATGGAATCTAATACACCGTCTTACGTCTACCAGTTCAACGACCGAGACAGGGACTCCGTACGTCAGCATAAAAGCAATACGTCGATTAATATGAACAGATCATAACAGATCTAGAACGTACGTCGACCTACTTTTTTTCCTTCCTGTTATGGACAGCACCGTGTTTCTACTATAACTATAGTAACAAATGGCAACAAGGCTTAGTAGTTCCACGCAGTGCAACTTACTCTTCAAGTGGCTATATGATCGGTGTTATCCCTAGCGTCAGTATTCAAGTTATTTTATTCCTGAATGAAATACCAATAAAGATGCTGATGCTGATACTGCTGACGACTGCGTTTTGAATGTTTTAGCATTGTGCTGTCCAAAGTCTGTGAGTCCACGGAAGCCTGGAAAAGTAATTTAATCGTCGCGATACTCCCACCCTCCCCAGTTCCCAGAGTGAAAACTGTGTTAAAAATATGTCATATTTATTTAGGAACAATGGTACAATGTACATTTTAAAGGCTGATAATGCACAATCGCCGTATTGCAAGAATTTGACGAAGATTTGAATTTAGTTGATTGTTTAAATAATTGTTCTATGAGCAGAATATTAGTTAAAAGGCCTAGTAATTTTAAATATTTACAAAATATTTTTGGGTTCCGCGGAACACACTTAGAAAAACATCTCTCACGTGTCAAAAATCGTAGTCACTCGTACTGTTATATTCCTAAAATACGACGTCTAAATCAACAAAAAACTTATAAGCGAAATCAGTCCAATTGGCATATAATAATAATCTTTATTCGTGACAAGCACAGCATAAAAAATAGTACACAAACAAGGAATAACACAAATAATAATGTTTTGCAGAAGAAATGATTGACACGAGTCCAATCGAATGGAAAAAACAGTCGAGTAAATATTTATTGCACTCTGCAAATCATTGCAAAACATTTGGGGCTATTTCAATCACACACAATGGATGGATGACGCAGGTTCGCTTCACAGAGTGCAGCTAAATAATTTTCTGTTGCCATTGGTTTACGTTTTGGAACTGATTGAACTTGTTTTGACGGACGTCTGTTTTTCGGTGTTTTTAATTGATTTCCTGCCACGACAGTCTTCTACAGTTGCCCATAATTATCGAATGGTTGCATCATAAATATTCTCAACAGAAACCGATATTCGGTCGAAGAATGTTCATGGGTCGATGATATTGGCGAACAGTCCAGGTATCGAATGCAGTGTTGTGGCTCCATGCAAAGCAATTAGGGCCTAACTATTTGACTATTCATGCAGTCTTTGAAATCTTCAATAAAAATGATTGTATGTCTATAACCATATATGTAAAAAACGTTAAAAAACGTAATACGTGGGGGAAATAAAAACGTAAAAAACGTTTATTGCATCTATGTCTAAAACTGATTTTGCGTAGAACGCATTTATCGAAAGAATAGGCAGTTCTCGCGAGAACAGACATAGTCCTTTATAAAATACGCTAATTTGACTAAAAGGTACAGCAGAACTCTTACCGAATAGTATGAACGGAAACTACCGCTTAATGGAGTTGGACATTTTAAAAAACTCAAACCCGCTTCGGGTGGAAAGGAAATTCATGCTCAACTTAAAATTCATACTTAACTGTAAAAGACTTACCGTTTTTGAGTCATAGCATTGGATGTCATGCTAAGAAAGACAACAATAATTTATTATTCACGTAAGATCGCATTAACAGCGCGCACCTATGATCCTCTATTACACGCAGAAGTCTTCATTTTTTTATTCCAGAATCATTCGCAACCTGTCGAAAGTTGACTCGGAATGCTTATTTTTTAATAAATCTTAATAACTACCACAATAAACTTTAAATTTCCCTGTCGCAGATTTCTACCAGCTCCAATACGATTCGGTTTTAACCACTGCTCATCGATCTGTTGCAGTGTTTTAACCTCGAGCAGAAATAAGCACAGAGCATGGACGCATTGAATGCATTGAATGCACGCCGACTGTCTGTGGATTGCGAGCATGCGTCAGTCGTTCAGATTCGAGCGCTAATTAGCCTTGCCAGACTGAATACATTCGGACATAGAGGCTGCCTTTGTCGCATTCACCAGATCTATGCATTGGCGGCTCGGTCTCCGGCAGACATTCCAGAAATTCTCTCCCGCTGTCTGTTGACTCTCCGATTGAACACGTTCGAACGGATACGAAATTAGGAATTATTATAGGTCGCCTACGTTTGCGACCATTGACTAACTGAGCAGAGAGAGAGAGAGAGAGAGAGAGAGAGAGAGAGAGAGAGAGAGAGAGAGAGAGAGAGCAAAGTCAAAGCAAGAAGACAACGAAATTCAAATTGCGACATACTGTAATCATTGGTCAAGAAGGCAAACTCAGTATTTGCATCGATCGGCGATTAGGCCTAACGCTAATAGTCGGTCTATAATTATGAAGTGTTCTGGGTTCTATTTGGAAGCAGTGTTTTACACAGGCCTGTTAAGAGGGGAGATTCCCCCGCCCCAAAAATCACCCTCAATATTTCCCCAAAAGTCTCAGCACTTATACAAATTTTGCATTGAACTGTGTCTTTTGCCCTCCAACCAAATCGACTTCCCCCGAAAACCTCTGTTCCCCCTCCCTCCAAAAAGGCCTGGAGTCTGGATAAAGCACTGTTTGGAAGGCAACCAAACATGCTTTCCGGCGTTTGGTCATTAGACAGCGTTTTGGATCATTTTTGATCTTGGGATTTGCAGATTATATCTAAAATAGTCTGCCAAGAGTTGTTGGGGTCGCGTATCTCGTTTGTTAACCTCCTGCCCTGGATTTGACCTGGCTGTTTAATTATTTGATTTTGGCGTGCCATCGGTTGATGCTCCCGTGCATTATGAAGTGGCGCTGTAGAAGTTTAAGATTAGATTAGATTAAATGCACACTTCAACCTAACTTTAAACGTCATTAAATGGGATTATTTACAAAAAGCAAAATGAACAAAGCATAGTTAGGGGCGTGAGATGGCAGAGTTGGTTACGTGCTGGAGCGGTAGGCTGACGGAGCGGGTTAGCGCCCTATTAGCGCCCCTAGTGGCTTTCACACAGGCAGTGATGCCTCCTAAGCCACTTCAAATCACGCAAAGTTTAAGTTTGTGCAAATTATAATACAAAACGTTGGCAAAGATAAAAATTAAAACGTAAAAAACGTTGGAAAAATATAAAAAACCAAAAAACGTTTATTACATCTATGTTTTTGCGTATGGAGTATTAGGTCAACAGCTTTGCTAAAAATCATTCCTATTGAAACTACGATAGTTCTAAAAAATCGTTGATATTTGTTTTGGACTTTTCAGATGAAAACATTTAATATCCTCGAACTCATTCACTGACCCGGTCACACTTAATTGAAGCATGCAGTGTATGTTACAATGCATAAGATATGGCACTGATTAGCCAAGTCACGTTCTCATCAGGTCATTGGTGAGGTGGTGCAGTGGTTCGTGAACTGAACCGACAGTCATGAAATCTGGGGTTCAAACCTCGGTCGCTGCTTTATAACGTCGTAAAATTCTATCAGGCCTCGTTGTCTCCCTGCTTTTCATCCAAATTTGAAATTTACGCCTATAGGAACATGGCGTCTACTTCGGTAGAAGGAAAAATGGAGAAGGAAAGACTGGCAACCGTTGCCGTGAATTTATATTGAACGCGTAAACCCTTGTAATCATTCAGTTCTTTTACGTTCATGGAACCGGTGAAGTCATCTTTGTATTTACGTTTTATGGTCGAATAGTTAAATGTTGATTTTTAAAGCTTACACCGAACGTGATTAGGCATCCGTAGGCTTGACTAATGCTGTTCAAATGTGATACCGGTGCGATTAATTAGGCAGGCAGTTCGTTGAAATGCTAACTAGGGCCTACTGTACTGAGGTGATTGGTCACGCGACGTTTTTTATCGAGTTGCCGTTCGTTATTGCCTCAAAGCGTTGTTCCTCGACAATATTCGTCGTCCGCCTGATGCGTGTTCGGTTTCAAGTTTGTGGCTTCGCAAAAGCGAAAAGATTCGTAAACTCATTTATAATTGAGATAGAGCGACGTTAAGTCCTTTTCCATGCAGGCGACATCCTCCTTCCCGGCGTTTCTTTTCCAGTGAAGTCCTCGAGGAGAGAGACCATCGATCGACTCATGTTAAGAACTTAAGAACATGACTAAATGGCTCTACAGACGACAATGACTCGTCGATCTGGCGCGGATGGTGGAGTCGCTCTGAGCAACTCCGCCATCCTTCTTACTACAATTTTCACTTACAAGCAAACATCGACCAATGTTAAATGCATTATTGTAATGGAGCTAAAGGAGTCTTTTTTCACTGGGCGAGTGTGTGGGGTGGCTGGGTTACTGCTAGGCTCCAAAAATGCTAATGCCTAACGTGTTGCATTTCCTAGTCATTTTGCATGTAGCGACTTAACTCGGCTAACAGAGACCTTTGTTGTTACGGTAGACATCGTAACAAAGGCTTTGCTATAGGCTCGTGTGGATTATACGGTATCATAGGGCCTATAACTTGACTAGTTCTAATTGCATCAACAGGGTTAGATTTTTTTCTTGAACAATAGCACTGTATGATCGGATTATTCCGAGACCAACACTTTTTTCAGACCCCTCCCCCACAGGGGTTTAGTTCTCTACCAGTGGAGACGGTATAAAATCTCAAGCCCCCTGCGAGAAATCGAAAACGGTACGCAAACGTCGTATTCACTCCCTGCTAGTCCTCTAGACCATTAACGTTGACTGCAGTAGGTGTACCAAATATGTTTCCTCCATTGTATAATCATCAGATTATGGCTAATAGGCCTATCTTCAGTCTCATTAATGATTAAGCAAACCAAGCCATCACGTTCTGCATTTATTAATACTAGACAAAAGTATAAGTTATTCCAAAACTCGACGACGGTTGGGTCCGGCGCTGATATCCGTGTATTTAGACAAGCAGCGCCGCAAGTGGCCTGCCAGGCTGCCCCATTAATTTAACCCCTTAACTGGGTATTTAACAAAGATTGTTAACAATGTAACTCAATGTAAAATGGACGGATATATCCGGGATCCCCAGTTAAGGGGTTAACATTACTGTAGCGTGTAGATTGCCAGCCATTGCTTTCTCTAAACCCCCGTTTTTCATTCGCAGCTTAACGCTGTTACCAATTTAGCGACGCCTAAGCGATGAACGGCTTGGCTGGCTGCCGGCACCACGACTCGATCCCGGGGGCAGTCATCCGTCCATCCATCCATTTAGGAGCCGCGCTCAGCTTGTTTAGCTTCGGTGTTCTGACGAGAACCGTTTGCGTAGCGTCAAGACGATTTTTTCGCTCAGCGATTAAGAAAAGAAATTGCGTCTCTATTCGAAAGGTGTGTCTCTAATATTAATTCGAACCCAACCTAGGACATGTCCTCCTTTTTTACATCATGTCCTTCGACCAGGCAGACCAGCAATCACTGCATGGTCTGAATTATAAAACTGTCCGGCTGTCTGCTTTCATCCACTCATCCCAGAATGCAGTGGCGGCTCCAGGATTTGGCAAGTGGGGAGGGGGGCGTTGGGGTGGCAACTTCTAATCATGGGGGGCAACCATTTGCTGTTAGGTATGTAGTATTAAGTATAGGGTCCCAACAGGGGCCACTGGGGGCCAGGCACTCAATAGTGGGCACGGGCCCCCCGGGACCACCCTGTGGAGCCGCCACTGCCAGAATGCGCAATTTGGCAACTGATGATTACATGGCCCTCTTTTTGAAACAACTTAAAAATCATATTTTAATCAACATTCAGTAATCGCCGCGCAAGCGCTTCTGAGTGATTCTTCAAAAGAGCCGCTCTAGACCTACATATATTCTGTTACATTACATTACAACTCTTATGGGTATCTGCGTTATGTATTTGCTGATTTGTTGCGGATTATTTTTAGCGTGTGATGCAGATGGTCCTTCATCAGCGTTGTTGTCTGCGCTAAAGAGTGGTAGCGAGGGTATCCGGCGCCCCGGGGCGAAAACAGACCCGATGGCGCTCCCTTCAACTTCCGAAAATCTTGACGGGTAATAAAGGTCGTCGCTTTTTCCATCGGCGCCTCCTCAATCTGCGACAAAAAACCCTGACGAGAAAAAATATAGATCGTCACTTATTTATTTCCCTACGAGTCGAGCGATTATGACGCGTATTTACCATTTTTCTGTTTGCTTCTTTTTTGTTACACTAACCCAAACCCGATTTTGGCGCTCCCCCACCTCGGCTCCCCCGGGGATGGCTGCCCTGCCTCCCTTAGCTACGCCTCTGCCGATAGCTCACGTTAAACTAAAAAGAGTTGAAAGTGACCGGATCCAAATGGCTTCGAAAGTCGAACCCGACTCATCATCGCCCGACTTCCAATTATCTACGCTGTAGGTCAGTGGTCAGCGCCCCTTTATCAGGCGTGCAACGTTTAGTGATAGCTGCAGGTCAGTTGTTCAGAGGAGCCACACTGTATTGTGAAGAGGTCAACAGGTCACCTCCACCCTATACAGTTGACAACACACGAGTCACGCCACCCACAAATCTGTCGTGCATTTTAAGCAGCTACGACAGCATTTTAATAAGAGTGCAGATATATGACTTCTTTTATACGCTCAGCTACTGCATAGCTAAGCCTAAAATATGCAGTCAATTCTCGAGTCTTATTCAAGTCAAGTCAATGCGCCATCGTCACTCGGCGACGGTTGGCCGCACGAATGGGCCAACGACCCATTCAGTCAGTGAGATCTCCTGTCTTAGACAGAGCGCAGTGAACAGTCTTCTGATAGGCCGGCCAGTCCACGTGGTGATATAGTCCGACCAGCAGATACTTGGTCGTCGACGTCTGCTGACTTGTATTCGACAAGTCATGTCAGCACGCTGCTTTGAATGGCGGTGGCGTGACTGGCGTCAATCTCTAACAAAAGTTGTGAGGGTCCACCTGTTGTTGTCGTGCCGGCTTGTGCTATGCTGAAGAGGTACAAAATATGTACTCTTTTAGCACAATTCTTATTTCTTATTAATGTTCCAAAATACCATTTGCTGATTATATCGATTATCTACCCAACGCAACAATTTATTAAATAATCGTACAACGATACAATATAGCAGGCGTATGTAATATTTAGGCAGATTTTTGTGAGGGTCCAATGCCTAATGAACCCTCTCAGCTGCATTTTTGTGAGGGTTCGAACCCAATGACCCTCACGGGATTGACGCCACTGTTCAATGGTATCATGTTATTGTCTCGTTGCATGTCTAATGTATCTCAACTTCCTCGACTTTAGGCCTACATGATGTAGCAGTTCCTCCTCTGTTTTGGTCATATTGTAGACTTTCTAAAGTTTCTAGTTTTATTTTGGAGGTTTAGACCATTGGCACAATTTACAGCTGTCTGGTGAGTCTGTTTTTGGATGTTTAGACTTAAAATAGACGCTTCGGACGATTTAAAAACAGCACTAGATTAGTCTATGTCGATCATCCATAGGATAGCCTATTATTTTCAGCTTTAGGCCTATGTGGTGGCGGTCATTCGGCGTCAGTTCTTCTCGATCATTCAGTGTTTCCTCTGCATGCTGCAAAATAACAATCGCTGTATTTGTTTGTTCTTAGTTTATTTGTTTATTATTAGGTTTATTATTTTATTTTTTTATTATTATTTAGTTTTGTTCAGTTGATTTGTGTTTTCCTTGGTTGTGTACTACTGGTTGTGTACTACTTTTTTATGCTGTGGTTGTCACGAATAAAGATGATTATTAGTCTTTTGTTTCGCCCACATACACCCTCTCTGGACATAAATACAGACATATCTTCATAACGTTACACCTCATATAGGCCTAATATTGCTATATCCGCGTCACATATATGATTAAATAATAGCCTACTGTATTTTAGCCGAATACAGCACGGTATGTCTAAATTCCCCATTTATTGAATCATTGATCAGTTCAAATGTTAGAACAAAGAGCTCACAGCTATAATTTAAGAATATTTTTCAATTCATCGATTTCTGCGAACAGATGGTGACATTATATTGTACAAAATGACATTTCAAAACGAAAGATACACTTTCTAAATTTACGAAACGGTGGAACCACTTGGTTAAAACCGGAAGAAAACTGACACACGAGTCGTGACACGACTGACGCACACGCGGGTACAATGACCAGATGTATTTAGGTAAGAAACACGACATTTCTATAGCTATATTTAACCCCTTAACTGGGGAATAAATCTATAACTCAATGTAAACTGGACGGCTCTGAGCCGTCACGCCCAGTTAAGGGGTTAAAGGGAAAATGATCATAAAACTAGTTGCAGCAAGAGAACAAGTTTAAAAATGCAAGAAATTTAACGGATGATTGCTGCGTTAAGACTTTTAAGCTTTTGCGGTCAAGCTGACGCTGGTCAATGAACATTGAACAGCGGTTTACCCTATCGTGTACTACGACGTGTAGTAGTTAAATTCTGTATTCCATTATTCATAACATATTTATTCTACTACCAGGGCCTTAGAGGGTCCGCCTCAGATGGAAAAATAACTTTAAATAACTTTAAATTTTTGCCAACTGTTGCGAATATTCTCTACTCGATTGAGAACGTGAAGACCAATCAATCTACCTAAAGTGCACGTCTCTCCAAAGTCATGAAGTCCATGACCCAAGCCAATGTACATGTAGCCCTTAGCCATTCTCTTGAAATATCTGATTCTTTGGCCCACTTATTAAATTAATAATCGTGCCATCTCTAGCCGGAGACCGGAATTAATGCTTCGTATGCACACCACCACACGTGTATACCTTCAATGGCGTGCGGTTCGCAAGGTATAGTATAGTATAGTATAGTATACTAATCTATGCATAAATTCTGTGCGCATACCGTTACTTCTGAATTGAAATGGGAGTTCGAAATCAGGCAAGCATGTCGAGTCGAAGCACTCCACCGCTGCGTGGCTCATGCCCAAGCGTCTGTTGTATATCATCTGCATGCTATTTGACTGCAACTAGCCACGCACACACACACGCACGCACAGACAGACACACACACACACACACACGAATGCCACACACTCTACATGCTTGGACGACGTTAGTCCTCCTCTTGTCGATTTCGCGGCAGTAGATTAACGAAGAAGAGAGACTGTAAGACGCTCAAACGACCGCTTGATCCGCCGTCGTCAAGTGTTACTGTTTTTTGCAGGTGTTGCCTTAGGTAACTGTGCACACACGCTTCACCTGACTTCTCAGGTCGGATTTAGCTCAACGCTATTTTGCTCATTCAGTCATTCAAACGCAGGTATGGGTTTATAGACGCCGTGACTCTGTGTTAATAAGTGTACGCCTACTATCGGTAATGTCCGCCAAAATACTACGTAAGTCTGCTACGAAGAATATCGCATATAAAAGTCCTTGTTGAAGTTCCAAGGGGGGTCAACAAATAAAGAGACCATTCCTATTGACTTTCGATGAGGAAAAGCAGCAGTATTTACGCGGTTATGCTACGGCGCGGATAGTTTAAGAAGTGAATGCGTTTAATTGGATTAAATAGCGCTAAGCGGGTCAAACAGAACTCGGTGAATTTGGGGTGGGGGGGGGGTGGCACAACAGTATATAGAACTTTAAAATGGTAAAGGTAAAGGTAGGTCCCGTACTCGAGTCCGGGCGTTGGGTTCCGGCGTTTATCAGAAATACATTTCTATGATATGCTAACAGTTAACCTTTTTGCAAGCTAAACGTCATGCTTAAGTGAAGTCTTTGATAATAGCCTACGCAAAGTTAGGTAGTACATTTAGAAAGTGAGAGAGAGAGAGAGAGAGAGAGAGAGAGAGAGAGACTGTCAGACAAAGACAGTGTGGGAAATGACTGTATAAAACAGCACAACGTCACATCTAGCCTGCTTGTTTTCAACTTAGTCACGCGCAGAGAATTTATATCATATGATTGCAAATTAATACTTCGGCATAATTTTTTATTCGCTATGAAATCTTTAAGTATATGGCTCGAACTACAACGCATAGGGGGAAACCTGATAATTGTAATCAAAGCTCAGTTTATATCATATTACATTACTGGGCTATTCGAACCAACATCTAGTTACATCTTCCACTGCACATCGCCTGCTTCGCTTAACTGAACGTCTCACTATTTTATCTCGCTATTCCAAGCCAGGGAGGATCGCCTCTGGTAAGAAATATAAGAGGCTCTACGTAAATGCTACATTACATATATAAAAATGCTGAATTACATATACTGCAATTCAGTGGCGTAGCCAAGAGGGTTTCGGGGCTAAACCCCCCTTGGCTGCCGAAAGCAAAATATTTTAAATGAGTTTCTATGCATTTTTAATTTTGGGACGCAATTTTGGGGTCAACCCCTTTGGCTATAGACTGTAACGGTTTAAGAGGTGACGACCTTTTTTCTTTTTTTGCTTGTCAAGATTTTTCCGAAGTTGGTCACGGTCAAAACCAAAAACCAAACCCTCTTCCGGAAATCCTGACTATACGCCACTGCTGCAATTACATCGCAAATGCTAGAATACGGTGCTATAGGACAAAATGTCATGTAGACTAAACGTCAGCGGATAAAATGTCAGCGGCGGACAAAATGCAACCCTAACCCGTGACATTTTGTCCGTCGCATTTAGTCCGCGGACATTTTGTCCGGCCACGCATAGATTTACATTTGCGTTTGCCTTGAATGCCTGTATAGGTGCCTGCCTCGCCGTGCCCGTTCAACGATGTCCACCGCCGAGGATGCGCCGACGATCTCCGGCCTTCTAAAACCGCTCGATCGAAGCCTGGCGGTCGAGACCAGAGCCGAGAACTACCTGCGCTATTTCGACCCCAACCAGAACAAGACGGAGGCGGCGGAAGATCGCCGGCAGAACGCCGTCGACGTGTCGAACACCTACTACGACCTGGCGACCGACTTCTACGAGTACGGATGGGGGCAGTCGTTCCACTTCGCCGTACTCCACCCGGGACAGTCGATCGACCACTCGACGGCGAGACACGAGTACCTTCTCGCATTGAAACTGGAGATGAAGCCAGGCGACTTGGTTCTGGTAATAATTTTCACAAAGCTCTTCGCGAAGAAAAACAAAACGTCGTCTTATTGGTGACATCGGTGGCGTAGCCAAGGGAGGAGGGCTGGGGGTTAATTTTTTTAGTCGGCCAACCAAGGGGTGTAACCCCCAGCCCTCCCCTTGGCCGACTAAAAATTGTTTTTATTGAGTATTGTTATTTTTTCTGGGCAGAAGGGCGCCAACATCGGGGTTAGGGGTATGAAAAAAGAAGCACAAAAAGCAATATGACTACATAACTAACTCAACCACAGGGAAACAATGGAAATAATAGGCGACGACCTTTTTTCTTTGTCAGGATCTTCCGAAGTTGTGAATGGTCGTTTGTAACCCCCCCCTTCCGAAAATCCTCGCTACGCCACTGAATGACATTGAAATAAAAACCAACCAGTAACTACTACTACTCCCGAAAGTGCAGCATAAACTCTTGTGAGTGTATAGTGAACTTTCGGGAGTAGTAGTAGCAGTAGTAGTACCGCAGGTCCGCAGTAGCTGGTTATTACAGGGCGCCTAATCTAAATTTCAAGCGGTTATAGCCAAGGGGTGAGGGCAGTCATCCAGGGTTTGTGGGCTATTAATTTATTATATCCAAGTAGGTTATCATGGTTGAGACGTTACGGCTACGGAAGGAATGATTTTTGAAAGAGAACAGTTAAAAGTTATCGGTTTAAATCCGAAAACTTGGGGGTTGCAAGAATTCAAGAAAATGGCTATTCTGAACTTGTTTTACGATGGCGTAGGCACTGGATATTGGATGGATGCTGGGACTGAGTTGCAAAGGGCAGCATATATAACAGGGGTGCACATCCTTTTAAGGACGAAGGGCCACATTTTTCGGTTCCGAGACTCCGCGGGGCCACATGCGATTTTTCTAATGCAGAAGTGGTCCGTTGACAGTAACCGTTAAAAGCAATATTTAATATGGT
The DNA here is from genome assembly GCA_018105865.1 of Metaphire vulgaris. Classification (NCBI taxonomy): domain Eukaryota; kingdom Metazoa; phylum Annelida; class Clitellata; order Crassiclitellata; family Megascolecidae; genus Metaphire; species Metaphire vulgaris. The sequence continues at coordinate 7,952,566 of CM030843.1, forward strand.
TATGGGTAAAATTTAATTTGACATGACTAATGGAAATAATAAAATTTCTGATGAATACAATCAATCCAGTAGGAACAAATGAAATTGAAATTATTAGTACTGTAATTTACAGTAAATGTAGAATTAAAGGTTATGGCATTGTTAATCAAAAAATACTATGACCATGTTCAATTATTAATAATTCATAAAATTTTAAAACCAAAGGTCAATCGCCTTTTTATACCCAATAGAGTTGTTGAGACTGAACGTCTTTAAGAATCTTATTCATATTTTGTGGCAGTTCACTTGTTGCAACTTTCAAAACCGAGCACTCAACCTGAACCTTAGAACATTTTTGTTCAATTTCATTACAGAAAATGTTTGTTCACACAAGTATGTGCTTCCAAATAGTCGCGAAGGCTATAAAGTGGCCCCCGAAGGCTTTATTGCTTTCATATTAGCGCTACAGAAAAAGTCATTCGTTCTAAGGGTCTAAGTCGCCATCAATTCAAGTTATTTATAGAAGAGACTTTAGCCTCTTACCATGACATACCATATTACACAGAAATGAGAGAGGAGAGGATGAATTTTAGAATGCTTTGTTGAACTGATAGCAGAAATTCGTGAATTTCTTAACAGCAAGGGCACAATAACAATAAATGATAATAACAAGGCTTAAAGTGTAGCGCTAATTTGAAAACAAGAAAACTTTCTGGGCCACTTTAAAGCCTTCGGGGCCACTTTCTATTGAAGTCCTGGAAACGTCCGAGGGCCACAAAAATCGTCGTCGGGCCACCAGTGGTCCACGGGCCACGAGTTGTGCACCCCTGATATATAAGTAAAAGCTCGATTTCGGATAAAATCTATGCAGAAAGTTCTAAGTCCTGCTGGTGTGCCATAGCTGTATGGCAAAGACGGTTATGGAGCCGTTGTACTGTAGGTTGTCAATTGCACAATGGGGGTTCTTCTGATTACGATGTGTAATTGTGTATTTGACATTTCTGGCTTTGTAACTAATGTAAAGACCTTTCAATGTGAATGACGTCTTCAATGATACTGTTTAGAAGTCAATCGCTAGCCAGGAAATCATCCTGTTAGGGTAGTTACTGACACAGAAGCCTAAGAATAAGCAGCTACTGTTGTGCTGCTTTCCAAGGCGCTATAGAAATCCACAAGATTTTACTTACTTACTTACTTACTTAGCTTTTCCAGCTTATTGGTTAAGATCGTTCGGTTCGTTGTTGAGACTCAGTGTTTATTCTAGCCACCTTGACATTGGGGGGATTTTGAAATGTTTGCGGGGACAAGGTCTGAGTCTCCACACTTTGGGGTAGGGGGATTTCCATCCCTCCAGCCATCATATAAAAAATTTGGGGTGGGGAATTTTAAAACTTTGGGGGAAGGAGAATTCCCCCCAGAGAAGGCCTAGAATAAACACTGGTCGAGACCGCTGGTCGCTTTGCGTATAGGATGTTGGCAGTGGAATAGGCGGTCCAGCCAGGAATCTTTCGCTCTTCTCCGAGGCGAAGGTGGTCGGAATCAACTGCAACGATTATCAACTGAACAGAGCGCGTCGTCTCACCAGGAAGGCGAACCTTGATCATCTCTGTTCTTTCGTTAAGGTAAGAGTCACACAATCCAATCGATTGTTCACCGATACGAACATTGGCACCCACAGATATGTTTCCAGAGGAGGGCTACAAGACAACAATGGTCACGGCTGATATAGTTCTCAGGACATTCAATTCCACAGTTCTTAAAGTTAAGTTTCTCAATTTCACTTTGTGTACAGTGTTTATTCTAGGCCTGTTTGGGGGGGGGTGGAAATCCCCCCAAGTTTGAAAATCCCCCAAAAAAAAATTTCTTTATGTTGCGTCAAGGTTTTGGGGCAGACAAACCATATCCCCTCAAGCATGTAAAACTCCTCCCAATGTCAAGGTGGCTAGAATAAACACTGCTTTGTGTATCAGTAGTGGTTTTAGCGTGAAAATGACGGTTAAAAGCAAAACATAGTTACAAAAATAGATTTGCATTTTCCGGGCGGGGGTAGTGCTCCCTCTTGCTCCAATGTGTGGGGCCCATAGATATGAAGGTGTCGCTTGCAATCATTCTTCTACATTATCTACATCATTACACAACAACACAGCGCAGTCACCATATCACCATACAGCTCAGCCAAACGGTCATAGATTACTGTAGCATTACACCCTTCTTTCAACAAAATCTTCATTACTGCACGATAATAAAACTGTTTGTTGTTCTTGAGCCTGATGACTTGACACACATGGTTGAATAGTATATGACGTTGCTAGGGAGACTTCAACAATCTGCCTTTCGAGAATAATAGTTTCGACAAGGCATACGCAATCGAAGCCACCTGTCACTCGGACGACCTGTCGAAGGTCTATGGTCAAGTATGTCGCGTTCTGAAACCAGGTGGCATGTTTGCCGTCTACGAATGGGTCCTCACTGACAATTTCGACGATAAGGACCCGAACCATTTGAGGATGCGCGACGATATTCTGGTAGGGATTCATTCAGACATCCATAAAACGACTTAATAATCAATCATATTCAATCAACTATCATCGAAGCCATTCTACTCAGCCAAAATAATCAACGATTTAAATTATTCTTCTTCTAAGTTCTTCTTCGAATATTCCAGTGAATATACCTGGTCGATGGTCTGTGGACCTAGAGTCCTAGACAGTGAACAGGGACCGGAGATATGATGGCTGGCTAAAATTCAATGTAGCACCTTATTGACCATTAAGCAGACTTGCATGCCTCGGGATCATGGGCGTTCGCAGAAATTTTTCCAGGGGGGTGCAAAACAAGGTCTTGTGGTGAAAGAAATGAAAAAAATGTCCAGGGGTGCAAAACAAGGTTTTCTGACGAAAGAAACAAGCAATTTTACTTTTTTCATGACTCCACAATGTTTCCAGGGGGTGCAATTGCACCCCCTTTGACCCCCTCCGGACGCCCATGCTCGGGATTGATTTGTCAAAAGCCGTTCATGCGAATATTCTCACTGAGCTACTGATGTACTCAGTATTTTATCCAGGCCTATTAGAGGAGAGATTCCCCGCCCCAAAGCCACAATTCCCCCCCCCCAACCCCAGCATTGACACAAATTTTGGCATTGAACTGTGTCTCTTCCCCTCCAGCCAAGTCAATTCCTCCTCCCTACCCTCAAAGGCCCTGGAGTCTGGATGAAACACTGAATGCAGTCATACCATTGGCGTGCTAGTGTCTATAATCTCTATAGGAGTATCCAGTGTTTACCAACAAAGTCCTGTTGCTCCGCCCACTGGTGGGCAGTAACCATAGAAACCATTGTCGTCTATTAATAGACGCCAATGGCAGAAGCAGATTTCTTGCTGATGGGCATAGATCAGTGACCATAGAGATTGTTCTGGATACTTCTATATATCAAAATTGAATGACGTTGCGTTTTCTTAGGAAGGAAGCGGCGTGGCGAAGCTGGTGACATCGTCCGAGGCCGTTGAGGCGATGAGGAAGGCCGGCTTCCAGGTCGTCTACTCGGCCGACCGAGCGAAGGCCTCGACGATCCCCTGGTACAGCCGTCTGCAGCCGAGCTGGTCGCTGAGCGGGTTTCGCGCCACGGTCCTTGGGCGCGTCGTCACCAGCTGGATGCTGACGACGCTGGAATGGCTGCGGCTGACCCCGAAGGGATCGGTGACCGTCCATCACACGCTCTGCAAGGGGGCCGACGGTCTCACGTCGGCGGGCGTCGAGGGCATCTTCACGCCGATGTTTCTTATGATCGGAAGAAAGCCGACGCTGAAGGAAGACTGAACGCGAACGATTGTTAATCGAGAGGGTTCGCTAAGAAATAAAGGATTATTGTTGCTGTGTTGTCCGACTTTTAAACTGCCAAAAATCTGGTCGATCGCAAATTGTTGAATGTTTTTGCAAACCAGTGCAGTTTTCCATGTAAAAAGGTGTCGTAACGCATCTATATGTCCGATTTGTTTTGTATATCTTAAAAATATTCCACTATTAATATAGCACTATTAATATAGGCCTACCTTATTTATATTCCACTACTAAAATAGCCTAGCGTTATTAATCTTGTTTATATTCCACTAAACGCGGATTATGACACACTAATATAAAGTCGGTTAAACATGAAAAACAGTGCAATTTCTAAAATAAATTTCTATTAAAAATTATAAACCATCGAAGAAAAGGTTATGGAACGCCGTTTCAGCAGAAAAAAGCACTACCGAAAACAGACGTAGTCTTATTTGAAAATAGAGAAGCTTAGAGGGTCGTTCGATCTTGATACTGTATACAGAAGTTCAGCCAGATAGGAGGATCTCCAACGCAACATACAGGTCTGTCAGTGGGACATATTCAGGGCCGACGAGATGGGGACAGGGGGTACATTATTACCCGGCATAATTATATCGGCGAGTCACTAGAAGTTAACAGTTGTTTTCTCTCGACGGCCCTGGACATATTTTTCTATCCCATGCCATGGCTATTTTTGTCCAAACCCAACGTCCTTGGCATTCCCATTAAAATATTAATATGAAATATTCAGTGGCGTAACGTGGGGGCGGGGGACTTTGTTGACTGCCCCCGGGCCCCAGGCGGGGGCCCAAAGAGGCGTCTAAGCTAGGGTTAGGTTAGGGTTAACCCTAACTTCTTAACCCTAACAACCCTAACCCTAGAAATGAACGTGCTGACGACCTTTTTTTGCTCGTCAGGATAAAAAAAGGAGGTGATGACGTTTTTTTTGCTCGTCAGGATAAAAAAAAGAAGGTGATGACGTGTTTTTTTTGCTCGTCAGCACTAAACTTTGGGGCTCCCATGGCAAAGATGCCCCCCGGGCCCCAAAAGTCACGCTACGCCACTGGAAATATTCATCGTGTATGATACAGTTCAAGTGAATTTATGAAACTTATGACAACTTAGGTTTAGTGTCTACTAAATAGGACTACATGTACAAAGAGATACCTTATTATTATTATTATTATTATTATTATTATTATTATTATTATTATTATAATTGTTATTATTATTATTATTACTATTATTACTATTACTACTACTACAACTACTACTACTACTATTATTATTATTATTATTATTATTATTATTATTATTATTATTATTATTATGTAAGAGTCGTCTCCGCAGTCATCTCCGCGTCCTTTCGACGCGTCTCTTCAGTCCCAATAAGCAACGGCGCAGTCGTCGTCGTCATCCATCTCGACGGACAGCTGAATGAATGAATCTCACAGTTATGACTACAGTTAAGTTCCAGTCCGGTGAATCCCACCACTTCTATAGAAATTTCTCAACCTGTGGTTCGCGACCCCGACGGGGTCGAATGACGATTTACCAGGGGTCGCCTGAAATCTTCTGAAATATGGGGTTGTCTCTTTTTTGACGTGCCAAACTTGTAATTGTACAAATTTTTCCCATTGGTAGTTACCGGTAGTACCGGTACTAGTTTTTTTACTATAACTGCCATTGGAGGACAGGCATCGTAGACAATTGAATCAGAATGATTTCAAACATTTTAATTGTTGTAGCATTATTATTTTTTAACAGTTTACATTATGAACGAAAGTGATTTTACGGTTGGGGTCGCCACATCATGGGGAGTTGAATTGAAGGAGTCGCGGTACTATAAAGGTTGAGAACCGCTGATCTCAGAGGCGTAGATCTGTGTAAAAAGGTGGGTGGGTCCAAATGAAAATTTTAAATTGTGCTGTCACAAAACAATGTTTATTGAAACAAGCCTTGCCAGTACTCAGTGGTAACAATTCAATACATTATTATAATTATCATACTTAAACCAGCAAACCATTGCACATCAAGTCATCAAGCATTGTCAAATGTCAATTATGTGGAACTCGATACATGAATGAATTAATTCCAAAGAGCCCATACCAGACAAAGGTCAATACAGGGCCTACCGGCGAACCAAAGACCTAAAAATGACAAAATGGAGTCGTACGGATGCGAAAATGTGACGTCACGTTTATCCATAGAGCTAAATAATACCTAGATAGCCAGTCAGACGCGAGGATAGGAAACATCGCAGGTCTTTCTGAGTTACATAATTGGAGGCAAAATAAATCTAGTTGTTCTCACTGCTTTACATAATTGTCTCGCGAATAATAATAAACAATTCATCTCAAAAAGTGGGTGGGTCCATTGCCTGGCCGGACCCAGCTCCTAAAAAAGTGGGTGGGTCCGGACCCAGAAAAACACATAGGATTTACGCCCCTGGCTGATCTACACGAAACGCCATTCTACGAGCAGTAGTTCTCATCGGCTGGTATCAGATGCTATCATCATCATCATCATCATCATCATCGTCGTCGTCATCATCACCATCATCATCATCATTGATATTTATTATTACTGGTTGTTAGCGCACATTAAGTCATTCACTAAATGCACTGCCATTGGTCACGCGTGGAGTTCTTCAAGGTGACCGCTGGAGTATTTTTCACCGAATTCAGACTGTGCTTGAAAGAACTCGTGCGTTCCAACTGAGCGCTTAATCACGACTAGAGACAGTCATTTAGCAAATATACCTCATCAGTCTAAGTCGTCGGAATTTAGATTATCGGTTTACGTCATATTTCTGTTTGCACCTGGATCGTGAGTCGTGACGAACTTAAAAGCTACTTTGGAAATCCGTCCGTGTGTCCTTCATACGTGAACGGGTATCGATTCTGTGGCGTGGTCCACAGAACAATCCAAATTTAACGATAAGGCTTTAATTTATTTACGGCTTTCCATTGATTAAGGGGCAAACCCCCGAGTGGCACAGCGTGGGTCGTCAGCGCACGGGGGCAGAGCAGAAATTGCGCCCCTAACTTGTGAACGTCGGGTCAAAAAGTCTTGACAAGTCAAGTAACAGACAGCGTATTCCCCACATTGCGCGATAGATTTCGATAAAACAGCACCTTTTCTACATTTCTCTGTCAGTGGCATGCTGGCATGATATTATAAAAATTATTAATTATAATTATTACTTGGTATTTTCTTTTTTCGCTCGAACTTTTGTGCTCCTCTCCAAGATAAATGTTGCGCCCGGGGCAACCGCCCCTCTGCCCCTCCGCACGCTACGCCACTGCAACACAAATTATTTGTAATCCAACTCCCAATTGCGTTTTCTTAGTGCACGATATCGATAGGCGCTCCCCAGGTACAATAGCTTGAACGCTCCGAGTTCGGATTTTCAGATAATTCTATGCGCGCCCCTAGAGTAGGTTCGAGGTGGAAATGAGTGGTTTTCTTATAGGTTAATGTTATTCGAAGAGGAAGTGGATTTTAGTTGTAACAGGAAGCTCGTATCTTATAGCCATTGGAGGATCTCCCGCTAAGGTCCAGCCTTCAGTTCATCTGAACTGAAGTGTGGAATTCCTAATGCTTCTGGGAAATCGTGCTACAACCTAAGCATTCATGAACTGGTTGGCGTTCTCGTCACACTGTTTACAGTGGCGAGCAAAAGTTTCGAACCGCCTTCTCTTTTGCAATTATTTCTGCAATTATCTATGCAGTTATTTTTATCTAGTGTTGATTTGAGAGAGAATAAATATAATAGAAGGAAATAAATAGAAACTAAACAAATATAGTTAAACTTTTTGCAACTAATTTTACAACTATTTCCTAGGTATCAGGTATGTGTTCATGAAAACATAGACGATGCTCGCAACGTGAACATATCAGTCAATGAACCATTGAAATCATTAATTAATGTCTATTTAATATTTAAGTCTTAGTCTAGACGGCAGGAACACAAACTTGTCAAGTTTGTTTGGAAAAAAATTACAAAGAAAAGAATAGATTGAAAAGGGACTGTTATTGAGAATTCGGGACACCACTACTACTACTACTACTACTACTACTACTACTACTACTACTACTACTACTACTACTACCACTACCACCACTACTACCACTACTACTACCACCACCACCACCACCACCACCACCACCACCACCACTGCACCACCACCACCACCACCACCACCACCACCACCACCACCACCACCACCACCACCACCACCACCACCACCACCACCACCACCACCACTGCCACTGCCACCACCACCACCACCACCACCACCACCACCACCACCACCACCACCACCACCACCACCACCACCACCACCACCTGCACCTGCTGCACCACCACCACTGCTCACACCACCACCACCACCACCACCACCACTGCACCACCACCACCACCACCACCACCACCACCACCACCACCACCACCACCACTGCTACCACCACCACCACCTGCACCACCACTACCACCACCACCACCACTGCACCACTACTACTACCACCACTACTACTACTACTACTATTATTATTATTATTATTATTTATTATTATTACTACTACTACTACTATTACTGCTACTACTACTACTACATGTACTTCTACAAGAAGAGATGTGCAAATGTTACAAGTGAGCGAGAAGTGTCCGAATGAATGGTCAATATTGCAGGTCACGACTGCATTTACTCAGATATCGTGCAACGTAGGCTCTGAACCAGCGAAGCATGACGAAAAGAAAGGCAGTCAAAGCACTATTTAGGCCTATGCAGCATATCTTGCGAGGTCAATCATTTTCAGACGTGTGTCGAGATCTGGCGTGTAATCTTGAAGCCTTCGGGAAGAAGTGCTGAGGGGAATAGTTGATTTGTTCTGGTCTAAGGGCAAGTAAGTCGATAAGACGGATTTCTCTCCTTTTCATGAAAATTTGTTTCAAGTCAATCTCTTTCTTGGTAGCATTGTCTCTTTCAGTTTTTGGACAATGTAAGTTCGTATTCTGAAGAATTTCTAGTCACGCCATATTCGATTGATTAAATCCGTTATCAACTCTTGGCCTATTGCCTCAACTCATAATAAGTAACAAAAGCAAAATTAATCTGCTGCATTTGAGAACAAAGCAGCAGGACCAACTCTTCCGGCGTAATTTGGCTTCAATAAGACCTACCCTTGGATTTGGTGTGAAATCGACTTATGCCTAAGGTATTATCAGGATTGACCGATTGAGCAAAAAGTATTGAAATATCTTCTGTATGCCCATTATTTGTAAAGCAGCCGACTGTTCTAGATTTCGTGGACCTTAACAAATGATCACTGACGCTGCCGAGTCATCTAGACAAGGTCATTCAAACACTAGTGACTTTTTAAAATTTGGATTTTTGTTAATTCGACGAAAAACGATGTTCTAATATAAAATGACCGATTGAAAGTAGAAAGTCCGACGAATCAACGTCGTTTTCTTCGTGTTCTTTAAAAGTTAAAATTAGCTACTCCGACAAGACTTTACATCTTTCGAAATCGACTGCAAAACAACAGATACAACAGCGTCCGCAACAATTAGCTCCACAAGGAGAGTAGCGACAACGACAACAGCAACAGAAAAAGGAAAAGGAGAAGGAATAGCCTAATTCAACCAACCGAACGGTTAGTACACGTCCCCTGTGCATTACTTTTTCATCTTTCTTATTTCTAGTTGACGTTATCTAATGAGCATCGTAATGTCTCTATACTAACATGCATGTACTCAGTCATATCTAGCTTCTCCATTGAGATTTCCTACTCATCACCGACCATTGACCGCCACCATTGACTGAAGACTGACTGTTTATTAATTTGTTCGACCAAACTACGAGTGCGCGTGCTTCCGACGAAATTAACGAAATGATGCATTAAATATAATAGCAGCTAAGAACTAATTTGGAAGAAATGTAGAAATTTCATATTTCATTCTTTAGTTGATACTAGACGAACAGCACATAGGCCTATAGCACCGCAGATTGCAGAATAGGCCTATAGAGTACAAATTCGCACAGCTTTCAAAAGATGAATCGTCTTTGGTCTTTGCTCCTGTGTGAGAAACCTAATTAATCAAAGCCCTATAAGTTTTGTCAATTGCTACTAATCCAATAAGAAAATCAAAATCAAACGATGTTCATAATTTAGAAAATAAGTTCATTAAAAATAACCAAACAAGGAACTTTAACATAACGAAATATGTTGTTGCGATATATTGCTAAAGCGATGTTGGATGTGAACACTGAGACAAAGACTAGTTTGCGTCGCTCGCAAATGTGCTGCGTTACTGATGCATACAATTCAGTCATTTTGGTCATAAGTCACCTTCCAGAGGCGGACCGAGGGGAGGGGCAAGGGGAGGGGACATATGTCCCCGGGCGCCGAGGTGAGGGGCGCCAAAATCGGGTATTTGGGTAAGTGAAACGCAAAATAAAGAAGAAGAAACACGTGTGATGACCTTTTTTTGCTTGTCAGCACTAAATGAAGAGGGGCGCCGTAAGAGCCGAGGGGCGCCGAAAACGATGTGACGACCTTTTTTGCTCGTCGGCAATGTTAGGGGCGCCAACGGTGCACTTTGCCCCCGGGCGCCGCATACCCTCGGTCCGCATCTGTCACCGTCACTTGGCTGTCTCAGAGGAACGCAATGCGTTGTCCCCTAGACTTCTGTTGCGATATCTACAAAGTATTCCGTCAATCGCTAACATTCCTATCCTGCAGCTAGGTAGGCCAGAATTTAAAGTAAAAAGTAAAACTAACATTCAAGTCCTATATAAATATCTAGTACTTTACTCTTAAATGTACCTCTATCTCTAAATTTCATTTATCCTTACCAATACTTTAGTCACTTTTACTAAATCTTTTTCTAAATTATTAATTTTACAACCACTTAGCAATATTATTAATTTAATAATATTAATATAAATATTAATTTTGGGATAACCACCTTACCTGGATTCTTATCCCTTAAGACTTAGGTTATCCCTCACTCGTTTTTCATAATCTAACCTCTGCTCAGCTAATTCACTCTCAATTACTATTTATACTCAGTGCTTTTTTTGTAAAAAAATAGGTGCCGGTACTCACGGTGGATTGCCTAACTTTTCCATTACGATTATGTGGTCTGTGGCTAGAATTTAACACAGAAGCGATTTTGGAAGCATAATGATGCATATCATTTATTAAGTATTTAAAGTTTTTAGCTAAATCACAACTGCAAAGTCACAAGAAAAAAAATTTTTCACACCTTGAAAAAGGTTCCGGTACGCCGTACCGGCGCGTACCGTCACAAAAAGCCCTGTTTATACTTATCTAGCTACTTATATTAAAAAACTGTTTCTGGTATTAATTATTTACTAGTTATCCTAGTTTTAATTTTTTGACTCTTTTCTAGTTTATTATAAATTAGTTAGTTAAGTCTATTGCATCTTGCATCGATATGTAATTTGTTTTGATGCTGAACTTATAAGTTTCTTGCATAATTATGTATTTTTGTATATGATGTTGGTCTTGAAATAAACTAATGTCAATGTCCAAAAAAAGATGAAGATAAATTTATTATTCTTATATAATAACAGGGTTCAACATTAATTCACATCATGGTCTGGCTGCCTTGCATTGTCAAACCAATATTGTTTATCTACAAGTATGCAAAGCAAATTTCTTATTATTAGCACAAGTCTTGTCGCTGGTTTAACAAATGCCGCTGTTGGGTTGGACACTGGACAGATCTCTAAGCAAACGACGCTTTTGAATTTTGATCAAGAAGATTTACGTGGCTATTCATTTGGGAACGAGCGTTAAACACATCGTGCGTAACTTGGCTATAATATACGCTTCAATGTTTAACTTTACCAGAGCGAAGACCGCGTAAAATCTTCGTTGTAGACTGATATTTTAATGTAGATCCGGATTTGGACCAATGGACTGTTAACGAATTAACCAGACGGACCGGATGCCTTAACCATGCTTAGCTAAAATAAGATTAAACAAAATGAGCAATCCTGTTATGGCATACGAATGTTGGGAATGGCGATACATTTGAACTTCCGCGATCATAGATATTCTCTTGGTGAATATAGAGCGCAGATGATAATAATAATAATACTAATAATAATAATAATAATAATAATACTAATAATAATACTACTACTACTACTAATAATAATAATAATACTAATAATAATAATAATAATAATAATAATACTAATAATAATAATAATAATAATAATAATAATAATAATAACAACAACAACAATAGCTCGATATTTAGTGGGTTGATGACATTTATCTTTTGTTGAAAATCAGTTGCAACATTCAGACGGCGATCACTTTACAGTAACTCATTCTTAGTTTCGGAGTTACAGCATGAAAGGTTTCTGACTTTTACGGATGAGTTTTACTTTGAGCAAATTAAGCCTATGATAAGATGGCTAATAATTATTGGCAACTATTAGTAATCTTTTATTCGTTTAAGAAACACTGTGCAAACATAGAAAAAATTCGATAAAGACATGGTGTAAAATGCTCAACCTTCAGATGAGAAGCAAACGTCAAATCAAATCAAATCAAACGTACACACTACTCTGAGCAAAGTATAACGGGTTTTCTTAAGAAATCCCACTGAGTCGCTTAAAATCCAGAAGATTACAAGAGTGGGTTAGACGCTGGAGCGGTAGGCTGACGGAGCGGGTTCAAGCCCCGTTAGCGCCCCTAGTGGCTTTCACACAGGCAGTAATGCCTCCTAAGCTACTTCAAATCCCGGTAAGAGCCGACCTGAACTCCCGGCGCTGGTGTCGCGTGACAAAATTGTGATTAACGACTTTTCTGTTTACTCGTTTCACTGCTAGAAGACGTGATGCGTAGTTCAGCTGCTAGTTACAATAGTCTGACAGTTGATGTTGACTGTTGCGGAACTGTTTGCATACTGAATTCACAACAGTAGATGGTACGAGACATAGTAGGGACCAGTTCCCGTTGAATTGAATGTAGTAGCGTCCAGAGGCGTCATTTGGGAGCTGGGGGTCGTGGCCCCCAAGAAAATGAAAATATTAATTTATAATGTATTAATGTGCAAAAAATTGCAAAAATTGCAAAAAATATTTAAAAATTGCAAATTTTCCAACATTGGCCCTAAAATTTGCCAAAATTGCTCAAAATTTGCAAACAATTTGCAAAAAAATTGCAAAAATGCCTAAAATTTGCGAACATTTGTACAAAATTTGCCACAATTTTTCAAAAATTTGCAAAAAAAATTTCTCGCCCTCCCCCAAGAAAAGTGTGAAATGACGCCACTGGTAGCGTCGCCAATTCTGTGCAACGTCTAAAATGTGGCCGATTCAGTGAATACGGCCGCCACTGGCCAGCAGTGAATCGGGCCCCACTTTGTCTGCATACCGATCCTCGCTTACCGGTTTATCCAGTCATTTCACGAGACAATTATAAACAAACGGGCCTTAGAATATAAAATAGAGCTTGAGGAAAATAAAAGGATATTGAGTTCCACTCTTTAGGCCTATTAAAGTCTTCAGTGCCCCCCTTAATATTAAATGACGCGTCTCTATTTCAATAGGTCACTGGAAATAAAAATAGCCAATATTTCCATACACCTAATATATATATATATATATATATATATATATGACTTTTGTCATGTGTTTGACGCGTCTTAAGTTCGATTTATGCTAGATAGACATCTAGTGTCAATGACGTGTAGGTACGTCTTGTATCAAGTTTTTCGGTCTACGACTCTATGCCACTGTCGGCAACTTAACAGCTTAAGAATAAACACAAATATTGGCATCATATTCGTGACGAAAAACAGAGTGAATTTCTATTTTTGCGCAAGAGTGGTTCGATTCTTGATGCTCTGCTCCGATGCACAAAAGAATCCACTATAATACCGAAGACTGTATAGCACTCAAACCCAAAAGAAACGGTTAAATTTATAACATGACATGCTGTTGACAGAATTGACGCTATTCTAAAGAGCGCCACTCCTTCATTCAAATGCCCCGTTGCACATCGGCTACACCATTCGCCTACAAAATCCGTAAAAATTTGAAAGGTCGTTTTAGCGTGTGAAAGAATGGAACGTTGTTCTGCAGACGAACTAGGAACTGTGCTGCACAATGGAAAACGTGCTTTCTAGAGTCCGCTTATACATGTGTCGCACATTTACTAGAATCGTGCATAGGACGCTGTATACGCAGTTTCGGGAAGTCTTTATACCGATTTTCAGCTTGGTTACGTTCGTATTAATTTTCATTGTCGTAATATTAATAGGAATTTAAGATGGGCCGTAACCGCCATTAATAAGAATACATGTACAGAGGAATGTTTTGGTCGTGGATCCGAGCTTGAATTTGGTTGGTAACTGGACAATTTATTAGAAACAAGACGGTCCGGTCCGGTCAAGCACCTGGCAACCACATGTTACTTCTCTGTTTATTGAAAATTTCTTTAGCAGGATAAGAGCTTTATTAGTCCTATATGTCTTAAATCGCCATTCCATTATTGAAATCAATAATATAACTTAAGGCTGGATTTAAGGGGGTTCAACCCCACATCCTTCACAAATTCGCCAAAGTCAGTTTGCTTTCGAGTTAAATGACGCATTTTATGCTGCCCTTTATATTGAAAATACCGACTTCATTATAGCCATGGAGTGGGTTTTAAGAATTTTTCTCTTCACGATTCAGGGCGTAGAGTTTTAACAATTGTTGATTCAGGGCGTAGAGTTTCAACAATTGTTGAAATTGGTCAACCATAAACCCGATCGACAGTTTATAATCCAAAGTCAGTGCGTAGGAACTGGGCGAGGGGTGGTCCGCCCCGGGCGTCACGTTCTTAAGGGCAGCATTTCGAGGGGTAAAAATTATTTTTAGGGACGGACAAATATTGTAAGCGGAAGAGAAAGCGAAATACAGTAGCCTCCCATGGCGTCGACAAATATAGAGACGTAAGAAATTTTTGTTTTGGACGAGACATGCATGTTAGCGCGCCGACGACCTTATTTTTGCTCGTCAGACTTTTCAGGCGATAACAATTTTTTCCAACCCTTGCTGTACCGCTGTCTCGAATGTTTACGAAACAGTAGACTTGTTTTGAAATCAATCATTTATTTTTATCGGAGACTGATGAAGTCATGTTAGAAAAGGCGTTTGTGTCGGCAAAGGAACAGTAACACACCCAATTCCGACTTCTGCGCCGATAGCTACGGTGTATATTGTGACCGTAATCATAACGAAACCACTATAGGCCTACAGCGTCACTGTTAATAAACAAAAGAATTTGTCATGAATTTTTCAAAAATTCGAAGCAGAATTCAAGTTTGAAATGAGAATTTGAAATACCTGGGATTTATCTACACCCCGAGCGGGGGTTACACCCCGGTTTTTGACAGACACCCACTGCCCCTACATCCGCTGCCAGGGGTGGTGTTGATTACCTCCCAAACAGACATATGTTAAAAGTAGTATGAAGCTGCTGAGAAGGATATAGTGGTGTTATAATGCAGCTGTCTCGTACTGCGTATTATATGTTCAAATCAGAAATTTCAGTGTGCAGATGATACAAAAACCACTTAAAATCACATTATTATTATTATTATTATTATTATTATTATTATTATTATACGAAAAACTAGCCGTATAAAACTCAACACTGGACATTGATATCCCTCCGCCATTTTGGGACATCCCCTAAAGCAAATTCATGGAGAAAAGCCTGATTCATTGGCCGAAAAAGGGTAAATCATGAAATCGTAACCTTTAGTTCAGACGTCATCAGCGGCTGACGAAGCGCCGTCTTAGTTGCGCTTCAGAGAGTTCAACATTCGAGTAATGGTATCTGGTCAGTAAACGTGCCCAAGATTATAATAATGTGATTTTAAGTGGTTTAGGAGGCTAAGTAAGCCTTTGTGTGAAAACCACTGACTGTATAACAGTAACAAGGAAGTTGGTTATGCCGCCTGTGGGAATCTAAATGACGAGTGAATTTTCAGTCCTCGAACGGAGTCAAGGTAAATCGAAAATCGTGCTACAGACTATAGATTACGTTTATTTAAGGTAACTTCATGGCTGTTGAATCGTGTCCTGCGTGGGTTCTCACTAACACAGAGTCAGTCTAGCGAATTGCGTTATTTACTATACTATCTATAGTACCAAGACTAGCATAGTACCACATTGCGGTTTTACGACTATGACTATGATTTATAGACTCTTTATGGTCTACACCTTAGTCCGCACAGCTCGAGACGAAGTTTTATGAGACGCTTGCAGCTTGGATCTATTTGTATGAATCTTTCAATGTTGACCTTCAGTCAAATGTATTGAATGTCGAAGACCAAGCTCAATTGCATGTTGCTTCATACCTACAGTGTAGAATATAATACAGTTGAAAAACTTTGTCGCCTGTTAGACTAGCAGTGCGCTAAACAATCTATTAAAGGCCCTATTGCTACTTGCGGGAGTTCCACGTCTTGTGCTTCACAACACGCTTTGAGAGCGACGTTTTCATCATACATTGTTGGTCCACCAAGCAGAGCGGTTCTTCAGTTGATAATATTCGTGTGTCCGTTGTAATGCTCTACAATAGCTGCTAATGTTGTCTTTCTTAAAACGTTTTCGAATAGACTTCTTTGTCAAGCACTCTTTTCTCTTTAATTCAACCTTGTGATCAAATGCATGCGATGATCACCAGACTCTTTCGTGTATTCGAATCTCTTTTCACTAGTAGGCCCTATACGATCAATTCTGAAATATACAGAAGCACGCACACGTAGGCCTAAATGTGTTCATACTATATACTCTAAATAAAGTACTATCCGGTGCAGTAGCGTGCAGAGGGGGGCCGTGGCCCCGGGCCCCAAAATTGACTCGGTGACCTTTTTTTGCTTGTCAAACATCAAACATTTTTACCGACTTGACCCCGAGCGCACACCACTCTGCACGCCTCTGATCCGATATCAGGGTACGCTGTTCTACCAGGCGACATATTACTCTCCTTGGCCAATAATGGCTGCCTTCTGAAAATAAAATAACATGGAAATGTCGAACGAGATGCGGTCGAGTAAGTCACCGTGTTACAGTTCAGTGAATCCTGAGTTAACCGATACGCGTGTGGCAGGCCATGTGGAAACCGAGGTCTGCTGTATAGTCGACTAAGCGCTGGCGCTCAGTCGTCGACCATTATTGCAGAAGGCAATCGGGCAGCGAAGATGCACTATCTCCTGGAAGTTTCGGAGTCAGGTCTCGAGTAGAAGATACTGCTGCGATCGAAGGAAAAGCGCGTATTGTGGAGCACATGTATACTTTCATATCCACTATGCCATCTAAGATTTAGAGCAATGTCTAAATTGGAGGAAAGAACCTTCTGCTTATTCTCTTCGGCTTACGCTATATGGCGGCATTTGATAGAGAAATTTCGTTGAATATAGGCTATCATTCTGATACTCTTCGAAATGAAAATTTATTAATAGCGTTGATATTATCCGATTGCTACTTTTAATTCTAAATTCTAGTAGCCTACATTGAATCGACAATAATAACCGTGGCGGCGACAATAATGACAGCAGCGATAACCGCTGCATTTAAATAAGTTTAAAAACTCCTCGATGAAAAGAATAAGCCGTTACCTCGTAGGGCCTGCCTATGTAAAATATTTTAGAATTACTAAGGCAAAATCAGAGTTTCAATTGAATTGTGGGTAGCATTTGAGACACTACAGTAATAGCTTTACGGGATAGCATTAGTCAACTCCAGTGATGGCTCCACAGGGGTGTCCGGGGGGCCGTGCCCCTATTTAATGCCTGGCCCCCCAATGCCCCCCTGTTGAAACCATATACTTAATACTACATACCTAACAACAAATGGTTCCCCCCATGATTAGAAGTTGCCACCCCAACGGCCCCCCACTTGCCAAATCATGGAGCTGCCACTGGTAAACTCAAATGCAATTTGAATGCTGCGAGTGAAATATTTAGATGGAATTTCTCTAGAGGAATATTTAGCCAAAACCGGCAACATTTGTAAATCAGCAGTAACATTTGCATGAAAACGTAGGATATCGCATGTTTTAGGTCTATATTCTAAACACGCTAAGTTCGCTAACATGTAGACCTATTTACATCAAATCACAGTTAACACGACGCTTTAGCTAATTAAGCGCTAACTTTAAATTATATTTAGGCCGGCTGCAGTTTCTAACAAACTTCCTGCAAAAGTTAATTTCGTGAGAAATGTCTTAACAGTCTTCTTATGAAACTTTCAGCTGCCGAGAACGTCTTGATTTCCACGTGATTAGAAGTTCAAGTTCTTAGTCGCTTCGAAGATGACACGCCGGTTGTATCTTAGCGGCTTCATTCTTTGTGCCATCTTTCTTTCGAATCCGCCTCCTTCGGACGCTCAAAGTGGTAGGCGATTGATTGAATATATTAATTATTATAATTATTTTTATTATAAGCCATTTTGAAGAACTACGCAACTAGAATAATGAATTCATCATTATCAACAACAACCATAGGTTCAGCATTCTCTGGTGTCTGATGCCATCCCCACAAGGCTGCTTCCAGTCCTTTCGACTTAGAGCTCTGCGTCTCAGTTATTGCAGGCTGCTTCCATTCTCTTCTTACATTTTATGATTCAATTCTACCCACTTTGATATTTCTTACAATACCTTTCTGTCTAAATGCAATTGCCTTTATCTTCTCGTTAGTTATCATTGGTCCATAGCGCCTTGCTTCATTGCTCAGTGTATGAACGGTGTCCTCCTGATCATCTTCATATCCTTCTAGCACATCGATATAATCAGCGAGCCTACGGTTTTAACCCCTTAACCGTGTATTTAACTGTATCTCAATGTAAAATGGACGGATATATCCGGGATCCCCAGTTAAGGGGTTAATTATTGATCGCGACTCCCAACAATAATATGCCTTTTACATGTTTTTGATATTGTCCATTGCTCTTTTCAAATCTGAGATGACGATTATAGATTATAATTATGTTGTCTCCTTGCCTCGACTCTCTAATTGATTTGAACCAAGTTCCTAATTCTCCACACATGATTTGTGCATCTGACCTTGAGTTATTGCCAACGTCTTGAAAACTTGACTTGAAGGTCGATGCTCAGACTTTCCAAAATTACCATGATGAGTTCAAGACAAGAGATGAATACAAATTAACATAACATGAAACATAGGCCTACGTAGTATCATCAATAGAAAATGAGATTCCAAGCCAATGGCCATTAAAAGCACACATGACATAGTGATTATGGAAAACGAAAGAGACATGTAAAAGTGGTCGGAATATTGCAGTGAACTGTATGAAACACTGAAGGATTCCACAGTTGAGAATGAATTTGTAGAAGAAACGATGAAGATATCGGCATCAAGCAGAGAATGTGAAAGAGACAACAGAATCTATACAGAAAAGAAGTTGAAACGGCGATTTGGAAATAGGCTAAAAGGGCCTAATAGTCCGGGCACTGACATGATAACAGGAGAAATGATCAAATGCGGAGGTGAAATTATTTTTGATGAAATATATAAGGCTATATAAGCTGTGCAGCATGATGTGATGGTGTGAACTACGGCTGAATGGACGGTCAGTCTTAATGGTGATGCACAAAAAGGTAAGTGCGTTGGATTGCAAAAAACTCTAGAACAATAACGCTGCTAAACGGTCTTAGAAAAGTGCTTATGCTGATAATGACCGAAGGACTAAAGATCCACGCAGGCGAATATCCGGCAGATAAACAAGCTGAATTCACAGGCAAAATTCACAGTATGTCCCGTTACTCAAGAGTATATATTCTGCATATTATCAAGCAGCTTTTACCGACCTTGGGATAGTCTTGAATCTATATGTATTTACAGTATTCCAGAATGCAGAACGAGATTTCCTCTTTAGCATACTTTCATTTTTCAAGGTAATAATAGGCGAGATGCCTTTCCAGTAATGTCCAAATGAGACAGTTGAGAGGCAGTGATCTGAAAGCATTGTTGGAAGTAAGAAGGCGTACAATAGTTTTCTCGAAGGATTAAAGCGTAGCTGAGACATCAATAATTAATCGACGTATTAACCACATAGATAGGCATTTCTAAAATTATAATGTCATGTTGTTCATGGACGCCATTGGCAACTATTCTGACCTACGGATTCAGTGACCTATGTTTCTTAAAAAGCGTGAATAGGCCTAATGCAATCTTTTATGTTTCTTAGATTTTGATTTGATACTAATAAACTGACTTCAAGCTGAGATGCTGAATGTTTCTATCGATTCTGATGTCAGGTTGTACGTGGTCTCTGTATCAAAATACTCTGATCTACGGAGGAAACGGTAGCAACACGGCGTCTTCTCTCTCCGCCTGTCAGTCGCTTTGTTTGAATACTTCTCAGTGCGTTGCCATTGACTGGGATCCTAACAATCCTGGTTCCAAATGCTACCTCCAGAGCAAAAAGACGGACAAAGTTTTTAATCAGACAGGCGTGAGCCACTACGACTACGACTGCAATGGGACGGTTGCTACAGTCACCGGTTCATCATCCACCAGTGGTACGTGTTACGAGTTTGATTGACATTCATGCGGCGCCCCACAGATAATTAATCAGTTTCATAAGTAATTTTAAATGACATTTTAAATTTCTAATGTTAATACCACACAATTAAAAAAGAACTGAGTTTTGAAAAGAATCCTACAGGTATTGCTTATTTGCAACCAAAGCAGTCAATGTGATATGTTTCTTAATAAGATATTCATTCATTGAGCACTTTCAAGTTTTCCGCACATTCATAAGAATATTCAGTGTTTTCTTGCTCAAAGACTGAATCACATGAAAAGACTAACAAATAGTCTCTCATTGTTTTCATCTCATATACTGTAAGCGCCATATCAGACCATTTTGATAAAAAATATTTATCTTCGTTCAGTCTAAATAAGGGCGATCTCTACAAACATTGAGCGCGATTTTTTTAAATCAATGGTTGTTCTGAAATTCTTTAGGAACTGGGCCAACCACAATATCTGGAACGACTTTCCCATCTGGGATATCTGGACCTTCTTCTCTTTCACCAGCACCTGGTAGGTTAAATTTGCATAACAGACTGTGGAGATTATCAGTTTTTGTCTTAAGTGGCATTTCTCTGCCTTTCTTCGTCTTGCCCTTCCGTCAAAAAAGAAATTATGATGTGGTCAAAAAGCAATAGATTGTCTGTCTCTGAAAATGTGGTTTACTCAATACATATTATCATATGGTCGTGCAAGAATGCAGTACATGACTATGTATAAGACAATGCCAACTATTTCAATGCAAGTGTTGTATGTTTTACCAATTCTAACCTTAGGCTGTACGTGGACTCTATATCAAAATACTCTGATCTACGGAGGAAACGGTAGCAACACGGCGTCTTCTCTTTCCGCCTGTCAGTCGCTTTGTTTGACTACTTCTCAGTGCGTTGCCGTTGACTGGGATCCTAACAATCCTGGTTCCAAATGCTACCTCCAGAAGAAAAAGTCGGACAAAGTTTTTAATCAGACAGGTGTGAGCCACTACGACTACGACTGCTATGTGACAGCTGCTACAGTCACCCGTTCATCAAACACCAGTGGTATGTCATTTTTTGATTGACCTTAAGATGACTGCCTTCATTTTACCAGTTCTTAAAACTATTAGGAGTGAAATGAGAAGATTCTAAAATTCTGCGTTTTAAAGTACCAGACAATATCTCATTTCAAAAGTAAATAGGCCTATATTCATTTAGCTACTTAACATTTTGTGACTATCAATCAGGCGCAAAAGAACAATCAAGTAAGTCAAGACGATGTCACTTCATTAATAAAATTGATGATTCATCTAGAACTTTCAATATTATTTCGTCCACTCGTTAGCTTGTTCACTGTTTTTGGACTCAAACTCAGAACAGTGGCTCACACGAACGTGGTAGATACAATATTCGCCCAAACCAATTTATTATAGCCTAGCTAGGCAGATACGTAGACACGCTATCATTATTATCAAGTCATAAGCAATATAAGTGAAAGTCAAATACCGTGAATTTGTATGACGCCTTAAGGAGTGGAGCCGTAGTAGACACTTATTCTAAAGCTCTTACAGACAACATATACGACCAACTTGACGAAATAGATTGTGTTTCTTTTTAACGTGTTTTGCGCAATTCTGTGCGTCTATATTCAAATACTCGAACTAGATCCCGTTAAAATTTCCTTTAAAGTCAATGGTTATTATAAAAATGCTTAGGATCTGGGCCAAGCGGATCATCTGGATCTTCTTCAGTTCTTACGACAGCACCTGGTAGTGGTAGGTTAAATGTTTAAAACAACCTCCACATTTTTAAATGTTATGCTCGTGCGTTATTTATCTGCATAGACCTATATTTAGACCGTTAGCGAATATCTGGAGGTCAAAATGTGTGATCGAATGGATTATTAGCTCTGAAAATAGCGTAACAATATGAAGAGCCAGGATAGTGTATCGACCCATCACTCATCGAAAGAAATCAGTGAGACCACACTTAAAATTTCCTCAAATTTGTATTCTGGGCCAATGGAACTTCTGGCTTTGGACTGTTCGACACAATGCATTGCCTAAATTAGACGCGACAGTTCTGCTTGAAATACGCTATGGACTGCAACGAGCAACTTCTTCTTTATTAGCGTTTAATAGTGGAAACACAAGGAAGACAGGAGACACCCAGGCAGAGCCGTAGCTAGGGTTTTCGGCGCCCGGGGCAAGATTCATATTTTGCGCCCCTTAATTTCGGTGACGACCTTTTTTTTAGTCATCGCACAATTTACTTATCCATTTTCCGGGCTGACGACCTTTATTTAGTCGTCACACAGTTTACTTATCCATTTTTAGAGCAGATGACCTTTTTTCCTGTTTTTATTCCGCAGAGCTATTTTTTTCACATCCAAAATGCGACACCCACCGGTCGGCGCCCGGGGCGGCTTGTCCCTCCTGCTCCCCCTAGCTACGGCTCTGCACCCAGGTCAAACTGATTGAAACTGCTTTGAAGGTATAGAAGATTGCTATTTGAGCGTTTTAATGAGCCAAAACAAGAGTTTAATTCTAACAACGCCAACCTAAGTTACCCATTCACATTCCTCTCACTCAAATGTAATTATTCAGATTTATGAATCATTGTAATGTTTAGATTAATAAATTATGCTCATCTCAATGTAAATAGATCATGAGGTAGATTTGTTGCAGCGATTAATTATTTTCTATTGTCATTCCATTAAGTATCTCTCTAGTAATATTGAATTTTAGCTGCACACTCAGTAACTAATGTTTCTGTTATTAATGTGTGAATAACGTAATCTGTAATGTTTCTTTGATTTTGATTGATACTAATAAACTGACTTCAAACTAAGATGGTGTATGCTTTATCGATTCTGATCTTAGGCTGTACGTGGACTCTATATCAAAATACTCTGATCTACGGAGGAAACGGTAGCAACACGGCGTCTTCTCTCTCCGCCTGTCAGTCGCTTTGTTTGAATACTTCTCAGTGCGTTGCCGTTGACTGGGATCCTAACAATCCTGGTTCCAAATGCTACCTCCAGAAGAAAAAGACGGACAAAGTTTTTAATCAGACAGGCGTGAGCCACTACGACTACGACTGCAATGGGACGGTTGCTACAGTCACCGGTTCATCATCCACCAGTGGTATGTGTTACGCGTTTGATTGACATTCATGCGGCGTCCCACAGATAATCAGTTTCACAAGTAACTTTAAATGGCATTTTAAATTTCTGATGTTAATAGGCCTACCCGAAAATCCTAAAAGAACTGAGATTTTAAAAGAATCCTACAGGTATTGCTTAGTGATAGAAATATCAAATATTATTTGAAATTTCTATCACTCTCAACCAAGCGCTAAAGAGCAATCAAAACAGTCAAATTAATTAATATGTTTCTTAATGAAATTGAGCACTTTCAAGTTTTCCGCACACTCCTAAGAATGTTCGTTCCTCTCTGACTCAAAGACTGAATGACTTGAAAGACTTAAAATAATCTCTCAATGTTTTGATATCGTATAGACGCCATAATATACCATCTTGATAACAATATTTCTGTACGTTCAGTCTAAATAGGGGCGATCTCAAAAATCAATGGTTATTTTGAAATTGTTTAGGAACTGGGCCAACCACAATATCTGGAACAACTATCCAATCTGGGCCATCTGGACCTACTTCTCTTTCACCAGCATCTGGTAGGTTAAATTTTCATTAGAGATTGTGGAGTTTAGCATTTTTTCTGATATGGCATTTCTCTGCCCTTCTTCGTCTTGCCCTTCCGACAGGAAAGAAATGATGATGTGGTCGAAGTGCTATGAATTGTCTGTTTCTGGCAATGTGATTTACTCAATATATATACCAGATGGTCGTGCCGAGTTTTTTTTACATATTGTCTGGCCATCCATCAGCCAAGAGAAGTTAGTATATAAGCAAAATCTTCTTAATTTCTATAGCGTTTTCAAAAGCGGTACAGAAGTAGCTCCTTATCCCTAGGCGCTTAATCTTAGAATGAAATAGATATAGCCATAGGCGGGGTCATTCAGGCAGAGTCATTTAATCCAAAGGGCCAGTCTATTCTATTCTATTTTATTCTACTTGATAATTTATGTAGCGCTATAGCTGGCCAAGGCCAAAGGCAAGAGCGTTTTACAAAAGGCAGTCAAACGATATACGAAATAAATGCCTTTTAAGGTTCGATAAGAACGACTCGAAGTTGGTTGTCATGGTCACTGAAACTGGAAGTGCGTTCCAAAGGAGAGGATTGCCCCGAGTCACGGATCTTTCTCCAGATTTCACGGTCTTGGACGGAGGGGACGTAGATGTGAGATCGTTTGCTAGAGCGCAGCTGTTTGCGACAGTCTGCCATCACCGGCCTGCGTATCAACGCCGAAAGATATTCCGGGCAGAAAGGGTCTCACAAGGCTCAGAAGGTCAGCGAGCAGTGGTTCCGATGTTACAGCTATGGAGGAAATAATTTTTTGAAGAGTAATTATTTGAGTTTAGAAACAAAAGCTTGAGGAGATGTTGCAAGAATAAAAGGAAATTATGACTCAGAATTTGTCATTTGACCATGATGTAGAAAGTGGAAGGATTTCGGAATTGAATTTCAAAGTTCTGGTGGAGCATATTAAAAAGCACGATTGCCAATTTTGAGAGATGTTAGACTCAGAGGACAAAGGAGAGTTACATAAGATGAAAATAGAGTACATCGAGGATGTTGTGGGATTATCAGATTTCGTAGGTAGGCTGGTCTTGATGTATGAAGTGAGATATAAGTACCCGATATTATTTTATATTTAATGCGTTCTGCTATTTTCAGCCAGTGTAGAGATTTGAGCAATGGTGTAATGTGGCAGAATTTAGGCTATTTGCTATCTACCCGAGCAAAGGCATTTTGAATCGATTGGAGTCTACATATGGAAGGTTTTGGAAGTATTTGAATCAGTGAGTTGCAATAGTCTAACTTATAGTGAACTATTGAAGTGGCAACAGTGGATGCAGTTTTAATATCAAGGTAGGGACAAAAGCGGCGTAGATCTCGAATGTGAACATTACATTTTTCAATAGTTGGGATATGTGGTACACGCACGAGATGAATGGCGACAGATGCTGGAACGTAGCTTTGAAAGTCATTAATCTGTCGGTAGTATCAGTTCTAGACTACTGGCTAATGTGGCTGTCGAAGAAGGGCATTTGATCGACAACGCCCAGTAAAGGTGCAGATGTTTCAGGTGCTATTATTTACACGACTATGAATCAGATTATGCCAACTATATCAATGCAAGTGTTGTATGTTTTACCAATTCTAATCTTAGGCTGTACGTGGACTCTATATCAAAATACTCTGATCTACGGAGGAAACGGTAGCAACACGGCGTCTTCTCTCTCCGCCTGTCAGTCGCTTTGTTTGAATACTTCTCAGTGCGTTGCCGTTGACTGGGATCCTAACAATCCTGGTTCCAAATGCTACCTCCAGAAGAAAAAGACGGACAAAGTTTTTAATCAGACAGGTGTGAGTCACTACGACTACGACTGCAATGGGACGGTTGCTACAGTCACCGGTTCATCATCCACTAGTGGTATGTGTCTACGCGTTTGATTGACATTCATGCGGCTTCCCACAGATAATTAATCAGTTTCACAAGTAATTTTAAATGACATTTTAAATTTCTGATGATAATACCCGAAAATCCTAAAAGAACTGAGTTTTTAAAAGAAGCCTACAGGTATTGCTTAGTGATAGAAATATCAAATAATATTTGAAATTTCTATCACACTCAACCAAGCGCTAAAGAGCAATCAAAGCAGTCAAATTAATTAATATGTTTCTTAATGAAATTGAGCACTTTCAAGTTTTCCGCACACTCCTAAGAATGTTCGTTCCTCTCTGACTCAAAGACTGAATGACTTGAAAGACTTAACAAATAATCTCTAAATGTTTTCAACTCATATAGACGCCATACCATACCATCTTGATAAAAATATTTTTGTACGTTCAGTCTAAATAGGGGCGATCTCAAAAATCAATGGTTATTTTGAAATTGTTTAGGAACTGGGCCAACCACAATATCTGGAACAACTATCCCATCTGGGCCATCTGGACCTTCTTCTCTTTCACCACCATCTGGTAGGTTAAATTTTCATTAGAGATTGTGGAGTTTAGCATTTTTTCTGATATGGCATTTCCTGCCCTTCTTCGTCTTGCCCTTCCGTCAGGAAAGAAATGATGATGTGGTCGAAATGCTATGAACTGTCTGTTTCTGGCAATGTGATTTACTCAATATATATACCAGATGGTCGTGCCGAATTTTTTTCTGCATATGTTGTCTGGCCATCCATCAGGCAAGATAAGTTAGTATATAAGCAAAATCTTCTTAATTTCTATAGCGTTTCAAAAGCGGCACAGAAGTTGCTCTTTATCCCTAGGCGCTTAATCTTTGAATGATATAGCTATTCATTCAGGCAGTCATTTAATCCAAAGGGCCAGTGGTTGCGATGTTACAGCTATGGAGGAAATAATTTTTTCAAGAAAAATTATTTGAGTTTAGAAACAAAAGCTTCAGGATATGTTGCAAGAATGGAAGGAAAAATGACTCAGAATTTTTCATTTGACCATGATTTAGAAAGTGGAAAATGGAGGGACTTTGGAGTTGAATTCGAAAGTTCTGGTGCAGCACATGAGAAAGCACGATTGCCAATTTTGAGAGATGTTAGAGTCAGAGGACACAGGAGAGTTACATAAGATGAAGATCGAGTACATACGAGGATGTTGTGGGATTATCAGATATCATAGGTAGTCTGGTCTTAATGTATGAAGTGAGATATAAGTCATCGATATTATTTTATATTTAATGCGTTCTGCTATTTTCAGCCAGTGTAGAGATTTGAGTAATGGTGTAATGTGGCAGAATTTAGGCTATTTGCTAAATACCCGAGCAAAGGCATTTTGAATCGATTGGAGTCTACATATGAAAGCTTTTGGAAGTTTGTGAATCAGTGAGTTGTAGTAGTCTAACTTATTATAGTGAACTATTGAAGTGGCAATAGTGGAAGCAGTTTTAATATGAAGGTAGGGATAAAAGCGGCGTAGATCTCGAATGTGAACATTACATGTTTCAATAGTTGGGATATGTGGTACACGCACGAGATGAATGGCGACAGATGCTGGAACGTAGCTTCGAAAGTCATTAATCTGTCGGTAGTAGCAGTTCTAGACTACTGGCCAATGTGGCTGTCGAATAAGGGCATTTGATCGACAACGCCCAGTAATTAATGAGCAATCGAATTTGGAGGGGTACCCACACCATCAGCCATGAAAGGTGCAGATGTTTCATGTGCTATTATTTACACGACTATGAATCAGATTATGCCATCTATATCAATGCAAGTGTTGTATGTTTTACCAATTCTAATCTTAGGCTGTACGTGGACTCTATATCAAAATACTCTGATCTACGGAGGAAACGGTAGCAACACGGCGTCTTCTCTCTCCGCCTGTCAGTCGCTTTGTTTGAATACTGCTCAGTGCGTTGCCGTTGACTGGGATCCTAACAATCCTGGTTCCAAATGCTACCTCCAGAAGAAAAAGTCGGACAAAGTTTTTAATCAGACAGGTGTGAGCCACTACGATTACGACTGCAATGGGACGGTTGCTACAGTCACCGGTTCATCATCCACCAGTGGTACGTGTTACGCGCTTGATTGACATTTAAGCACAGCCTGCTGTTCATCAATGTCATCAGTACCAGCAATAATTTTAAATGAAATTTGCAGTTTCTATGGGATTTGTGCCTCAGAACCCAAAAGACGTATTTCTTCAAAGAGCTAACTAGCACAGTCTTCTGTTAGACCTACTTACAATTTATATCAATCAAAGGAAAGTAGGCCTATGTAACAATCAAGGCAGTCAAGAATACATGTTTTATGAATAAATAAACTTAATTATTCAGTATTTACAAGTTTTTTTACACATTCCTTCATTCTGTTCACCCTTCTGAGAATCAAACACAGAGTGAAGTAAAACGAATAACTAGCAATATCTCCCTGTCATCGACTCATACTGACACGATCTGGCACTAATTTTGAAATAATATTTGTTTTTAGGTGTTTTGCGCATGCGTCTTTGCGTTTAGTGTGAAGGATTAGAGCTAAAACCCGATTGGATTGATTTTGAAATCAATGATTAATCCTAATTTTTTAGGATCTGGGCCAACCGGACCATCTGGAGCAACTAGTCCATCTGGGCCATCTGGACCATCAATTCCTCCACCTTCTTCTCCACCTCCTCCAACTGTTCCACCGGCCCCCGGTAGGCTAAATTTGCTGAACAAATAATGTTTTAAAACAGTTTTGTTTATACACCATTTATTTCCAGCCAATTGCTGTGAATACAATTGGTTCAAAATTCACGATTGATTAAATTACTGGCTTGGCCAATGCGGTAACAGTATGGTCTGTCAAGATAGTGTGTGTGTGGGAGCCCATGATTCTTTGACAGGACTGCACAATGTCTGCTACTTAGAATCGTTCGAATTTGAACCCCAGAGGATGGAAGTTCTTGCCTTGGCTATGTTTCTTTCTACAGTATATTGAGACGTAGTCCCTCTATTTGCAATGTAGTTTTGAATGCAACAACAGCTTCTCATTAGGCGCGAAGATCAAAGAGAAAATAGAGAAAATAGAAGGAGACATGAGGATCGGACTTGTTGAAGCTGTGCTGTGGAATCACAAAGTGGCACAGCTATGCCCAGATTAGGTTGTGAGTGACGTTAAGTAGATTTTCACCAAATGGGCAGAAACAGGGTGGATTAAATGCAACAATGGCCGATACGACTTTGGAATCCGACGAAGCCGGCGAATGTCTAATACATTATTTTGAGGCTCACAGTTTCCAAGGCCACAGAGATAACCACATTTGACCCGTTTCGATTAAGTTTGTGCTCTTATGGCACTCTGCTTTCATTTCTAGTTTTAGTTTTAGCTTCGATGAACAAAATTACACGAAAACCAATGTGTTAGAAGCTTTTAACTTTAGGCTGAATTTAAAACTGGCGTGGTCAGTTTGTATTTGATTTTGAACTACAGGCAGACCACATTTCAATAGCTCTTGACAGCTCTGTTTAGGTCACTGTCTACAGCAGTATAGTGAATATCTGCCAGCATGTTTTGAGCAGTCTACATATTATTCTAGTCCAGCGGTTTCCAAACGGTGGCACGCGTACCCATAGGGTACGCGAGCTGCTGCCAGGGGGTACGCGAAGAAAAACAAGAATTTAAACAAATGTGAAGATAAAAGAAAACGATATAATGATATAAAGACAGATGCTATCATAAAAAGTAAACGTCTCCTTTTCTGTTGACAGAAAGAAAGTGAACTTGAGACAAAAATGGCATTGCATATGACGCATGTAGCGTGGGTTGGAGCTGGCTGGCCATCGTATTAAAACCAGTCATCGTGTTAGAAAGGCTTGAGTAGTAAAAGTCGTCGCCATTTATAGTTATGGCAACCTATAAAACTATACAATAAACAGATATGCACCGAAAACTATGTGTGAGCGGGGCAACGGCAACGGGGGACGATGCATTTGCCTAGGGCAGTGGCGTGCAGAGGCTGGTTGATGGCCAAGTGGCCAAGTTGTTCAAGGTTGAATATCGTCGTAACCAGCATTTTCCGGAGTAAGGGGCGGCACAGCAAAACTTTTTCAGGTTTTTAGCGATAAAGGCTTTGACGAGCAAAAAAGCGTCGCCAGGTAAAACATAAACTTCTTGCTTCTATTTTTCCATAAAAATTTGCAATTAATATAGCGCATATTCATACTTGGTCCCTCGTTTAGATGCTTCCAATCTGGTGGATAGCCGGCTCCATCTCCCCACCGACCCCCTTTGCACGCCACTGGCCTATAGGGGCACGCGCGAAGTTCACGTTTATGTTAGGGACATGATTTTTTTAAAAACGATTGGGAACCGCTGTTATAGTCTATATTCAATTAGTTTATATTCTCAATTTGTTCGTATAGGATTAATTATATATTATCACCTGCAAGCCTAAAGCCTAAACTACAGTTTGTCTTGTCTTGTTTTGTGTTTTCAGCCTGCAGAATTAACTTTGAATATGCTTATAACACGACCTCTGTCGGAGGATTATTCATTTCGGAAATCACATCACTGCTCCAGTGCTTCGATTCTTGCTTGACGCTTCCCAATTGCCTCGGGTTTGATCTGAGTGGGCCAGACTATTCTCTCTGTTGGCTGTACTTTAATCCCGAAAATTTCCGTCAAAAGTACTTCAAACTGAACGTACTCCAGTACTCCATCAACAGATGCCCAGAACAAGGTAGAAGTTGTCGAATTGTGGACGTAAAGCTGCGGCGCACCATTGTTTCTTAATTGGGGGAGTTTAGAGACCGTGATCATCTCATACGTAGCCTACAGTCAAATAATGATCATAGAGCGTGGTAGTCGTCATAGCAATAGAAAATCTATCAGTTCCGACTACAACCTGAGCAAAATGGCATTGCTGAAATAAAGCTTGTCGATAGTACTGTATTACTTTACAGTAAATTAGTTCATGATCACAGCGCATATTGACATTGTTTTAATATGATTTTGCTTTGAAACTACTGTAGATGTTGCAAAATGCATCCCTTCGTACGACACAAATAACGTTCTTAATGATTCATGTGCAACCAGTGAGTATATCATTATGACCAATACAGTATACTAAGCAATAGTAAATTCGTAATACGCCAGAGTCAAGATCCGCTGAATCATTTCTGATTCCTGTTGAGGAGGGAAAGCGGTGGAAAACAATGACTGTTAAGTCTCAGCATGAAGGCAGTGTCTTATCCAGACTCCAGGCCTTTGGGAGGGAGGATTGAGGCTTTCAGGGGGAAATCGACTTGGTTGGAGGGGAAAAGACACATTTCAATGCAAAATTTGTGTAAGTGCTGGGATTTTTTTTGAAGGGGGGAATTTTAAGTTTTTTGGGGGAGGAAATCTCCCCTCCTAACAGGCCTCTATAAAACACTGCATGAAGGCCATGACAGGATCAGAAGAAAGAATAGACATGAGTTTTATTTTACAGCCTATCCTCTGAGAATTAAAGAGCACGCTTGTCCTAAATTTTGCGAATGTATGATACAAAGATTATAGAGATATTTTTAAACTACTGCATCATGTATCTCGAAGCAGCTAAATCTGAAAAAAAGACGGCGAAGTTTGAAGAAACTCGTATTCGGTTATGTCTGCGTAGCCTAATTTTTCTGCCATGACCATTTTTAATTATGTTATATATGAAAATATGTTAAGCATACTGTGGCGATTGACACGCTTTGACTGTGACTGTTTTTGCCGAAACTAACTCGTCGGTTGAACAATAAACAATTATAGTGAAACTGATTTAGAAATGATGACTACGCGGTATTTTTCAATGTCAGCGTGCTATCCGGAATGGAGACGGTACGACAACTACGCAGGAGCCTTCGACAGGATCGTGGCAGGAGACACCGCCGTGGAACTTTAAAGGTTGCCTGTCGGACTGCGTCGAAAACCCAGGTTGCATTGGAGTTGAACTGAGAAATCAACCAGGCATTCCCAGTGCCTGCAGGTATTACCGATCCGCCGACAGAAATGCCCTGATGAACTTAACGCTGACGGCGTTTGTGACTCAGTACTCCATCGTCAACACGTGTGTAAAAAGTGAGTTTTCCTTTACGCGGTGCGGCATTTGTAGGCGGGAAGGGGGGGCAAAATTCCCGGTCACCACATCATGGCATCGTTAGACCAGTGATTAATCTAGACTCTGGACTCCGGGGGGAGAACTGACAAGGCCGGGAGGAAGTCAGCTAGGCGGCTACTGTTAGGCGATGTAGTATGCCAAAATTTCCGGGGTGAATTTGAAATATCCCGGGGAAAGGGCAATTCTCCCCCGGAAACGGCCTAGATTAATCCTGCGTTAGACTATTTAGAGCAGATAACTTATATTGCATAACGAAGCAATTAAGCCTCATATTTCTACACTGGTCAGACTCTCTGATGTCACCCTGCCTCCTGTGTGTTATCTTCTTGGTGTGGTGGTTTAACGTGGTTAGTATAGATTCTTTGTCACAGTTTTCGAATGCGTGATATTTACTTAATCCAATTGGCGAAACTAAACCGAAGAGCCCCACGGGCAGGGACGCCTGCCCCTCGCTAGTTATCATGAAAGGAATTTTGAGCTAGTGCGAGAGAATCTCCCACTCACTTATCCTACAAGTTAAAAACTGTTTCCATTACAGAAAACTTCCAATTTCTGATTTCAAGAGAGATTGACAGACGTCACTGGCTAGAGGGATTTCGTTTAGCAGCCAATTAATTTCTTCACGTTCTCGGGAAGAGTTTCTGCGTGACTATTAATATTAGCCTATGTTTAGGCGAAGAAGATTGCATCTCTAGATAATGATTTTTAAATTGATGTACCTGAAAGTAAACTGATTCAAATAAACTATTTTCTACCATTTTCGTGTTTATTAATTATATTACCGTAGCCAGAATTACTAGCTGTCATAACCTTTCTCACTAGCAATGCTTTCATCAATCTTCAAAGAAAGAAATTGCATAATAACGAAATCTTACAGCGGTGTCTAAGTAAAGCGACTGAAACCATTTTCAGAATGTAACGTTACTTGGGAGAAATTGAGTCGCGTAAGCATCCGCTTCATAAATCCAACTCCAATGCCAAATATCGCTAGTGAAGGCGATTGCCTGAAAGCGTGCCGTATTTCCTCAACATGCCTGGCTGCCCAATGGAGAATCGGCGTCGATCCTGGCTGCACTCTGACTGATGAATACATTCCGAACACGCAGATTCCCAACGGAGCGGCGGTGACTTATGTCTATCGCGAATCATGTCCAGGTATTAATGATTTTATTATTGATTAATTATTATTGATGATTTAATCAGCCGAACAAGTGTTTTTGACAATTTTGGGTATTGATGTTTCTTGATGACCGACAGTGGAACGTCGATACTTTCGGGTAAAAAAGTCTTTGACGAGCGATAAGAGTCGTCTTCGCTATTCGTACATTCTCTTATTCTCTTCCATCATGCTACGTACCGCTCAAATTTCTCGATCGTTTTACGTCGATTAAATAATGAATAGTTAAAGTAAAACTGATTTAGAAATTATGAATTACGGCTGCCCCTTGCCTCCCCAGTGAACTTATGAGCTAGCGATTGTCCTATAGTCAAACGTTCTATGAGCAAACGTTCTAGATCCCAAATTGGAAGCTCCGAGACAGAGAACTCTACGCTCGACCTATCGCTAAATTTTAGCGTCTACAAATTTTAGCCTGGCAAAAATTCATCCGGGAATGTCCTGCAATGCGTCGAAGAATCTGTCGTATGGAATTGATATTGTTTTCGTGATTTAGAACCGCCGCCGCTGCCTACACCACCCGCTAATGGAAATTCGTCGATCACCACAGGACGAGGCTTCGGAAGTACTACTTTCGCCGGCGGTATGTTGACACCTCGTTGTTTAAACTATCGCGTGAATTCATTGGTCACTGGTGGTGTCGTCTGTCTTAACCCCTTAACTGGGCAACTATTTAACTATTTGTAACTCAATGTAAAATGGACGAGCGTTACTCGGAGCACCCAGTTAAGGGGTTAATAGATTATTTATAGTTATCATAATTTCTGCTAATATTTTGTATTATGCACATACGAAGCTCTTCAGTCTTTGTTTATTTTAAGCGCAAAGGTAAAGATCTGAACACACAAATGTTTAACTTACTGAATCGTTTGCCCGATGTTTTATATTAAATTAACAGGTTCTGGAAACAGTTCTGCTTCTTCCACAATATCTGGAAGCAATACTGGTTCTTCTCTTTCACCTGGGTTTGGCACTAGTTTTCCAGCAAGTGGAAGCACCACAAGTTCTTCTGGACCTAGTAAGAGTGCTAATTTTGTTTCCATCACCATGCACTGTTTTTTACTTTTCCCGTAAAACGACGACGAAGTCAATTATTCAAGACGTCCTGTTGCATTGAATCGAAATAATTGGCTACGACAGAATACTAAAAGAATAGTTCTTTTATAGGTTCTAAAGTTCTCTGACGTTGACGTTCCACTCCGACTGATTTCTGTAATTGACCTGAACTTTTGCGATTAGGGCACGAGTGATTGATACATTTCGCGCAAAATACCGGCTCTACAGAAGTTCTTCTTTACTTGTTCTTGTACATTTTCATCTTATCTTTAACAATCGATTATTATTAAGCCTATTCGCAAACTAGATTCTTACGTACATATAATTTCAACTTGTGGATCTGTTAGCATGCTGGGTGCTGACGAAGGATACAAACTTTCTTCAAGGGGTAGCTAACATTGCTACGAATGTGTCGCAATGCCAAGCAGCATGTCGGGCACAAACGTCGCCCTTATGCATTGCTGTCGATTGGGACACAACAAGACCGAGTGGAAGCCAGTGCTTCTTGAATTCGATAGCACAGAACAAGAACTCAGCTCCTGGCGTTGACCATTACGATTACGTCTGCGCCAATTCCTCTTCTGCAACTGGAAGCACCATAGGCTCTTCTGGTTCTGGAAACAGCGCTGGTTCTTCGGCTGCATCTGTTTCGAGCACGACTTTTCTGCAACTTTCTTCTACGACGGCGCCATCACAATGTAAGTTTTTTTAAAAATTACGCCAAGACAATTAGTCAGTTAGAAGAGCTCTTCTGAATATCGGTCTCGCTGTTTGATAAGCGATTTTTAATGCTTTCATCGCAAAATGACGAATAAGTCGACGCAAAACTATTATTGTCCTTCTGCACCGAATTGACATCTGAAATTGCCCTAATCTTTTGTGTACTTATTTGGAGTACTATCGACTAACACATGCAAGTGTTGAGCTGGTTCTATAGACGCTCGTTACTACTCCTATTACGCCTAACATTATTTTTTATCATTAAAAATATCATCATCGTTATCATCCTTTTCTTCGTCATTAACTTTTTAATATTAGCTTGGTCATTCATTTACCATGTTACTACGTACTTCTGATCTGATAACTGTGAATTTATTAGCATGCTGGTTGCAAATGAACGATACACTCATCCCTCGGGGCTTGGATAACAATGCTACTAGTGTGACCCAATGCCAAGCAGCATGTCGGGCACAAACTTCTCCAAAATGCCTAAGTGTCGATTGGGACAAAACACGAACGACAGGAAGCCAGTGTTTTCTGCATTCGACGTCGCAGGGCAAGAGTCCAGCGACTGGCGTTGACCACTATGATCTCATCTGCATGTGATGCTGAAGGTCAACTGGTCTTTTCATTAATGTATTTTCTTTCAATTTCCTAAGTACTTAATTTTGGATGCTGGTAATACATTTTTATGAATTAAGATATACTTTCTATTGCATTTGCTCTTCCCTCGACTGTTTCTTTAAAACGAATTAATGATTCCGTCTTCTTTCCAATCGTTTGCTAAAGTTAATTGAGGCGTTTCCGCGTCTATTTTATTTTTTTAAAGCGTAATTCTAAAGTTAACGTAGACGCTAACGCTGCGTAATTGATTGTTTTGTGGTTAGGGTCAATTGGTTGTTTTTTGACTAACAATGACATTCGACAGCATTGGACTCGCAGATAAATGATTCTAAATTTTATCTTTCATGCCTCTTTCATGCCATCTACTGACACGAAATGCGTTTATTGAATCGTTCAGGTCATCATGGACTTCACGGAACTCGAAAACAGTCACTCTTCTTCACTCTATGTGAAAAGTTACTCAGATTTTCTTTGTTTGTTTGAAGATGACGATGTCTATTGAACCTGAGTTAATCCTTTAAACATTTGACTAGCAGGATCGTCTAATTAATTCACATACTCAAGACTTAAACATGTTGTTGCTTAGTACTGTTTTCGATCATTTCATATTTTCTATACATTATTATGGTTATTGCATATGGTTTACACTAAGTTATAGTATTAATTTTTGTTTAATATTTATCGTAACAAATTAGTTATCTAATCAGTTTGCATATCTTCTCTGTCATATCTTCATAAAGAGATTCTAACATTTGGAGGACTTAACGCTTTCAAAGATGCGATTATTAAAGTATATCATACATGATTCGGTGGAAAGTATTAATTATGATCAATCGTGTCCGATATCTTTAACTTTGACTTTATTTTCATCTTTAAAAAAACATTGTTTACATGCTTAGTACATATATCCTTTCAAAAGTGCATGATATAGGCTATACATTATTTTCTAAATGCTTAATAGAAAGAATTCTAGGTTCACTAGAAAGATGCTCGCTTCGCTCGCGCTCGCTTCGCTCACAGTGCAGGATAATACTAATCCAATACCTATACCTAATACCCACTCATTGAATTCATGCTGAACAACATTTCAATGATGTACTGTACATACGCCACCTAGCCAAGCTCTGTGCCACGTAATAATTAGGCCTATGTACGTTAAAATCACGCAACTGTGACCATTTGTGACGCTGTACACGTATTTTTTGTGTACGTTAAAATGTACGTTAAAATTGCGCAACTTCCTCAAGCTACGAACAATTGTTACCAATAGCAACGTCGTCGCACGCCCACCCCTCTGACGCTGCAATGACTCGACTAAGCCGTGCTAAACGTACGC
Organism: Metaphire vulgaris; assembly: GCA_018105865.1. Taxonomy (NCBI): domain Eukaryota; kingdom Metazoa; phylum Annelida; class Clitellata; order Crassiclitellata; family Megascolecidae; genus Metaphire; species Metaphire vulgaris. Next base: position 7,989,590 of record CM030843.1, read on the forward strand.
TTCGTCAAACGCTTCTTCGTCAACCAATGAGAACGCTTGAAGGTAACAGACATACAGAACAAGGATCTCAATATTATAGATTTATAGAAGAAACATAACAATAACAGATTCAGAGCAATGTTCATTTGAAGTTAGGCAAGCAAAATAAGTTGAAACAAAACATGAATTAGCAGACTTATATTAAGGACAAATCAAAAAGGTAAGTTTTTGATTTCAGATAGCAATATCAAGATCCCTTAAGCAAGAGTGCAAAATAAGATTACCAGAGGGGAATCAAATTCCCGCTGGGAGGTAATCTAGATTGTGATTTAAGAAAAGTTACACATATATATATAACATACATATATATACTATATATGTATAATATATATATATATATATATGTTACATAAGCCGTTTCACTTGGGCAATGTCGACATTGACTGAACAAAATCGCCTAAATCTCAAGCTCCCTCGGTCGTTACGTACTATATGGACAGCTCCTAATGTGCAACTCGTTTAATTTGTGTTATGTTACACATTGGCGCATGCATAGCTCCATATACAGTGCTATTCCATCACGGATAAAGATTTCAGGCAAAGTGTGTAGAAAATCTGAGCAAATTTCAGGCATTGTTAAACAATGCTAAAAATTTTAGTCAATGTCGACATTGCCCGAGTGAAACGGCTTATGTCGACATTGCCTAAAAAATTTCAGGCAATGTCAACATTCCCTGATTTCACACTTTGACTGTAACATATATATATATATATATATATATATATATATATATATATATATTCCTGATTTCACACTTTGACTGTAACATATATATATATATATATATATATATATATATATATCGGGCAATACCATGATTTCATGACTTTTACAAGCTAAAGGATCTGGAACTTTCTCAATTTTCTTATGCGATCTATAATTTTGAAAAGTCACTAATGATGCCTATGCTTGGACGAAGGTCCGAGTGAGTTGACATAATTGCATCCTCAGTGCAGGCTAATTTATGCGTATTTAAGACAAAAATAATTAAAATTAATTCTCGCTTGGTCACATAGTTAAATTGCAGTAGACCTTCTCCAGAGTAAATTCAGACGATAGCCTGAAGCTAAGTCCGCTGCAAAATGTAATTGCCTGTGCAGAAGTGCTCAGCTCAAAGACAGTTTTTAATTTCCTAGAGGGAGCAATCCCTTTGCCGGGATATGCTAATGCTACACAGGAAGAGGCAATAAGTGACCGAATGAGTGATGAATCTGCATGTCACGACTACAATTATTCAAGCGTGGCGCGACACCGGATAGGAACCAGCGAAGTATGACGACAAGAAAGGAAATCAAAGTTTTATATTTATATCGCGACCAGTTCAATAATTAATTTTCAAACGTCTGTCGAGAACTTGCGTGTAAGTTGGAAGCCGCATATAGCCTAAGCGAATCAGTTTGAAAATTGATCTAATATGACCTTATAGGACAAGTACGTCGATAAGACGAGTCTCTCTGCTTTTACCAATTAATCGTTTGTGCTGGCATTGTGTCCTACTCTTCATGCAATGCAATTTCGTATTCTGAAGAATTTTCCATTCAAGTTCTATTTGGTTGCGTTGTCTGCACATTCCGATGGTCCTTTATTTCGCAATTTTAGGCGGTACCACGTGTGCGAAATACTGTTGCCAACTTGCCAATGTGATCTCAATGAAAAGTCAAATTAACGACAAACTAGGTCTTTCCGTCGGAATTAATCCCGCTCGCTCAAATATCCGCTTTCAAATAAGCCTCTTGTCTCACCTCATAATACGCAACAGAACAAATATTAATGCTCAGATGGTTCTGATGGTTACATCAGTGGTTTTCACACAGGCCTACTTAGCCTCCTAAACCACTTAAAATCACATTATTATTATTATTATTATTATTATTATTATTATTATTATTATTATTATTATTATTATTATTATTATTATTATTTGATGCCTACTAGGTGTAAAGCGTATTATAGGCCTATCTCTAGAAATCGCGGTGCGTAGCAGATGATCACTGACCTTACCGAGTCACCTAGAAAAAGTCACTCAGACTCGAGAGACTGTCTAATTTGGGATTTCGTTAATTAGACGACAAACGATCCAAAATGACCAATTAAGATTGGAAAGTCTGACGAATCAATGTCGTTCTCTTCGTGTTCTTTAAAACTTAAAGTTAGCCACTCCGACAAGACTTTAAATCTTTCGAATTGATTGCATAGGCAACAGAGTCGGCAACAATAATAGCTCCACAAGGAGAGTAGCGACAACGACAACAGCAACAGAAGGAGGCGGAGAAGGATGAGGAGGAGGAGGAGGAGAAGGAGGAGAAGGAGGAGGAGGAATAGCCTAATTCAACCCATCGAACGGTTAGTACACGTCCCCTGTGCATTGCTTTTGCATCTTTCTTATTTCTAGTTGACGTTATCTAATGAACATCATAATGTCTCTATACTAACATGCAAGTACTCAGTAGGGTGGTCCTCAAAAGCAAAGTTAAACTTTTTCAAAGTGCTTTTGCATTTTCCTGTTCCATTTGGGATAAAAACAAATTGGGAAAAATTCCAATCGAATCTAAACATATTTAGTACTGTCACACGACCCCTATATTTACAGTGTGTGAAAAATCTTGCATCGGCTGCGAAAGCGAAGTATTTTAATACATTTTTGATATTATTATCAGATTTTCTTGTAGAATTGGTGGTTATTATATAGTGTTTTGAATCAATTTTAATTCTGCCTCCATTTCTGTATGTGATGTCACTTGATTATGCACTTTTCCCAGACTTTTATGTGGAAATATGGCCACTGTGTGATTTCTCTAATCTTTACTAAATGGTCACTAGCGGGATTTCGCATGTTATGGTGCACGTTCTAACTACTTTAGCGCAATAATTGCTTTTGAATTTTATAAGGTAGCCTTGAAAGAGCCGTTTTTAGTTATTGTGGTCATTAGTACTTTATGGGCCAACCCTTGTTCTTTCTGACTAAATGACATCTGTGTGGCATGGAATGGACCAGTTTGACAAGGTGTTCATGTGTTATGATGTGATTCCAGGCTGCAATTAGAGACTCAATCAGCTATATGAGCCTTTTCTGCGGCTGATTCTTGGTAACCTTGACTGACACTTTATACCACAAGTTCTCAATAGTGTCAAGATCAGGTGACTGAGCCGGCTAATCAATGGACTGAACTCCATGATTCTTCTTCCAACAGGCAACAGTTTTCGCTCTGAGACAGGGTGCATTATAGTCCTGAAACAAATACTTGCTAGGAAACAGCTGTTTAGCTGATGGCAGCATACATTTCTCTAGAATGCCAATGTATTTCTCTGCATCTACCATCCAGTCAACAATATGTAGTCTTTCAAACCCACTGGCTGCCATGAATCCCCACACCATAACTTTCGCTAACACTGACATGTTTAGGCACTCCGGCTTCTATTCTTCATGTGGAAAGCTTCTTACAAAAATCTTGCCATGGTTCCATAGAATGCAAAATGTGCTTTCATCACTGAAGAAAAATTTCTCTCATGACTGACACAACACAGTATTTTAGACGAGGCCTTACTAATGATTTATATAGTTTTCTCTCAGAAGAAGTTCAGGAAACGTTAGCTTCCGGTTATCAGGAGATGTTCTGATCAGGACTCTATTGTCTCTGGTGGCTGACTTCCTGGGCCGACCGCAACGGGGTCGATCTGTCGTACTTTTGGTATCCTTGTGCTTCAGTAAAATGCGCACGACCATGCTTTGATTACAGCCGACCTTTGCTGCAATGTTTCGACTGGAATAGCCTTTTTCGCTCAGAACCACAACAAGGACTCGGTCTTCACTAGATAGAAACTGCCTCTACAACGACAATGCCAATACTTGCTACTAGTTGTTGAGGGGCATCCATCTCAAGCAGTTTCCCAACGCTCAGAAGAGCCACAGCATCTAGTCGATGACACCGATTCGTATGCCAGTGACACATTACAGAACTCATTGATTACAATTATGATTACTTTGCAATAGTTTTGATTACAGTGGCATAAAGTTCAACAGTTTTTGGTTAAATGCCTTTTTGGTACTAAATTATTTGGACTACTTTTAAAGAACATTTGTTATTAGTGTTGGACTACTTTTAAAGAACATTTGTTATTAGTGTTGCAACTAAATATTGGTATGAACATAGTGGGTACAAGGTCTCATCATTGACAGAAATCCTGTCTGCAGTTGATGAGTACATATATGTAGTTACATAAAGACACAACAAACAGTCTAACGTTTTGCTGATTCATGGTAATCGGTGAAAACTGGCTGCTATGGGATGTTTGGACATTTTTAGAGCATGCTGTGTAGCACCTATGATAAAGATTAATACACCAGTTAACTCAGCTGGAAAAAGTGTATGCACACTGCAAATTTCAGCCTGATATCTGCTGTTTTTCTCAAGATATTAAACTTCAAAAATCGTAAAACTTAACACGTAGCGTCGACTCGCGATTAGCCTCGTATCTTCAAAATATCATATCTCTGAGAGTTTTTGACAAAACTAGCTGATAATTTCAAGATATACTCAACTTGAGCTGTACTTCAAGCCCTGCAAATTTCTTGCAGATCTGAGATGGTGTGGTGAACAATTGTCTAAATACTGGCTGCGTTGTCATGGAATGACCCTGTTTGTAATTTTCAATGTAAGTGTGACAGTGGTTAATAGGGGTCTATGAATGCCAAACTTGGTAACAATGTTTTTTATTAGAAAATGAACAGTTTAAACAAAAAGCACTTCAATAAAATCTACTTTTAAAATTTTGTGTACAGTTGAGGACCACCCTAGTACTCAGTCATATCTAGCTTCTCCATTGAGATTTCCTACTCATCACCGACCATTGACCTCCTTGGACTGAAGAGTGAAGACTGACTGTGTATTCTTTTGTTTGACAAAACTACGAGTGTGAGTGCTTCTGACGAAATTAACGAAACGATGCATTAAAGTTTAATTACTCAATAACAAAATAATAGTAGCTTAGAACTAATTTTGAAGAAATGTAGATATTGCATATTTCATCCTTTAGTACTGTTGATACTAGACGGACGAACAGCAAATATAGCATCGCAGGTTGCAGAATAGATTACAAATTCATTAGATGGCGTTCTGATTTTTGGGACGCAGAGTGCGTTAAGGTTTTGGCGTTGAATGCATAGCCTTTAAAAGATGATTCGTTTTTGGTCTTTGCGGCTCCTGTGTGAGAAACCTGATTCATCAAAGCCCTACAAGTTTGCCAATTGCTACTAATCCAATTATAAGATTAAAGTCAAATGATGTTCAGAAATTTGGCAAATAAACTATTAAAAATAACAGAACAAGGAACTTTGCGGAACGAAATGTGTTGATGCGATATATCACTGAAGCGATGTTGGACGTGAATATTGACACACAGACTATTTTGCAACGCTCGCGAATACGTTACTGAAGCATACAATTCAGTGATTTTGATCATAAGTCACCGGCACTTGTCCCGAAGGAATGCAACGCGTTGTCCCCTAGAGGCCTAAGTGAGTAAGTAACTAAGTAAAATCTCGTGGATTTCTATAGCGCCTTGGAAAGCAGAACGACAGTAGCTGCTTATTCTTAGGCGCCTAGATTCGATTCCGATGTCGCTAAAGTATTCTGTCCATTCCTGGAATTTATATACTGATGGACCAGATTTTACGTTGACCTGAAACATGAATTGACTTGAGTTTTAGCGACATTTTCATAGTATATCCGATACTACTGTTAGTCCAACGCATCAGGGATTCTGTTAGGCCTACGCTGACTCTGAAAATGGCATATGTAGCCAAAAAACGTTGAAGTTTTATGGTGAAAGTAGTTCGATCCAGCTTTTTCTAATATTCAAGTCTTTGATGAAGATAAATTTATTAAAATAATATCATAGCAGGGTTTAGAGTGGCTCTGTGGCTATTTCTTGCATTGTCAAACCCTGTGTGAGAACCATAATGTTGACCCATCAATTCATTCACATTGTGGTCTTGCTGTCTTACACTGTCAAGCCAATGTTGTACATTTACATATCCTCAGGTCCAACGAAACTTTCTTATTAATAGCATAGCAGTCTTTTCGCTGGCTTAACAATGCCGCTGTCGGGTTGGACAGATCTCTATGCAAACGACGCCTTAGGTAAAGAAGTGCTATATGGATAGTCAGACGGAGACGAACGTTTAAACACATCGTGCGTAACTTGGCTATCTACGCTGCAATGTTTTCCCTAACGAAGGCCGCGTGATAACTTTGTTGTAGGGTATATTTCTCGTCCATGAACTTAGATTGAATGTGGATTCGGGGTTAGGCCAAATAGACCACTACGAATTATTCAGACAGAACGAATTATTTCACCATGCATAGAATAAGATTCAATGAAATGAAAGATTCTGGTACGACATAGGCCTACCAATGCTGGGAAGGCATTTAAGTGCCCATGATGACAGAGTTTCTCTCAACGTAATACTACTACTACTACTACTACTACTACTACTACTACTAATAATAATAATAATAAAAATAAGGTTTAAAGTAGCTCGGTAGGGTCTGCCCTGTGCGAGAACCAGTGTTGTTCCCTTCCAATCTAGTATCCTAGTGTACTGAAGTTTATTTTGAAATCATTCACACTAAATGTGGGTGTACCAATGTCTCGATAACATAAAGCGATGTAAATTTTTTAATATTTAAGGTATATATATAAATATGACTTTTGTCATGCCTGACGAGGCCGTGTCTTAAGTGCGAATCCTGTTAGAGTCATTGGCGTGTCCGTTTTGGATCAAATGGTTGGTGGTTGGACCTACGCCATTATCAGCAACTGAAGAACTTGAGAATAGACACAGATCTTGACAACGGAATTCGTGACGATAGACTTCCATTATACGTATAAGGGCGGTTCCAATTTTTGATGTTTTGCGCCGAGGCACAAAAGGATCCACTGCAATAGGCCTACGGATGATATACGCCTTTTTTTCTCAAAAGAAACGGTCAAATTTATGCCACGATATGTTGTTGACAAAATGCACGCTATTCATTTAAATACTTTGTTGCACATCGGCTAAGCCATTCGCCTAAAAATCCGTAAAAAGGCGAAAGAACGTATTTGCATGCGAAAGAATAGAACGTTGCTCTGCAGGCGAACTAGAAACTGTGCTGAACAACGGAAAATGTGCTTGCTAGAGTCCTTATGTGTCACGCATTTGCTAGAATCGTGCATAAGACGCTATACGGACTTTCGGGAAGTCTTTATTCTGATTTTTCAGCTTAGTTATATTCGAATTAAGTTTCTTTTCTGGGACAATAATAGAAATATACACTGCATGATGGACCACAACCGTCATTAATAAAGGACACGTGTCTAGAGAGATGTCTTCGTCGTGGGACCTGGCTCAAACGCCTGATTGTTGGTCAAAGCCCTAGCTACCCTATTTTTATATATTGAAAAATATTTTAGTCAAATAAAATTTTAATTTAGTTTGTTTAAATCATCGTATCCAATACTTAAATCAATTTTCTAGCTTAAAGTAGCATTTAAAGGGTTTTAGATATCAAGGTCTTCAAAAATAGCCATTCTTATTTCGCTTTTGGTTTAAAGGACGTAGGCCTACACTGTATTTTCCATACTGACCCTCATATTGAAAATACCGATTTTGCTGAAATGAAACAATAGACTGGCTTTGAAATCAGTCCTTTTTATCGGAGACTGATGAAGCCATGTTAGGAAAGGCGAAGGAACAGTAACACATCTAATTCCTAATTCTGCGCAAACGCTTTTCTGACCGTAAACATAACGACATACAGTGCCACTGTTAAAAATGGAAAAAGAATTTTGTCAAGAATTTTTTCAAAATTAGGAGCATAATTCAAGTTTGAAATGAGAACTTGAAATAAGCTACGTTCATACGCCGAAAAATAGTAAATCATCAAATCGATTTCTTTAGTTCAGATGTTATCAGCGGCTGGCGAAGCGCCGTCTTAATTGTGTTCCCGAAAGTTTAAATTTGAGTAATGGTATATATGGTCAGTCTACGTGTACAAAATTGAAGAACAATCAATCAATCAATCAATCAACAACAGCAACTAAGAAGATGGCTGTACCGCCTGTGTGAAACTAAATGACGAGAGGATTTTCATTCCTAGAGCAGAGACAAGGCTGATCGAAAATCGATCTGAAGACTATACGTATATTTAAGGTAGTTGCATTTTATTGCACACAATTGCCAAAATCATGGCTCTTTATTATTTTCCCGTGGGCTCTCTCAAACCCAGTGACATGCAGTCTAGCAAAGTGTTTAAGGTCTACAAGTATAATATCAAGAGTAACATAGGACCCTGTTGCTGTATTGCGACCACTATATCTACAGCCTCTTTATGGGCAACGCCTTTGTGAGAAGAGGACAGCTTGGATCCATTTGTATGAATCTTTCATTGTTGACCTTTAGTCAAATGTATTGAATATCCAAGACCAAGCCAAGTTGTATGTTGGTTCATGCCCAGAGTATAATACAGTCACCAAACTATGTCGTCTATTAGGCTAACAGTTTGCAAAACACTCTAGACCCCATTGCAACTTACGGGAGGTTCCACATTTTGTGCTTCACAACACGTTTTGAAAACAACTTTTTTCATCTAGGTTGTTGGACCAACAAGCGTAGCGGTTTTTCAGTTTATAATATCCGTGTGTCCGTTGTAAAACAGTCTTGCCAACATTATGTCTCTGCTAAAATATTTTCAAATAGGCCACTACTGCATGCCATGCAGTCTTTAATAATTCAAATTTATGATGTGATGAATGTACAGTATGTCATGTTCACTCACCAGGCTCTACCGAGAATTCCAGTCTCTTTTCACTGGTACGATAAATTCCGATTTCATAATTAAAACTAAAAATTCGCAGGAGTATGACTTTTAAAAGCAAATTGCATAATTGACCAGTCTGCGAATTTTGCATTCGCTTCCATTCAATCAATAAACCTTGTCCATGGCCTAATTCACCATTGATCCAAAATCAAGAACTGCAGATAGCCTGAAAACAGTTTTCAATTTAACTTTAAATTTTAGTCGCAGCATAAAATATGGCTTCGAAATAACTACGTTAAAATTATGAAATAAAGCCAAAATAGTATAAACTTTGATGAAGAGAGAGAGAGAGGGGATCTCCTTTGAATTTTAAAACAGAAATTGATGTCAAACGTTAATCAAAAGCATTCATACACTGCACTGTATTTACAGTATCGTAAGAGGGTCCTATATACCAGGATTCGCCAAACTAACTCATCAAACCCATATCCGGCCCGCGAGGTCGGTTTATGCGGCCCGTCGCCTTAATTAGCTTGACAAAAATAGGTGTGATGCCACTAACTATTTGCTAAAGTCGCCTTTTTATCACCTTTCTATTAAATAAAATATGTTGGTTCTCCCTCCATCCTTGGTTAACGTGGAATGCCGAATAGCCTTTTTTCTCTTTTCCCCATACCCTCCGTTCTGGCTTGCAAGCATTGAACAGACTGCTTTTGCGGCTCGCGTCCCTCATTCATTCAGTTATCAGACCGTCCATCACAAATGTCTGGTGACCCTAGAATATACAGTATACATATGCTCACACGCACATGTGCGCCAAGTATATATATATGTATGTATGTATGTATGTATGTATGTATGTATGTATGTATGTATGTATGTATGTATGTATGTCGGTGTATATATATATATAAAATAAAGCTATAGCTGGTCACATAGTGGACCCTCTATCTGGTGTTATAGTACTTTGCTTGACCGAGAATGCAAACACGACTAGGTCCATATGTACTTGCTGAAAACAAAATAGAACTAGAATGCTGACAGAGATACGGTCGAGTAAGTCACTGTGTTACAGTTCACTGAATCCTGAGGTTGTGTGATATGTGGTTGGGAACCGAAGTCGTCTGTAGTCGACTAAGCGCTGGCGCTCAGTCGTCGATCAGTTGCAGAAGGCAATTGGGCAGCGAAGACGCACTATCTCCTGGAAGTTTCGGAGTCAGGTCTCGAGTAGAAGATACTGCTGCGATCGAAGGAAAAGCGCGTATTGTGGAGCACATGTATACTTTCATATCCACTATGCTATCTAAGATTTAGAGCAATGTCTAAATTGGAGGAAATAACCTTCTGTTATTCTCTTCGTTCTGACACAAAATAAGGCGCTTTGGTGCAGAAATATTGACGAAATTATCATTCTGAAACTCTTCGACGTGAAAATTTATTAATCGCGTTGATATTATCCGATTGCTAGCATTAATGCTAAATACTAATAAACTGAATTGACAATAATAATGACGGCGGCAATGATAACAACAGCGGAACTGAATGTGAGCAGTTGCATCGAAATAAATTTAAAACTCTTCGATGCAATGAATAAAGCTTTGCTAGGTTACTAATTACTAGGGCCACGTCAGAGTTTCTTAGTATGGTTCAAAGTGGCTTAGGAGGCAACACCGCCTGTGTGAAAGCCTCTAGGGGCGCTAATGGGGCTTGAACCCGCTCCGTCAGCCTATCGCTCCAACGCGTAGCTCACTGTGCCATCTTCCGCTCTCGAATTCAATTGAATATTTTGTAACATTTGAGAAACTGTTTTACAGGACAGCGCCAATCTACTCAAATGCAATTTGCTGACTGCGAATGAACTATTTAGATGCATATTCTCTAGTGGACTAATTAGCTAAAACTATCCAAATTCAAAAAATTTCATGACGGCGACAATTATAACAATAGTTTAACAGTCTTCTTTATGAAACTTTCAGCTGCGGAGAACGTCTTCATTTCCACGTGATTAGAAGTTCTTAGTCGCTTCGAAGATGACACGCCGGTTGTATCTTAGCGGCTTCATTCTTTGTGCCATCCTTCTTTCGATTCCGTCTCCTTCGGACGCTCAAAGTGGTAGGCGATTGATTGACTACTATATTAATATTGATTTAGAATTACGCCAAATCGTGTCAAATGCTGTAATTATGGTCTTCGTTTTCACTACAGAATCTTATTCTTCAATTATCCTTTACAATTTATTTCGTTGTAACATAATACTAGAATTAATCAAAGCGGTAGGCTATCGCACCAATACAATAAATCAGGAGGTTACTAATGAGTTAAAGTTTGAGAGAGAGAGAGACAGAGAGACAGAGAGACAGAGAGACAGACAGACAGAGACAGAGACAGAGACAGAGACTGTGTATAGTGAGAAAGCTTTAACAGCAAAACCTTTTGCAAAAATGTATACTAAGGTCAATCAAAGACCTTCCATCCTTCCAGAAGTTCTTGATAGTAATGGGCAATGAATTTGTGTAACTGATATATGAATTTGTGTAACTGATATAGGAAGTCACAGCAGACTGTCGGTCAGATATATAGTAACCAGTGATAAATTACAAGGTTTCATTGTTAGCTGAGGAGAGATTCCCTGTTGATTCATGAGGCACCGTCTGAAAATTTACTTTAACTGCACTCCAACATATTCTAAGAAATGGTGACCTAAATCTTCACAAAAGACGTGAGCCTCAGCAGCCTTGCCGAAGTGTATTCAGAAAATCACTTTGCAGAACTCGAGAGCAACCATGGGAAATTTGACATAAATGAATGTTTGATTCTAGTGGTTTTCAGGCAGGCTAACTTAACGTAGCAAAAAGGGGACCAGAGGGGGCTGACCCTAACATTCGTACTCGGACGAGCCGTTAGATTCGAGCACAAAAGTATTTATGGCGGGGTAGGTAGCACCTGAAATCGAAGAGAAGGCAAGAAATTTTTTGGCGCTACAGGACACAAGCGCAACAGATGAGGTATTTTGTTGGTCAACATTTCAACTCAAAAATGTCAACTGTGCCCCAACTATCCCGAAAATCAGGCTACACAACTGATCGATAGAGCTGGTGTCACAGAAGCTTGTTACAACAACTATTACAACTGCCACCATTATTGTCTAGTCTTCTTTAGTAACAAGTTAATCATGTATTGCTCAGAATAATATGAAACCTAATACTGATTTGATAATTGTGAATTTGTTAGCATGCTGGGTGCTGACGAAGGATACAAACTTTGCTCTGGGAGTGAGTAACAATGCTACGAGTGTGTCGCAATGCCAAGCAGCATGTCAGGCACAAACGTCGCCCGTATGCATTGCTGTCGATTGGGACAGAACAAGACCGAGTGGAAGCCAGTGCTTCTTGAATTCGATAGCACAGAACAAGAACTCAGCTCCTGGCGTTGACCATTACGATTTAGTCTGCACCAGTTCCTCTTCTGCAACTAGAAGCACAATGAGTTCTGTCTCTGGGAGCAATACCGGTTCTCCAGCAACTGGAAGCACAATAAGCCCTTCTGGTTCAGGAAGCAGCACTGCTTCTTCGCCTACGTCTGGCAGCAGTACAAATTCTGTTTCAAGGACAACAGGGTCGCAAACATTGTCTACGACGACACCATCACAAGGTAGGTTTCTAACCAAAAACATCAAGAATACTAGATGGTCATATATTTTCTTCTGTGTGTCTGTTTCATTATTTTAGACTTTGTCACTGCCAGTGCCATCATGATTCATGATCATCTTCTTCATCTTTAAAAGTTGACATTTTAAACAATTTTTGGTTTGACCCTCTGATGATGCCATGGTTGTTCCCGCAGTATTTGCAGGTATAAGAGAACGCGGCTTCAGTCTTATCGCATTATTTACTTATTTTGGATTAAATAAATAGACTAATAATGACAATTACAATTCCGCTGGTACTTGGGCTGCTCGATCAAGATAGTAACTATAAATGTCTGTTCTGGTGCCCCCAACAGTCACAGTCTCAATTCGAATGGTATGCGTCCGACAAAGCTTTTAAAGTCAAGGTAAAGGCTGAGAAGCGAATGCTTCGAGAATAGATACAAGGCACCCATTTCACATCGCTAAGCCTAATTAATGGCTGTACTTCTGTTAGTATGAGGCTCTGTCCCATAGCAGGTCAAAGCTAACGAATTCCATTTAGAAGAGTGTGATCCTGTGAGGGGTAAATCCTTGCTTAACCAGAAATGTTCACGTTCCAAAATGCAGAGCCCTTCGAATTTTAGAATTTCAAATCCAAGCAGAATTTGTCTTACATTTTACTGATCAGAATATTATGTACCACTGATTTGATAATTGTGAATTTGTTAGCATGCTGGATGCTGACGAAGGATACAAACTTTGCTCTGGGAGTGGGTAACAGTGCTACGAGTGTGTCACAATGCCAAGCAGCATGTCAGGCACAAACGTCGCCCGTATGCATTGCTGTCGATTGGGACAGAGCAAGACCGAGTGGAAGCCAGTGCTTCTTGAACTCGATAGCACAGAACAAGAACTCAGCTCCTGGCGTTGACCATTACGATTTCGTCTGCACCAGTTCCACTTCTGCAACTGGAAGCACAATGAGTTCTGTCTCTGGTAGCAATACCGGTTCTCCAGAAACTGGAAGCACAATAAGCCCTTCTGGTTCGGGAAGCAGTACTGCTTCTTCGCCTACGTCTAGCAGCAGTTCAAATTCTGTTTCAACAACATCAAGAGAAATAGTAGATTCTTTTGCTCCTACGACGACGACACCATCACAAAGTAGGTTTTTAAACAAATAAGCCTACTAAGTGACCATGGCTATTATCCTTTCAAATATTCTCTTCTGTGCGTCGTTCTCATTATATTAGAAGCTAATTTCAATGCTTTGATTGTAAAATGATGACTTAATAGCGATCAGAACATAGAGTAGGCGAAAGTATTTTGGAGTTCCATTCTACTTGATTTATGGACTTAATTTGATTCTATGCGAATAGGTCGAAATATCCGGAATACTGTCGAATGTCGATTCGCAAACTGCGAGGGTTAACCTGGTGCTAAAAAATACTCGTTACTATTACTATTTCTTTTATTATTTTCATCAATGTCAACAATTTTGATAGCACTCAGAACAGTTTGTTCAATAGTTCATGATGTGACAGGATTTTGTTCTTTCGGTTATGGAAAACACCCAGACAGATTTTGTTTGCCAGATGGCGGTTTGGCAACAGAATTTGTCAATATTGTCATAATTGTCACTGCCAATGTCACCACGATGTTCTTCTTCATCTTTGTAATTGATATTTTATACGGATTTTGGTTTGACAGTATTTTGTCGTCATTGTTGTTCCCGTAGTAGTTATAGTACTGAGGAGCGTGGCTTCAAAGATGATTACTTTCATTTCCAGTTATATCTGGTTTACTTATCTTGAATTAAGTAGACTAGCAATGGGTGCTACAATTCCGTTGGTACATGTCCAGCCCGTCCAAGATAGTAACTATCAATGTCTGTTCTGGTGCACTCAACAGTCACAGTCGCTATTCGAATGGTATACGTATGAAAAGGCTTTTAAAATCAAGCTACTGACTGAGAAGCGTCAGTGGCGGCTCTAAGATTTGGCAAGTGGGAGGCCGTTGGTGTGGCAACTTCTAATCATGGGAGCCAACAATTTGTTGTTTAATGTATGTAGCATTAAGTATATGGTCCCAACAGGAGGAGCCACTGGGGAGCCAGGCACTCAATGGGGAAGCACGGCCCCTCTGGCCCCCAGTGGAACCGCCACTGAGAAGCGTATTCTTCGAGAAAACCTGTTGACAATCCAGATCATATCGATAGGCCTAATGCCTGTTTGTTTCTATTTAGTAGATGCTCTGGTCCATAGCAAGTCAGAGCTGACGAATTCCGCTTAGAATGCTGGGAAAGAGGGTAAACTCTTGCTTAATCAGCAATGTTCATGATCCAACACGTAGAGCCCTTCAAATTTTAGAATTTAAAATCCAAGCTGAATTTGATACGGTGGTTGCATTTTACTGATCAGAATAATATGTACCACTGATTTGATAATTGTGAATTTGTTAGCATGCTGGATGCTGACGAAGGATACAAACTTTGCTCTGGGAGTGGGTAACAGTGCTACGAGTGTGTCGCAATGCCAAGCAGCATGTCAGGCACAAACGTCGCCCGTATGCATTGCTGTCGATTGGGACAGAACAAGACCGAGTGGAAGCCAGTGCTTCTTGAATTCGATAGCACAGAACAAGAACTCAGCTCCTGGCGTTGACCATTACCATTTCGTCTGCACCAGTTCCTCTTCTGCAACTGGAAGCACAATGAGTTCTGTCTCTGGGAGCAACACCGGTTCTCCAGCAACTGGAAGCACAATAAGCCCTTCTGGTTCGGGAAGCAGTACTGCTTCTTCGCCTACGTCTGGCAGCAGTTCAAATTCTGTTTCAACAACATCAACAGAAATAGTAGATTCTTTTGCTCCTACGACGACGACACCATCACAAAGTAGGTTTTTAAACAAATACACTAAGTGACTATGGCTATTGTCTTTTGAAATATTCTCCTCTGTGCGTCATTCTCATTATATTAGAAGCCCATTTCAAGGCTTTGATTGTAAAATGAGAACTTAATAGCGATCAGAACATAAAGTAGGCGAAAATATTTCGGAGTCACATTCTGCTTGTTATATAGCATTAATCTGATTCTGTCTGTGGTCTGTGGAGATCATTGGTCTGTGGGGATCATTGGCATGTTTAGGAACACCAGAAAAACGTATTAGAACCATAAGAAGTTTATATGATATGTCAGAAATGGCGGTAAAAACAAAACAAGGACTGAGTGAATAGGTGAAAGCAACTATTGGCAGTCGACAAGGAGACCCGATTTCACCTTTGTTATTCATCGCCATCTTAGAAATCATTATGGAAAAAATGGAGGCCAAAACACAAGGAGGTGTAATGATTCAGAGGCAGCAAATCAAAGACCTACGATTTGCTGATGACATTGATCTAATGGCTGAGAGTGAGGAAGACCTGCAGAAGCAACTCACAGTGCTTGGGCCATTGCTTTTTCTAATATATATAAATGATATCGATGAAGGATTACTGTCCAAAAGTTCAAAGTTTGCCTATGATACAAAGTTATGCAGTAATATAGACTCGGAGGATGACGCAAAAATTTTACAAGAAGATCTAAAGAAATTGTTTCAGTGGTCTGTGGACTGGCAGATGATTTTCAATATTGATAAATGTTTTGTAATGCATGTTGGGAAGTCTAATAATGGTAATGAATATTCTTTATGGGGGGAAGGTTCTAACCACAACAGAAAAAGAAAGAGACTTGGGGATAATCATCCATAGAAGTATGAATCCATCTCACCAATGCATGGAGGCAGCAAAAAAGGGAAACCAAATGTTGGGAATGGTGAAAAGGACAATTGTGAGTCGTGACAAAGAGATAATCATTAAACTTTATAAGTCATTAGTAAGGCCTCACCTAGAATACTGTGTTCAAGCTTGGAATCCATTCTTGAAAAAAGATATAGAACTTTTAGAAAAAGTGCAAAGACGAGCAACGAAGATGGTCAATAGGTGCCATATTTTAAGCTACGAAAAAAGACTTCAATATTGTGGACTGACAACATTAGAAAGGAGAAGAGAGAGAGGGGATTTGATAGAAACATACAAAATAATGACTGGGAAAGTAGATGTGCCATATGATCGATTCTTTACATTGGCACACTATAGCAGCACAAGAGGCCACAAGTGCAAATTATTTCAGCAGAGGGTTGGTCCAAGAAAGAAAATTTTTTTTTAGTGTAAGGGTTGTGGACAAATGGAACAGTTTGGACGAGGTGGGAGTGACAGTTGAAACAGTAAACGGATTCAAAGGCTATCTAGATAAACTAGGTTATTGAATGCAGATGGTTACATCAGTGGTTTTCACACAGGCTTACTTAGCCTCCTAAACCACTTAAAATCACATTAATATACCAAACCAGCAAAGAATATGGATTACTTATTAACAGAAGCAAAACAAAAGTGATGGAGATGGGAAACAACAAAGGAGTTCAAATACATGTTGATGGTGAAAAGTTGGAATGTGTTGATCAGTTTATTTACTTAGGAAGTCTAATAACCGAAGATAATGACTGCAGCAAGGAGATAAGAAGACGGATTGGAATTGCAAGCAGTACTTTTGCCAATTTGAACATGATCTGGAAAAGTAAAAACATTTGCACAGACATTAAATTGCGAATTATGGACACATGCGTGATATCTACCCTACTGTATGCATGTGAGACATGGACCATGAAGAAACAAGACAGATTAAAACTGAACGCATTTGAAATGAAATGTTATAGAAAAATGCTGAAAATAAGTTATAAAGATATGATCAAAAATGATACTATTCGCAAAGACCTGGGACGAACAAAGACTGTTGTGGAAAAGATCAAAGAAAGAAAATTCTCGATATTTTGACACATCTGCAGAATGAGGGATGACAGAATAATAAAGACAGTGATGATGGGCAGATCATATGGTATGAGAAAAAGAGGAAGACCAAAGAGAAGATGGATCGATGACATTCTTGAATGGACTGGACTTGACACCACCCAAAATGCGATATGCATGGCCAAAGAAAGGAAAGGGCCATGGGCGAGCACTTTTACACCGTTGGCTCCGACGATCCTTATGGACTATGGAGTGTGATGATGATGATGATGATGATGATGAATCTGATTCTATGCGCATAGTCCTAAATATTCGGAAAACTATGGATTTGCAAACTGTGCTTGTTAAGATGGTGCTAAAGATGCTCGTTATTATTATTATTATTATTATTATTATTATTATTATTATTATTATTATTATAACTGCAGATCCATCTCACTGTCAAAGTCGTCATGATGCTCTTCCTCTTCATATTTAAAAGGGATAATTTAAAACGTATTTTGGTTTGACACTATATTAGCGTCATTGTTGTTCCCGTAGTAGTTGTAGCCATCGGGAACGTGGCTTCAAAGATGAATATTTTCATTTTCAGTTTTATCGGGTTATTGACTTCTTTTGGATTAATTAAATAGACTAATAAAGGTAATTATAATTCCAATGGTTGTTGGACCCGCGCGTTCAAGATAGTAACGATCAACGTCTGTCTGGTGCACCCCAAAAGTCACATTTTCACTTCGAATGGTATGCGTCTGACAAGGATCTTGAAAGCAAGGTACTTGCTGAGCAGCGAATGCTTTGAGAATAGATGCAGAGCATCCAGTTCACAGCGATTGGCGTTATTCCTGTTCTTTCATTGGTATAACGCTATGGTTCATTGCAAGTCAGAGTTGACGAAATCCATTTAGAAGAGTGAGAGGGCTAAATCTTTGCCTAATTGCAACTTTCATGATCCAAAACGTAGAGCCCTTCAAATTTTGGAATTTCAAACTCAAGCTGAATTTGGTACGGTGGTTGCATTTTACTGATCAGAATAATATGTACCAATGACTTGATAATTGTGAATTTGTTAGCATGCTGGATGCTGACGAAGGATACAAACTTTGCTCTGGGAGTGGGTAACAGTGCTACGAGTGTGTCGCAATGCCAAGCAGCATGTCAGGCACAAACGTCGCCCGTATGCATTGCTGTCGATTGGGACAGAACAAGACCGAGTGGAAGCCAGTGCTTCTTGAATTCGATAGCACAGAACAAGAACTCAGCTCCTGGCGTTGACCATTACCATTTCGTCTGCACCAGTTCCTCTTCTGCAACTGGAAGCACAATGAGTTCTGTCTCTGGGAGCAACACCGGTTCTCCAGCAACTGGAAGCACAATAAGCCCTTCTGGTTCGGGAAGCAGTACTGCTTCTTCGCCTACGTCTGGCAGCAGTTCAAATTCTGTTTCAGGCACAACAGGAACTCTAGTTTCTTTTGCGACGACACCATCACAAAGTAGGTTTTTAAACAAATACACTAAGTGACTATGGCTATTGTCTTTTGAAATATTCTCCTCTGTGCGTCATTTTCATTATATTAGAAGCCCATTTCAAGGCTTTGATTGTAAAATGATGACTTAATAGCGATCAGAACATAGAGTAGGCGAAAATATTTTGGAGTCACATTCTGCTTGTTATATAGCATTAATCTGATTCTATGCGTATAGTCCTAAATATTCGGAAAACTATGGATTTGCAAACTGTGCTTGTTAAGATGGTGCTATAGATGCTCGTTATTAATTATTATTAATATTAATATTAATAATAATAATAATATTATTATTATTATTATTATTATTATTATAACTGCAGATCCATCTCACTGTCAAAGTCGTCATGATGCTCTTCCTCTTCATATTTAAAAGGGATAATAAATTATTTAAAACGGATTTTTGGTTTGACACTATATTAGCGTCATTGTTCCAAAATAGTAGTAGTTAGTTAGCCATCGGGAACGTGGCTTAAAAGATGAATATTTTCATTTTCAGTTTTATCGGGTTATTGACTTCTTTTGGATTAATTAACTAGACTAATAAAGGTAATTATAATTCTAATGGTTGTTGGACCCGCGCGTTCAAGATAGTAACGATCAACGTCTGTCTGGTGCACCCCAAAAGTCACATTTTCACTTCGAATGGTATGCGTCTGACAAGGCTCTTGAAAGCAAGGTACTTGCTGAGCAGCGAATGCTTTGAGAATAGATGCAGATCATCCAGTTCACAGCGATTGGCGTTATGCCTGTTCTTTCATTAGTATAACGATATGGTTCATTCCAAGTCAGAGCTGACGAATTCCATTTAGAAGAGTGACAGAGGGCTAAATATTTGCCTAATTGCAACTTTCATGAGGCAAAATATAGAACCCTTCAAATTTTGGAATTTCAAATCCAACTAAATTTGATACCGTGGTTACATTTTACTGATCAGAATAATATGTACCACTGATTTGATAATTGTGAATTTGTTAGCATGCTGGATGCTGACGAAGGATACAAACTTTGCTCTGGGAGTGGGTAACAGTGCTACGAGTGTGTCGCAATGCCAAGCAGCATGTCAGGCACAAACGTCGCCCGTATGCATTGCTGTCGATTGGGACAGAACAAGACCGAGTGGAAGCCAGTGCTTCTTGAATTCGATAGCACAGAACAAGAACTCAGCTCCTGGCGTTGACCATTACGATTCCATCTGCACCAGTTCCTCTTCTGTAACTGGAAGCACAATGAGTTCTGTCTCTGGGAGCAACACCGGTTCTCCAGCAACTGGAAGCACAATAAGCCCTTCTGGTTCGGGAAGCAGTACTGCTTCTTCGCCTACGTCTGGCAGCAGTTCAAATTCTGTTTCAAGCACAACAGGAACACAAGATTCTTCTGCTCCTACGACGACACCATCACAAAGTAGGTTTTTAAACAAATACACTAAGGCTATTAGCTGGTCATATATTCTCTTCAGTGTGTCGGTTTAATATAATAATCATAAACTAATTTGAAAACATTGTGAGCAAAATGATGACTTTGTATACGAACCTGCTCACTGCACTGAATTGACAGGATGAACGAGATCAGGACATAGTGTGGTTAGAAAGGCTAATGGAGTCCAATTCTACTTGATATACAGAATTTATCTGATCCTATGCGTATTGGCCTCAATATCTGGATCACTACCTACCTGAACACTGTGTTGATTAAGCTGGTGCTATAGAGGCTCGTTGAAATTATTATTTTAATAATTATTGTCAGCCTTGTCACTGCCGATTTCTTCATGATCACATTCTTCTTTATCTTTAAAAGTTGATATTTTAAAATGATTTTTGGTTTGACCATCTGTTGTCGGCAATGTTGTTCCCATGGTAGTTGTAGTTAAGACTAACTTAAGAGGAAGGTGGCTTCAGTTTTACCCTGTTATTTACTTATTTTGAATTAGTTTCATAGACTAATAATGACAATTGCAATTCCGATAGTACTTGGGCTGTCCGTTCAAGATAGTAACGATCAACATGTCTGCTGTTTTGCACCTGCACCCAACAGTGACAGACTCCGTTCGAATTGTATACGTATGACGAGGCTTTTGAGGTCAAGTTACAAGCTGAGAAGCGAATGATTTTAGAATAGCTACAGAAAATCTAGTTCACATCGATAGGTATAATGCCTGTTCTTCTATTAGCATGAGGCTCTGGTCCATAGCAAGTCAGAGCTGACGAATTTCGTTTAGAAGAGTGTGTGTGAGAGTGAGAGAGAGAGAGAGAGAGAGATAAATCTTTGCCTAATCAGCAACGTTCATGAGGCAAAGCGTAGAGCTCTTCTAATTTTAGAATTTCAAATCCAACTAAATTTGATACCGTGGTTACATTTTACTGATCAGAATAATATGTACCACTGATATGATAATTTTAAATGTGTTAGCATGCTGGATGCTGACGAAGGATACAAACTTTGCTCTGGGAGTGGGTAACAGTGCTGCGAGTGTGTCGCAATGCCAAACAGCATGTCAGGCTCAAACGTCGCCCGTATGCATTGCTGTCGATTGGGACAGAACAAGGCCGAGTGGAAGCCAGTGCTTCTTGAATTCTATAGCACAGAACAAGAACTCAGCTCCTGGCGTTGACCATTACGATTCCATCTGCACCAGTCCCTTTTCTGCAACTGGAAGCACAATGAGTTCTGTCTCTGGGAGCAACACCGGTTCTTCAGCAACTGGAAGCACAATAAGCCCTTCTGGTTCGGGAAGCAGTACTGCTTCTTCGCCTACGTCTAGCAGCGGTTCAAATTCTGTTTCAAGCACAACAGGAACACAAGATTCTTCTGCTCCTACGACGACACCATCACAAAGTAGGTTTTTAAACAAATACACTAAGGCTATTAGATGGCCATATATTCTCTTCTGTGTGTCGGTTTAATATAATAATCATAAACTAATTTGAAAACATTGCGAGCAAAATGATGACTTTGTATACTTACCTGCTCCACTGCACTGAATTGACAGGATGAACGAGATCAGGACATAGTGTAGGTAGAAAAGCTAATGGAGTCCCATTCTACTTGATATACAGAATTTATCTGATCCTATGCGTATTGGCCTCAATATCTGGATCACTACCTACCTGAACACTGTGTTGATTAAGCTGGTGCTATAGAGGCTCGTTGAAATTATTATTTTAATAATTATTGTCAGCCTTGTCACTGCCGATTTCTTCATGATCACATTCTTCTTTATCTTTAAAAGTTGATATTTTAAAATGATTTTTGGTTTGACCATCTGTTGTCGGCAATGTTGTTCCCATGGTAGTTGTAGTTAAGACTAACTTAAGAGGAAGGTGGCTTCAGTTTTACCCTGTTATTTACTTATTTTGAATTAGTTTCATAGACTAATAATGACAATTGCAATTCCGATAGTACTTGGGCTGTCCGTTCAAGATAGTAACGATCAACATGTCTGTTGTTTTGCACCTGCACCCAACAGTGACAGACTCAGTTCGAATGATATACGTATGACGAGGCTTTTGAAGTCAAGTTACAAGCTGAGAAGCGAATGATTTGAGAATAGCTACAGAGAATCTAGTTCACATCGATAGGTCTAATGCCTGTTCTTCTATTAGTATGAGGCTTTGGTCCATAGCAAGTCAGAGCTGACGAATTTCGTTTAGAAGAGTGAGAGAGGGCTAAATCTGTGCCTAATCAGCAACGTTGATGAGGCAAAACGTAGAACCCTTCTAATTTTAGAATTTCAAATCTAACTAAATTTGACACCGTGGTTACATTTTACTGATCAGAATAATACGTACCACTGATTTGATAATTGTGAATTTGTTAGCATGCTGGATGCTGACGAAGGATACAAACTTTGCTCTGGGAGTGGGTAACAGTGCTGCGAGTGTGTCGCAATGCCAAACAGCATGTCAGGCACAAACGTCGCCCGTATGCATTGCTGTCGATTGGGACAGAACAAGACCGAGTGGAAGCCAGTGCTTCTTGAATTCGATAGCACAGAACAAGAACTCAGCTCCTGGCGTTGACCATTACGATTCCATCTGCACCAGTTCCTCTTCTGTAACTGGAAGCACAATGAGTTCTGTCTCTGGGAGCAACACCGGTTCTCCAGCAACTGGAAGCACCGTAATCTCTTCTGGTTCGGGAAGCAGTACTGCTTCTTCCCCTGCAGCTATCAGCAGTACAACTTCTGTTTCTAGCACTCTGCCACCTTATTCTAAGATGACACCATCACAACGTATGTTTTTTACAGAGCACACTATGCCTATTAGCTGATCATAGGTTCTCTAGTGTATGTCCTACTGCAGTAAATTCACATAATTGAGGAGATAGGAACGTTTAGAAGCTGGTGTCTGGATTTAAGCTAATCTTGTCTTTGCATATTTGGAATATTCTGACACATGCGAGTGTTGAGGCGGTGCTATGGACGCTCGTTACTACTACTATTTCAACTATTTCAAATATTATTATTACTGCTATTGTTTTCATCTTCATCGTTATTATCATCCTTTTCTTCATCATTAATAGTTTTCCATTCCTTTGTCATGATAATATGTACTTCTTATTTGATAGTTGTGAATTTATTAGAATGCTGGTTGCAAATGAACGATACACTGATCACTCAGGGCTTGGATAACAATGCTTCTAGTGTGTCACAATGCCAAGCTGCATGTCGGGCACAAATTTCACCAAAATGCCTAAGTGTCGATTGGGACAAAACACGAACGACAGGAAGCCAGTGTTTTCTGCATTCGACGTCGCAGGGCAAGAGGCCAGCGACTGGCGTTGACCACTATGATCTCATCTGCATGTGATGCTGAAGGTCAACTGATCATTTCATTAATGTATTTTCTTTCAATTTCCTAAGTACTTAATATTTTGGATGCTGGTAATACATTTTTATGAATTAAGATATACTTTCTATTGCATTTGCTCTTCACTCGACTGTTTCTTTAAAACGAATTAATGATTCCATCTTCTTTCCAATCGTTTGCTAAAGTTAATTTGAGGCGTTTCCGCGTCTATTTTACGCTAAGCGTAGTGATAGCAGACAGACGCTAAGCTGCGTAATTGATTGTTTTGTGGTTAGGGTCAATTATTGACTTTGACTAACAATGACATTCGACAGCATTGGACGCGCAGATAAATGTCAAAGTGATTTTCATTTGATTTATAGATTCTATCTTTCATGCCATCTACTAACATGAAATGCGTTTATTGAATCGTTCAGGTCATCATGGACTTCACGAAACTCGAAACAGTCACTCTTCTTCGCTCTATATGAAAAGTTACTAAGACTTTCTTTGTTTGAAGTCGAAGATATCAACTGAATCTCAGTTAATCCTGTCAAAATATGACTAGCAGGATTGTCTCGTTACTTCACTTACTCAGATAGGCTACTTAATCTATGCACGTTGTTGTTCGGTACTGTTTTCGATCAATTTATATTCTTTATCCATGTTTATGGCTATTGTGTATGATTTACACCAGCGGTTCCCAAACTGTGGTCCGCGGACGGGTCCGCGGAGGATATAGCGGGGGTCCGCGAGAGCCTCCCAAAATATTTAGGGTTAGGGTTAGGCCTAACCATGGGCGGATTTTATTATAGGCTAGGGTAGGCTTAAGCCTACCCAACTAATCCCATCAAAACAAAAAAATTGTTTTTCCATCAACACCAGGTCTGTCGCGTGCTGGACGGCACGCGTGCTGAATGGCACGCGTGTTGGATGGCACCCCCATGCTAGCCTACCCAAATATTAACTCTAAATCCGCCTACGAGCCTAACCCTAACCCAGATGACCTTTTTTGCTTGTCACTACATTTAAGAAGGATGATAACCTTTTTTGCTTGTCACTTGTTAAATAATGTGGTCCGCGAGCTAAGCCGGGAACAAAATAGGGGTCCGCGATCCAAAAAGTTTGGGAACCTCTGATTTACACTAAGATATAGTGCTAATTATTCTTTTCATTTAGCGTAACAAAATAGTTATCTAATCAGTTAGCATATCTTCTGTGTCATATCTTCATAAAAAGATTCTAACGCTTGGAAGACGCAGGCCTTCAAAGATGCGATTATTAATTCTTAATTTTTTCGATGAAATAATTAATTATGATCAATCGTTTCCCATGTCCATTCGACATTTTGGATTTAATGGTGAATTATCTACTATGATTCCCAATCGCCAGCAATATGCAGTTCAAATTCATTGTTCATGTCATTTGTTGGCCTAAAATTATGGAGAACTCTCTTTCCCTGCTTGCCAGATCTTTAATGCACTGTGTACTTTCAAAAGTACATTAAGTCTAATTCTGGTCGCTTTCTCTCCAGATTCTGTCTCACGGTTTCTCCTAGGATTTAATGTAAATTTAGGCCCTGTGACATTTTGCTCTGTATTGTTTTACAAATGGACAAGCCAGAGTAGACGTGATTCTTTCTTCTACGGGCAACCAGTGAATTTAAAAAAACGTATTTAATTAACCTAGTAGATTTGTTGTGAACTCATAGGATGGGCAAAGTAACGTGATTTGAATGGTTTGTGCCTGCATGAACGCCACTATAGGCCTAACGTTTGCAATAAAAGCTTGTAGCATCATAAATGTTTGTCTATTCCGTTACGCACATCACATCCAGTGGTTCAATAAGCTTACAGTATATAAAATCAAATTTAAGATGGATCTATATTACTGTATATCCGAAAGTATTTGAATCTTCAATAATGGGACGATTGCAGCACTAGCGCTATATGGTTAGAAGGGTTAAAACTCCAAACACATGTAGGCCCTAGCCAGTGGCGGCTCCAGGATTTGGCAAGTGAGGGGACCGTTGGGGTGGCAACTTCTAATCATTGGGGGCAACCATTTGTTGTTATGTATTATGTATGTAGCATTAAGTATAGGGTCCCAACAGGGGGCACTGGGGGTGCAAACACTCAATAGGGGGCACGGGCTCCTCCCCGGGCGCCCCTGTGGAGCCGCCAATGGCCCTAGCACATGTAAGCACTGCTTGCCTTCTGCCTTCTGTTCTGTTAGGTAGTTGTTAAGTCACCAGCATTATAGCTAAGAATGACTGATCAATCATAATTATTTTTATTTGTTAATTTTTAAGGAAAATACTGAGACCTACAATATTCCTTCATCTGCATTTTTGTCGCTATCTATGACTCTCCGATAAATAATACTTAAAAGTAGAACATTATAAGTGCATTCCGGATACTATATAACAATCACTACCAGACACATCGGAACGAGTTTTCAGCAGGGGTGCAGATTTTCTTTTAAAAATAAAATTCCCATCTTAAAAAATCTGACGAGCAAAAACAAAGGTCTTCAAGCACGGAATTTAGTCTAATTTTGTTAGGAGGTGCAGTGGTTGCAGATTCCTACCGGCCTCCAGGGGGTGCGCTGCATCCCCTGCTCTTTTCCATGGGTACAGCTGCACCCCCTGCAACCCCACTTCGTACGGGCCTGTAGTACTACCTGTAGTAGTAGCACTCACTACGGTACTACCTGAAAGCGCTATATAAATAAACAAGACTTTTACTTGCTCATTTTTCGGTCCAGTGTTTAAGACCTAGGCCTACTGTCTGCATCGCACGTCTGCTTCTGAACCATCACAGTGAACAGTGAGTCTGTTCAGTGAAAACTACTTCCAAGTCTTCGACAACTGTGAACGGAAAAAACTTATTTCGTTTCTTCTCGCAGAGATCTTTCTGTTCTGATACGCTCTGCATTAATTAATTAAGGTACCGTATTTTGAGCAGCTGCATAGTTTCGCGTGTGCCCAAAGGCACACATGACCCCCATCACAGGTCAGAGTCTGCCAACTTTGATTCAGCTAGGTCTAATAGATTTATTATTATATACTAGATGCCGTCTATCTATGGCAAAGTCAGCCGTAAGTTGACGCCAAATATTCGCCATTTTGGTACAGTGTTGCCATGGATACTCAGGCCTAAGGAGAGGCAGTGCAGCCGGTACATTGTTCCGGGACCCGTGGAGCTCAAAGGGGCACAAGTGAAGGGGATTTTTATTTATTCGAGTGATTGAATTTTAATTTTACTGCTTATTATTTCAGTTTGCAAATTTACTTTCCCTTTCCTTAAGAATATATTTTATATTTCAGTTGAATCACTTCAGTTTATTAAAGGTTATGAAATGTCCTGATATCATCTAAAAAATCTGAAGCTCAAAAATGCCAGGAAAAACAGGAATGTGATGAGATTAATAGATTAATAAAAGAGGTGACTAACACTTTTTCAATATGATAGATTAATTTTGGCAAGACTCAGTATTGAGTCTAATCCAGTGTTAATCTGGACTCCGAGGGACTGACAAGGCCGGGTACAAATCAGCTAGGGGTTGCTGTCAGTTGATGTAGTATGCCAAAATTTTCGGGGGAATTATAAATTTCCGGGAGGAAAGGACAATTTTCTCCCCAGAAACGGCCTAGATTAAACCCTGGTCTAAACTTGCAAAAACGATTGATTTCGATTACGTTATTTGCTATTTTTGCCAGGGAAAAGGCTAGGAAACCACCTTTGTTTGGCAAAATGTAGATACTATAATTGATATTATATCTCAACTATAATAACTGACATAATTGATTAACTGTTCTGAGCTTGTAATCAATCTAGTATTAAATCCATTGCTTATATATATATATATATATATATCATCATATCATTATAGTTTAAAAGCTCTTAATTCAATTTTATTTCAATTAATTTTTTTGAAGAAAAGTATTTATCCAAATATCCTGCTGATTGTTAGATATAAATAATAACACACATTTATACACTATGCACAGGGACCAGAGTCGTCGAGAGAAACGAGCTGAACATCTTTGTACAAGGGCTCCATACCTTCCATATACCGGGGCCCAGACTTTCTCTAGGGAGGCCCTGTGTATAACCCTAACCGTCAGATGCAGATCTTTAAAATTTTGTGTTTGCAATGTAAACATTTCTTGACACATGCTCCATGCAAATTGGCATCACTTTTTGAAACCGTAGACTCTGTCTTGTGATATTAAAGTCTATGGCTTCGACTTAGCACCACACCGACTCCCTTAGAACACAAAAGACCGCGCCATTAAAAGAGATCTTTATTGCGTACAGACAGCGCAAACTATGTTACGAAATACACAACGCTCGTTTCATAGTAGAAGTATGGAGACGATTGAATGATAGTTAATTAACGCTAGCATTCACAGTAAAGACAACTTGGAGACTGGTGCATATTTCCGATCGTCTTTATTTCTGGATCAACGTTGTCCCCCGCTTAACCAGCATTGACTTAAAACACGAATTCCTGTAATCTTTGTTCTTTATTTCGCTTCGATGAAACGGCTTTTCGGTCTTCAATCTTCATCATCGAACTGACTCTGCTCGTCAAGAATGTGGGACATCCTGGATATTTTCCAGCGATTGTGTGTGTGTGTGTGTGTGTGTGTGTGTGTGTGTGTAGTTACTCGGAAACGGTTCTCTTAAATTTGGTGGGTACTCAAAGCAGCGACGTCTCGATCAGTATAGACCTAAGATCTAATGGTTTGATGAGCTATTTTGCATATCGAACTGGTTGTTTCTGAATGAATTCCTTTAATGCTGGCAATAGCCGCTGGCTGCTACCCGCTAGCACCCAACCCAACGTCTGTTTGTCTTTAGGCCGGTGTCTTTAGGCCTTTGTTATGCAACTCACTTGGCTGTGTGACAGAGGCCTAAAGACGGCTTCAGTGGCACGTATGGACCACCCCCTCCACCGCTGTTCGTAGGCTCGCAGGTCTAGGGTTAGGACCAGTTCGCAAGCTGATATAAGGCGTAGGCTAGTTTGACATGCAAAGGAAGCCGCCTGGGAGTGTCGCCATCGAGGCTTTGTGTACGAATACGATGCTTTGATTCTTCAAAAACGACTCCATGCATAAAAGAAAGCTCTCTCACCCTCCTCTCTCTCCATCCATCCATCCATCCATCCATCCATCTCTCTCTCTCTCTCTCTCTCTCTCTCTCTATCTATCTCTCTCTCTCTCTTTCTCTCTTTCAGTGCACCGATCTCACGAACGTCTACAATACAAAGGCATTATTGCAATAAAAAGCCAACAATCACTGTTCACGCTTGTGTGAAGTTACTTTCATCTGCAAGAGAATAAAATATGCTATGTTAAAATATGTTATTTATGCAGAGACCTGCGCCCAGAGGTTTTTGGCAACGTTCAGCTGCGTTTTCACGACCTTCCTTTAAACCATAAACTAAGTAACTGATAATCCTGATAATCGATTAATTGCTTATGACCCAACTGCTATCAATTAAATTCATTTAGATTCCATATTCAACTAGAAAGCGTTCATATTTTATAATAATAATAATAATAATAATAATAATAATAATAATAATAATAATAATAATAATAATAGGCATAATTAATAGTAGTAGTAGTAGTAGTAGTAGTAGTAGAAGTAGTAGTAGAAGTAGTAGTAGTAGTAGTAGTAGTAGCAGTAGTAGAAGTAGTAGTAATAGTAGTAGTAGTAGTAGTAGTAGTAGTAGTAGTAGTAGTAGTAGTAGTAGTAGTAGTAGTAGTAGTAGTAGTAGTAGTAGTAATAATAGTAGTAGTAGTAGTAATATTTGTGTGTTTATCAAGTGATTTAGGAAGCATAAGCCTGTGTGAAAACCGCTATA
The DNA here is from genome assembly GCA_018105865.1 of Metaphire vulgaris. NCBI lineage: Eukaryota > Metazoa > Annelida > Clitellata > Crassiclitellata > Megascolecidae > Metaphire > Metaphire vulgaris. The sequence goes on from CM030843.1 coordinate 8,019,085, forward strand.
CCTACTCTTGACATTTAATAACCCAGTTCTAGATAACTTTTTAATCAATTTATTGTTTAAACCTTTACTGCCTTTTCGTCCAAACTTTTATATTTATCCAAAATCCTCCCAATAATAAAAATTTTCTTCCTTGGTCCGCCCTCTTCTTGAAGAATTTGCATGTGTGGCCACTTGTAACAGGGCCGCCGAGAGAATTTGTGGGCCCCTGTGCAAAAAATAGTCACGTGCCCCTGACATGACAAGTCTGTGAAAAAAGTTGATGGCCTTTTTGCTTGCCGTTACCCGCCCGTAACAAGCAAGTGTGAAAATGTGTTGATGACAGTGTTTATTCTAGGCCTTCTCTAGCGGAATCCCCCCAAGTTTTAAAATTCCCTCCCAAAAATTTCTATATGTTGCATTGGGAATGGAAATTCTCCCCCAAAAGTGTGACGAGTAGGGTTTTTTTGAGGGAGGGGGAATATAAGGATGATCATTTTTTGCTCGTGAGAGCATTGGAGAAGGATATGAAATTTAAATATTTAAATTGACCTTTTTTGCTTGTCGCCACATCTCCGAGGATGAAAAATAATATAAGGGTGACCTTTTTTGCTTGTCAAGGTTTTTGGGGAGATAAACCTTCTCCCCTCCAACATTTCAACTCCCCCCTCAATATCAAGGTGGCTGGAATAAACAAATAAACACTGGATGATGGCCTTTATTTGCTTCTCGCTTCTTTTATAAGGAGATTATTTAACATGATCGATAACCCGGGCCCCCTGACATTCACCGGGACCCTGTGCTCGTGACAAGATGACTTTTTCCTTGTCAGTCTTTTTCAGGATTCAGACATCATCATGCATCATCATCACCGGGCCCGGGCCCCTGCAGGCCGCCGGGCCCTGCGCAATTGCCCCTCTGGCCACCTCTCGGCGCTGTGGCCTCCCCTCGGCGCTCTGGCCCCCTCTCGGCGGCCATGACTTGTGCTTCTGTAGTGTTTTAAAACTAAGCCCGCACGTAGACCCTACAGTGTAAATGTGCAGAAAAATAGTAAGATCATTTGCTGAAGCATTTACTTTACTGGTTCCGCAATAGCATTACTGATGACAATGACGTGCAGATGCTAAAATAATCCTGATTGTATGTGGTGAGATAGAAAAATTAGGCTAGAGTTTCCATATAAAAATACCATAGGTAAGACAGGTAAGAGAGTAAGAGAGTTAAATGAAATATTTGAAAAAGGAATTAATTCGGGACCTAACATAATTATTCGTGTAAGATGTGCTCTGTCAAGATGATGCCCCTACTCTTTACCATGTCCGCACTTCAAATAGCTGAAGTCATTCGGACGTTTTTTTCTCAGTGCCCAAGTCTCAGCTTCAGACAGCGCAAATTTACGCTCCATATCAGCACTTTGAGAATTCCTCTTTCGGCTCTCTAGTCCATCCAATCAGCTGTTTTCCGCATTCAATTTATACCAGATTGCACGTCGCTGCACATGTTCTCTTTATCTCACATCTTGCAGCCTCGGTTATCATGCTTTCCTGATATTTGAACACATTGAACTGTATTCTCCTGTCTCCATTTTCACAATTAATTTTACTTGTCTGTCGTTTCTCTTTCTGATTGGCATCGTGGTAATTCTCCTTATTCTAATTCTCCACGTCGTTTAATCAGGATTCGCTGCTATCCTTTTGTGTTGCATCAAACTATCTCTTATCATTAGCGATGCTTATGGCACTGGCCGACCAACTGTTCCATTGCTTTTGATTTCGTTTTCAACTTATTCATTGCCTTTTCCGCAAACCCATGAATGTAGATGTTAAACAGTAATGGCGATTATGTGCCTCCCTCTCTTCATCCCTTCCTTCCCTCCCTCCCTCCTTCCTCCCTCCTCCCTCCCTCCTTCCTTCCTCCTCCCTCCCTCCCTCCCTCCTCCTCTCTCCCTCCTCCCTCCCTCCCTCCCTCCCCTCTCTCTCTCTCGTTTTCCTTGATATCACTTCCACTTCAGGGTTCTCTTCCATTTGCTATAATTTTAAGCGTCTCTTCCATGTTTGTATCTATTGTCAATATCTTCGGTGTATTCTCCTTCACTTCACTGCATTCGCCAATTTTATTCAGTCCATGAAAAATTGTATTTGTAATCAGTTATTTGATGTTTTCTGGCCATATCTGGCATATCTGAAACTACCAGGTTTTGACGTTTTGTTGGATATCCAAGAGCCGTACCCTGCATAGATCGTCTTGAGGCAACTTATAGTTCTCAAGCCTCAGGCTATCGTCAAATGTTGGTGCTCCTCTGGGACTTCCTCGGGAGAGGGGCACACTGACCCGGTATCATCAAAGCCAACATTCAAAGGTAATCTGTCGAAATGGATTGTCAAAAAGTAACTGCCAAAAAATAAAAATAATCTTGGCCAAATATCTAATAGCAACGGCTATTACTCAATATCGCATCTCATGAATGCCTAACTAAGTCAACAGTAACGCAGCATAACTAAATAGCCAGAGGCCTGCCGCACCAGGTCTTATCCTTCGCATTGTAGGCCTGAGCGCCAGTCGCGTTGATAGAGTAGAGAAACGCTATTTTTATGTCAGAGAGAGAGAGAGAACAAAACGGGCGTTGTCGTTGCAAGACGTAAGGTTCGTCGCGCCTGATTGACCCGGCGGACCATCCTTTGTGACGACAGAACCGCCGAGATACCTGCACAGGTATACGCGTCGTTGCACAACGAATCGCGTCGATTGTTCGGTCATAGGTACGTGAGAAAACTTCAAATAAGCGCATAGGTTTTTGACACGTTCCATTACCTGTGATCTATGGCTTCTCACCGATGATAGTATCGTCTAATAACATTTTCTGAGCGAATCGCGCAGTAGAAGTGAACAAAGCGATTAGAGATAATCTACTGTTGACTGTTTAAATTTCACTTTAAAAAATCCAAGTGTAAGAACTCTTTTCGAGTGAAAAGACATCGCGGTAAGTCTAGCGCTTGATAACTCATATAGGATCCGATCAAATACACGGTGTGGGGGAAGTATGCTGTAGATCAGTAACGAATAGGATTGCAGGACACCCGCAAACTCATCAAAACTGACCAGAAACATTATCGACGGTATATATTAGGCAACGATAGGCCTACGTGAGGTCTTTGGCAAACCCTGTTAATGGTATCTACGAGAAATCTCTTTTACTCGATCGAACATTTCGGGAATTTCAGGCTCTTGGTAAAAACTGCGTCAAATGGTTAACGAACGACTGCACGAAGCGATTCTGACCCGTTTGCTAGTGCTATGCTGTTACTGCTAGCAAAGAGTTATCTCGACCGTTTCTCGAATGATTACATATATATATATATATATATATATATATATATATATATATATATATATATATATATATATATATTCTGCGCAGTTACACCTATCTGTATGCCATATAAACTTTCTAGGTATTATTGTCGTTATGTAGAAAACTGCTCTTTGAAACCTATGCTTTCAGTCTAAGTGCGCAGTTGTGGTCAAGATATATAGCGCCGTGTTACCATGTTGTCGAACTAACAACGTCTCTAACGAACTTTGAATGTGGCGTTTGCTTTAATAAAATACTTGAAAACGAACGTTAAAGAAACTCTAAAGCAATGGTTCTCAAACGGAGGTCCGCGGTCCCATGGGGGACCGCCAAGCGGTTTTAGGGGTCCGTAAAGGGATTACTTTCTTAATTTAAGATATCTCACCAACACAAAACACACTGATGGCTCTGATAGTGCTGATTCCATTTTAATTTAAATTTGATGACTAAGATTTGCAATTTTCTGATAACATAATTGATTGATAAAAAGAAGTAACCTATGTGTTAATTACAGTTAATTAAAACTCAAATTTTATAAGGTCCGCGAGTCATCACAAACAATTTCTAATGGACCGCCACGCAAGAAACCCTAAAAAGTTTGAGGACTGCTGCTCTAAAGGAAGATCTATACAATTCACAAAACAACTAAACATCTCAGGAGCATCAACAATAATTGCATCAACAATAATTATTGTTCAGCAGTTCTACTGAAATTTTGTCTTATTGAGATAACTATCTAACGAATGTTCTACATTTTTTGTCTGACCAGGAGAGCTGGGGCTGGAAAATAAGATGCGTGCGATGTCGCTGTGGCTGCTTTCAGTGGTTGCGATGTCTTCAATCGTAGTTCCTCTCAAAGCACAGAGTTTGTATTTAACGTGTTAACGACCAACGCTTCAAACAATAATCTCCTGCATTTCGATATATCCAGATTTTCAGCTGAAAACTTTAACGATAAGCTAGGCGGGAGGGCGGGAAGTTAGCAGAGTGGTAACAACGCTGGACGATGGAGCAGAAGGTCGCGGGTTCAATTCCCACAGAAGCCCTAAGGTCGACTCAGCCTTATGCACTAGAGGGTGGTGGTAAACTGAGGAACAGCGTTAAGCTGTGAGGTAAAACGTGGGTCTGGGGAAAGTAATGGCAACCCACCCCAGATTAATGGTTCATACCACCTACGTCGCTGATTGTCCAGGCCGGAGATAAGCGCCGGAACCCAACGCTCGGACTCGAGTACGGGACCTACCTTTACCTTTACCTCTAAGCAATATCGACATTGTACAAATCTTTTTAGTGTCGATTAGTTTTTCTGCAGATAGCTAATTAGTCGCCTTCATCTGTTTTTGAATTGCCTGGGAGCAGTGGCGGCTCTAGGATTTGGCAAGTGGGGGGCCGTTGGGGTGGCAACTTCTAATAATGGGGGCCAAACATGTGTCTAATGTATGTAGCATTAAGTATAGGGTCCCAACTGGGGGGGCACTGGGGGTCAATAGGGGCTCAATAGGGGAGCACGGGCCCCTCTGCCCCCCCCGGTGGAGCCGCCACTGCCTGAAGTCACGTCTAACTTTACCGCAGATTTCTTTTGTCATTCTCAAGACAGACTTTGCTCTCGGACAATTCGGCAATTCTGTGCACAGTCAAAATACCAAAATGTTGGCGATTGGTTGACTATCCGCGAATTTGGAGTGTTAGAGGCTCGGAGCGCAGCGTTATATTAAATTATAAGATTTGGTTGATTTAAGAGATTTTATTCTCGCAAAGGTTCATAATCAGCAACAACCAAAACGGAAGAAGAGACAGAGTCCAGCCCAAAGACTCTAAATCTAGATACAAGATAAGTAAGAAAGTCATCGATATACAACATATCGCAACAGGGGATAGCAAAACAAGTGGCACACAGTATTGTCAGTCTCTTACTGTTTCTTGGCGATTTTCTCTTTTTCTGTTTCAAATGCGACAAAGGTCGTTTACTTCTGCTCATCGCCAACTGTTTTTAAAAAAGAACGCTATGGCTCTATATATCAGTCATTTGATGGTAAATTCCAATCACCAAAAATACTCCTTCATTGACAACCAACTCTGGCCATTTATAAGGACCCAGTCATCTGCCATGCGGGATTCCCAGAACCAAAAGAAAGTGTTTAAAACTACTTCCTTTCAAAACACGTCTAAAACTCACAATGTCATGGGTTTCGAGACACGATTGACAATTTGAGATTCCGAATTTTTCTCTTCAAAGTTAAAAAAGTGTTTATTTCGCCTAAGAATTATTAACGTACATTCCGTTTGTCAGCAATATGTCTTCCTCAGAATAATGATTTCAAAATATTTCATTATCTGCCGACATCTAATTATTTTTCAGACTACAACAGCGACGTATAAAAATTATGCCCGCCAAGAGAATTTTGCCTAAAGGCGAGATTCGACCGTACGTGATATACTGTAGTAAACTCATCTCCGACGATAAAATACGTAGGCCTATAACACGCGAACGGTAAAATTGCGAACGTTAAAAATACGCAGGCTCACTGCATGCGGCATGTCTGATCACTGCTGTGTTTTTGTTTAATTTGACAACAATGCTGTTAAGCTGTATCAAGGTTCGCTGTACTTGCTCGCCTACCCCTACAGTAAGTCAACTGCCACGCGATAAATCTTCAGCTTCTGTGGCGCCCGCAGAGCAACCACCAGGTCCACCACAGCAGTCCGCCATTTTCCCAGCAATCGATTCTGCCCATATAGATATAGATTCGCAGCAGACACTTCGGCGGATGCAAATGGAAGAAATAGTTCATGTCAGGCATTTCCTGGTTCACACGAACAACCGACGACTGACATAATCCCGATCGCGATATGACCCACAGACCAGCCAAACATATTTATAATGACTAGCAGTAGTTTTGTAACAGTCAGTCACGACCTATCTGTATAATAATATCGCGTAAATAATCAATCGCTACCTCAAAGTTTTATTATATTGTAGCAACATCTCCTTACCTACTTCGCTTGACGTAACTATAGAGGTGCATAGACGATAGACAATCGTAAAATATGTATTTGCACGGCTCCACCGCCAACGTATTTTTACGTGCAATACGCGTATTTTATTGTGGGACCTGCAGTGGCGGCTCCACCGGGGGGGCCAGGGGTCGTGCCCCCTATTGAGAGCCTGCCCCCCCAGTGGCCTCCCCAGTTGGGACCCTATACTTAATGCTACATACATTAAACAACAAATGGTTGGCCCCCCATGACTAGAAGTTGCCCCCCAACGGCCCCCCCATTTGCCAAATCCTAGAGCCGCCACTGGGGACCTGACGTGCGGTCGTACCTTGCCTAAAGGAGTGAGACGAAAGACGTTGTAAAAAATTGAAAAGCAATATATAGACACTTTGACAATTCAGACAACACGTACAATAAATGCTGCATAAATTGCAGGGCAGCGTCTATAAAATACTGGTATTAAGCCTTTGATCGAAAGTTCTTCGAATTCTGCATTCTTCAAATGCAAATCTGTGAAGGGTCGTTGGGTCCTGCCTCTTGAACGACCAGGCATGGGGTAGATTTTATCGATGCGTGGGTTTCGGTATTGTTCGCTCAACTCAAGCAAATCGATTCACTTCACGGTCGTAACCAGAATTTCTACTGGTGTGCACCGATAAGAAAGGTCTCGATGTGTTGTCAAAGAAACTATGAATATTCTAGAATGCCCGTTGCCGCTCATTAATAATTAATTATTCGACAGGCTTTGACTTGATGGCTGATATTTCTGTTGAGAAATTCTTCCACAGATTTCGGCGGTGGCTTCCCATAGTACTCTTTGAGTACCTTTTGTGATTCCGTCTTCCTTTCTCTTGTACATAACTGATGACTCTGGTAACTGATAACTCTGGAATGACCTAATCTTTTGCGGATGGATTTGAAGTGCCATTTATTGATACCCTTAGGTATTAGAACTGGTGCTATAGAAGTGTATAATTAATAATAATAATAATAATAATAAATTAATCATTATTAATAACATGCTAATTGAATGTATTCTGAATAGTTCCTTGGTACTCCTGCAACCATTTCTACGTCTCATCACGGCGCCTATTATTTACCCTATTTGGGAGTTGACTTTAGACTTTATTCCTTCATTGTTCACAGCGACTGCAATTTAGCAAGAGGCCAACTCATGCAACGACACTTCTTCAACAATAGTCTAAACTGAGTGATTGATAACGCATCGATGACGGTTACTGCCACGGATGCTCACACATTGGGGCAAAATGTGGCACTTTCACCCGGGAAAATGAATTTATTTTTGCAACTAATTATACTTTTGATTTTAGCCAATATTTTCGCAATAAAAGACTGTTTAATTAAAGTATAGCAGTACCTAATTTTGTGTGGAGTTTAGGCCTACCTGGTATTCTGGCAATCTTTAAAATTGTCAAATTTGCATTTGAAAGCCTTGCAAAAATATATTGAACCGTAGCCATTGTGTTTTACCCCCTGGAAAAATTTAGGCCTATGTGGGCGCCAATGGTTGTACTGTAGCTCATAGCGGCGCACAAGATCGGTTCTTAATTAAAGCAATTCATTTGGAGATTTCAGACAGATTCGAGTGATTTAATTTTAATTTCAATCAACTTTTTCAATTTCAGCCGCCTACGGATGCGAATCCTCGTGGACCTTATTTCCAGATATGAATATTTACAACGGAGCGCCGCAGCCGAGCGAAACCACCGAAGACGGTTGTCGTGCAGCTTGCAACAGAAACAGCACCTGCCAAGGAATCGACTTTGCTCCGGACAACGACAGAGGACACCAGTGTTATCTTCACTTCGTCATCGGACCACAATTTCAGGCTATAGGCGTCAACCACTGGAACTACAATCGAACGGCTACGTGCACAGGTACCGCCATTTTTGATTCTCATATGGCAGGAAATTTAAACTATCGGAACCAGTGGCGTAGCGAGGATTCCCCGAAGGGGAGGGGTTATGATTCCAGACTTCAGCAAATTCTGACAAGCATAAAAGGTCGTCAACTATTATTTCACTTGACTAAAGGAATTACAGAATTATATGGGCATATGAGCGCGTACAACTGTATTGATCCCCAATAAAAAAATTTTTGGCCGGACAGCCAATGGGGTTTAATCCCAACCCCCTTGGCTACACCAATGATCGGAACGAAAAAGACATTGGAATTTCATTATTTAGTCCTCGATAACCTCTTCACGCATTAGGTAATTTCACTGATGATTTCACACTATGCAACCAGTCGAATAATTGCGAGACTAAAACGACGAACTCATAAACAATAAACAAACACAACCGTATAACTAGAGAGAGAGAGAGAGAGAGAGAGAGAGAGAGAGAGAGAGAGAGAGACAGAGACAGAGACAGAGACAGACAGAGACAGAGAGAGACAGAGAGAGAGAGAGAGAGAGAGAGAGACAGAGAGAGACAGAGAGAGACAGAGAGAGACAGAGAGACAGAGAGACAGAGAGAGACAGAGAGAGACAGAGAGACAGAGAGACAGAGAGACAGAGAGAAAGAGAGAGAGACAGACAGACAGACAGACAGAGACAGAGACAGAGAGAAAGAGGGAAACAGAGAGACAGAGAGACAGAGAGAGATGCTGGATTGAAGACATGTATCGGAAGCAGATAAAGTTGTGTTGGAATATCGTTTCGACAGGGCGGTTTGTTCTTCTCTGCATCCGCCAAACTAAAGAATATTAACAGAAGTGATAGTTCGATGTTTCCCTTCTCTGTCTGTCTCCCTCCCTGTCAGATACTAACTACACTGTAGATGCAAACCTACACGTTTCTCAACAACCTCACTCGACTATCACAGAAACGACGTTGAAGTGCGGCTCAACATACTTATATTATTCATTGGTGGTGGAAAAGCTATAAAACATTAATTAACTGTTTGCTTATTTAAAGAAGAAGGCTTTTGCTACTTTTTTAAATTCAATAATATTTCTCGAGTTTATTGAATGTGATGGGAGATTATTCCACGTGCGATGACCATGATATTTAATTGTGACAAATCTCTTATTATAGTAGGTTGTTCTTAGCGTCATTCTGATCCGTGTAAGTAAGTAACGAAAGCGTCTCATGTGTACTCCTTCAGGTTTATGCGGCCTTTGGATAGCCTATAACGGAACCGGATACTACGGCGGCGCTTTGCAGCCAAGCGCCATCAACATTACCCAGTGCAAGTCGGCGTGTCAGCGCAGCAGTACGTGCAGCGGATTCGACTGGAACAGCGTGAACGACGCCGGACAACAGTGTTTTCTGCTGTCCGGCAAGGGTTCGGTGTATTACGCCAGTGAGGTAACACACTGGGAGTACAACAGCACCGCCGGATGTCAGAGTAAGTGATGCTCTACACTCGTCTCCGCCACTATTATATCTCACTCAGGGGCGTCTGACCAAGGGAGAGGGGTTCAATGACCCGCTTCTTGCGCCATAGAGATTTCAGAGGAGAAAATCCGGAATATTGAACTGCAGACAAAGCATGTCGCGGACCTCTTATTGCTCGGCGTTTAACTACCCTACCCACGCAAAAATCTATATTAAATCGATAGTGAAGCGATCGTATATATATATATATATATATATATATATATATATATATATATATATATATATATATATACAGATGAGAGAGAAGAGAGAGAGAGAGAGAGAGAGAGAAGTTTTTTGCTCCAGCGTATTTCGATGACCTTACAACGCTTTAATGCGATTGCCCTCCAAGGGACTTTCTCTGCTTCTGGTCCGGATCAAGACGAGAGCTGAAAAGTATATATTCTTCTGTCTCCGGACACTTTGTTGTAATAAGTCCCTCGGGGAACTAAAGTACCGATATATATATAAAATATATATATATATAATATAAATAGCGACGTCACGTGTAGTGTTCAAACACCTCGAGGATTTCAGCTATTAATAAAAGAGTTGATATTACATGAACAGCCAGCGAGGAATTGGTCTATAGATAGTCATTCATCTCGCACTTTATGACTACGATGTTCGATTGGCTTTTCGACACCCGAGTGAGATGGTTTTCGTCGCCTTTTCACAGAAACGAGTATTAGTGAACATCTTTCTCAGGGTCGAACGCACTGCCCTCTTATTTCAGGGCAAGGATCTCTACCACTATACTCCGCCGCGCCACTCCTGTAGGCTAACCACGGCGAATTTAATACCGTAGTATAGGAATGCAGCGTGCATGTTTTAAGGTGGCTGTGGAATGTGGACCCCGTTTTTGAACACCGGAATTCCTTTCGGAACCGTGCAGCCGTCAGTTATGTCAGAAGACGACTGCAAAGCGACATGCTTGGGACTCAATTCGTGCACCGGAATCGACTGGAACAGTGGCAACGACGCCGGTAATAAGTGCTACCTGCATTTCAACTACGGAACCAAGAATTCGTGGACAGGTGTAACGCACTGGGACTTTAACAGGACAGGAACTTGTCAAGGTATACTGTATCGAAATCGCTAAATTATTAGTTGATAAAATTAATAAATTAATAATAATAATTGTTATTTTTTATTTTTACTATAGATTATTTTTTTATTATTACTATAGATCAAAGTGTAGCGTTAGGGCCATAGTTCAAGTATGCGCTGAAATAGCAATAGATGTCGACCGCTAAAACGTTTGTATCTGGCAAGTATCCTAGCCAAATATCTATCTTATCAATGGTAGATCTAGAAATATCTTTAGAACTTGGGCGATTGAAAAATAGATTGGACAGTGGTCAACGAGAAGTCGAATAAACCGAGTTTGGGCAATGTCAGTCAAAACTGAAAGAGATGATGTTAAAATACTATTATGATTGTTATTATTTCTACTATGATGTTAACATGATGTTATTATTTCTACTATGATGTTAACATGAAATTTCTATTATGATGTTACTTTGCACATCTTTGGAAAATAATAGACTGTTATTGGATTGGATTAGATGATCTCCTAAAACAACCTCTACTCCAAGAATTCGCGCTTTTAAGTCAAGCTTTTTAGTCATAGAATTTTAGCACCGCGGTAAATTCTTCCCAGTTTCCGCGGCCAAGACTGTAAATTGCCTGCTCAAACAGTGGCAACAGTGGGTTGGGTTGGGCATTGGGCAATGGGCATCTGATGGGTTGGATTGGGTTCTAAAAAATGGACCCATGGACATCTCTGTGGTGCGGTAGGCTGACGGAGCGGGTTCAAGCCCCGTTAGCGCCCCTAGTGGCTTTCACACAGGCAGCAATGCCTAAACCACTCTATATCACACGTTAAGTTATTATAATTACTATTATAAATTATTAATCCGCCTGGTCGACTTTGACAGTGGATTGTCTCTACGCATTCTCCGCCTTTCCAAACAACGGCGTCGCCGGTGGAATAGTACAGCCGACGGTCATGACCGTCGTCGACTGTAAGAAGGCGTGTATCGCCGACAGCAGCTGTCAGGGAATTGACTGGAACGATTCGAACGACGCCGGTCATAAGTGCTACGTTCTCTATTCGAGTGGACCGAAGAATAACTGGACGGGAATCGTTCATTACGATTTCAACAGATCTTCGTGCAGCGGTAATCATTTCGTCTTTATCCACCAATGTTCGTCAGCAAATAATGCTTTAATAATTAACATTTCCCACATTCGTCAAAAATTAATTTCTGGTAAAGAGTGGAAACGTCTATAATAAGTTATATTCTGTTTGAAATTACATTGAATATCTATATAATTTTATCTAGCTCTAATGCACATTTGCAAGGATAGCCTATTGTATTTCCTGTAAATGAAATCACGTTAAATATAACGGAGGCCATGGAAGATAACAACAGGGTGGCGCAAAAACGGACTATATTAAATTCAAACCTAAATGTGACTAGTCCGGTTTTTTTGCGCCGCCCTGTAGTGTGCGTCTAAGTCTTCGCAGCATGCCAAACGCATTCCTTACACTGGTTCTCACGCAGGACAGATGCTACTGAACCACTCTAAACCCCCATTATTATTATTATTATTATTATTATTATTATTATTATTATTATTATTATTATTAAGTTCTCCAAATCGATTATTATTATTATTATTATTATTATTATTATTTATTATTATTATTATTATTATTATTATTATTATTATTTGGTCTATTTTTGTAGTTGACTGCCTCTATGCTTTCAATGGAAGTGCGGACACCGGCGTCGCCGGTGGAATAGAACAGCCGACGGTCATGACCGTCGTCGACTGTAAGAAGACGTGCATCGGCGACAGCAGCTGTCAGGGAATTGACTGGAACGATTCGAACGACGCCGGTCATAAGTGCTACGTTCTCTATTCCAGTGGACCGAAGAATAACTGGGCGGGAATTTATCATTACGATTTTAACAGATCCGGCTGTAAAGGTAGACAATCTTAATCTTGTCAGAAGAATAATTTAATACGGTATAGACGGCGAGTAACATCTAAGTAAACTGAGTAAGTTGAATATAATTAGGGGGCATATGAATTATATCGCAAATACGCAGTCACATTAACTAGATTCTATTAACATACCTTTGGGTCCAATTATTACATTCTCGAATGCTGCTAATTTTAAATTTGTACCGTAAAGATTGGGCAGCGCCTTGTGGTAGATGACTGCAGCACCATAGGCGGATTTTATTAAAGGCTAGGGTAGGCTTAAGCCTACTCAACTAATCCCACCAAAACAAAAAATTATTATTATCGATTTTTAATAGTTTTTGTAGTTTTTGAATCAGGATACTATTATTGTCTAAATCAATCGGAGCTTCGCTTTAAAAAAACTAGTTGCATAATGCACCGGGGTAGCAAGGTATTTTGAGTCAGTGGAATTTGACTTTCAACGCTACGAAACAACTCTCAAGCGACCTATCAAATACTGTCATCAAGTCGACATTTGTATTAGAGAATTTATGTGCCAAGTGTCCGCCATTGGCTCTTGCACAAGCCGAAAGTCGACGTCGCCACTGATGTGTTGATCCGCGTTTGCCCAGCAATCGTTTGACCAGTTTGACCAGTTTCAGTGGCGGCCAGGGCCCATTGATGCCCCCGTGGCCCCCAGTTGGGACCCTATACTTAAGCTACATACATTAAACAACAAATGATTGGCCCCCTCATGATTAGAAGTTGCCACCCCAACGACCCCCCACTTGCCAAATCCTTTGACCAGTTTGACCAGCAATCGTTGTTTCAGTTCTCCACGGTCAACAGTGTGTATTCTCTGCGCTTTTTCTTGAAGTATTCCACATGCAGAAACTGTAGTCTAGAGGATTCAGATCCGAGGAATTTGGTGGACATAGATTGAGTGATATGAAGTCTGGCGTCGCGTTTTTCAACAACTCGGCGGTGGCGGCTGGATCACGAGGTCATTGTGGCCATTCCGTAACGTTAAAAGTCAAATTCCACTGGCATGAAGTAATTACTGCTACCGGTGCATTATGCACGTTGGCTTATTCAAAACGAAGATACGTTGACTTAGGTAATTGTATCCTGATTTTTAAAAAAACTACAAAACATTTTAAAAATCGGTTCAGCGTTACTAAGGCTGCGCCGATAAATGCATTGGCTTAGTTCAGGGGTTCATAAGCTTTTTACGATTACGTACCCCTGAAACAAGTGTAAGAGAAATAAGTACCCCCTACCAGCATACCTTATCCCAGGACAAAAGTTTGTGCTTCGCAAGATATTGAAAAAGATTATAAACTGCGAAAAACATCTGTCACAGATTGCGCATAAGCCAGAAAGTGGGATTTTTCTTTAGAATTTCTAATTTAGTGCAACAATGTCTACAGTATTTGTATAGTATACAGGATAAACTGTAGTCAAAGACTTTTAAACAGACTTTATTTCCAGATTATTTAGTACCCCCACAACGTCCTTCAAGTATCCCCCAAGCAGTGTTTAATCTAGACTCCTGGACTCCGGGGGGAAAACTGAAAAAGCCGGGAGGAACTGACAAAGCCGGGGGAATTCTGCTAGGGGCTGCTGTTAGTTGATGTAGTATGTCAAAATTTCCGGGAGGGAATTTGAAATTTACGGGGGAAGGGCAAATTTCCCCTCCAGAAACGGTCTAGATTAAACCCT
>CM030843.1:8038513-8408513 GCA_018105865.1 Metaphire vulgaris
AGGATGAACTTGTGCATAGGCAATGTCTAATATAGCGTTAAGTAAAATGTGGTCATGCCGTTTTTTTTAATCATCTTAATTTGTCTACACACACACACACACACACACACACACACACACATATATATATATATATATATATATTAGGGTGGGTCGAAAACTATATTTTTTGAAGTTGCGAAGCTCTAACATGTGTAGAAAGTTGCTCCTGAATATACTGATTCTGAAAAGCGTTAATTTTTTCCAATCGGACAATGTCTTCCACTCCCAACTTTCACTTGAATAGGTAGCACCCTTTCGTAAAAGCTAGAGATTTTATTAAATATTTGAATTAAGAATACTTTAAAACAATCAATTATTTTTTCAAATCATACTTATTTTACTTATATTTCCATGACTAAAATGTACTGTCACATGTCAAGTAAACTCAGCGGTGCAGCCATTATAGGGACTAGAGGTTGGTCCTTCCAACATACCACATGTGGCTACAACAATGAGAAAACTGACTAAACTTTTAAAAAGTAGCGGACAGGAACTTTTCAAAATTTTCCCTTGAGAAACTGAAAAAAGCACAACAAATAGTCATAATTAAAAGGCATATATATTTAGAATGCCAGCAAAGCCGAAGGGTACTTTTCTTCTGTCATTGATTTACACGAGTCACGAGAAATCTGCTTTGCTATCAATCCTATAGGCCATTCCAGTTGCGACACTTTGCATTGTAATAGCATGCCATGTCTCGCTTTGTGACTGTAAACATTTGAACTGGCCGCAGTTATATCTTTGATCGCTATTTCTGCAGCCTGTGCATGGCTCGGTATATGAGGCAGTAGGCCTATACTTGATTCGTCAGAAGTAAGCTGCTCATAAGCTGGATATCTGGACTTGAATCACGCCCTTCTTGCACTGCTAATCAAGCCTTTCGGAAATAGAGCTGAACACAATTTCGGTCTGTTTCTAATATTTTCATCAACATTCAAACCCTTTCCTGAAACGGGTAAGAAGTTAGCTATAGGCAGGTCTTTTGCATCATAGTCAAGAACTGATGCAATTACACCTGAAGACGACGAACCACCTGTAGCAGTTCCGCCATCTAGTGATGCAAAGTACTTTCTAAAAGGAAGTTCATTAAAATGCAGCATGCACACAAGCCACTGGAAGGGCCTTCCTAAACTCTTTTCCAACCTTCTGATGATTCCATTAATATTTCCATTAAATATTATTTGTACCATCGCATACTAAAGCTGAAAGGCTTTCTGATGAATCTGTATCATTTATAATAGACAGAATCTCATTGGCAACATCTTCTGATTTACTACTGCTAGATACAACATGATCTATATAGTGATCTCCTGGAAAAGATACAATGATATAGTGTTCTTCCCTTATAGTCCTTCGGGACCCTGAAGCATTTACCCACGTAACATCTTGCTTTCCATCAAAACCAATTCATTGTAGTTTCTGCTTCGCATCATTATACTCAACATTAACATTCTTCCTCGACAAATCCTTTGGCGTCGCAACTTAGCCACTAGCTGTTGCTGGAGACAGCATGTTAAGGTCTTTAATAACTTCATTAGCAATAAGGCATGCATCGCGGTCACTTATTTTGCCGCGACCAACTGATTTCTAGCCTTTTCCAACCTTGAGGTTCCAACAGTATGCTTTAAAAACATCCCCACCCATAGGAATTTGTCGCTTAGGAAATTCTACTGCTGGTCAGGGCCGCTGACAGAAATTCCGGGCCTCTGTGTAGAAGAGCCAACGGGCCCCTGACAGCAAGTCGACAAGTCTGAAAATTCCTCCCTTTTTTGCTTGTCACTTTTTACGAAACGGTGTTGCAACTCTCAAAAACTAGTGATTAACTTTTTTGCTTGTCGCTTTTCCCCCGCTGTTTATGATGTCCTCGGCGCCCGGGCCCCTCTTTAACTCGTTGGGCCCCTGTGCATATGACATGTCGACCTCCTTTTTTCTCTTATTCCTGTTAATAATTTATCTTCATCATCGGCCCGGGCCCCTCAAGGCCGCAGGGCCCCTGTGCATTTGCCTCTGTCCCCATCTCGGCTGCCCTGCTGTTGGTCCGAGCACAGAGTGTTCTACAAACTCACTTATGCAAATCGATGCCATGTTGGCTCATAAAGAAATAAAAAAATGATTTTTATAAATCAACGAAACCTAAAAGATAACAATAATAAATGTTTATTGGACGTAATGAAAGCAAATAAATATATAAGTAAAACATATGAACATCACATATTGCATTATAACATATAACAATGTATAAGAAAATTGCAAATATTTAAGCCAAAGTTGGGACCTCGTAACGATATCAAAATTTACTTTCTTTTGCATTTTAGCAATACACTGATGTAAGAGCAACTTTTTAATCATGTTAGAACAAAAACAAAATTTTCGACCCACCTAATATATATATATATATATATATATATATATATATATATATATATATATATAACATACATGTTAAGTTAAGCAATGCTAATAAAGAATAAACGACGATCTTGAGAATTTCAATGTTAACATTTCAATTTTGAGTTATAATTTTTAAACAAATTTCTTGTTGGCTCTTCATCCTAGCCAGAATAAATTAACTAGTTATAGAGATTTTTAGTAGGCGACGACCCACGAGTACGAGTGAAACTGCAGTGATATCATGTAGGATGGTTAAACGTTTGACCAGTAGCGTCATTTCACACTTTTATGGGGGCGAGATAATTTTATGGTCAAATTTTGACAAATTTTTGCAAATCTTAGGCATTTTTGCAAATTTTGGGAAATTTTAGGCAATTTTGACAAATGACGCCACTCCGTTTGGCTAGTAGGCATCAAACTTTAACAGTTACTGAACGTATGCCCTCAGCCATGTGCCCCGTCCATGAAAATATGCAATTTGATATTATTTGAAGGTAGGATTGCATGATGTGTGGAGTTGGCCTGTAGAGGATCCGGATTCATCGGAGTTGGCCCAGTTGGATCTAAGAAGTGCTTGTTGCAAATGTCCATCTGGTAATGTTCCCGATAGTAAAGTTCTCTCGTCGACATGCTACAGCCCACCTCTCTGCTTTTGCTCTGTCAGTCGACGACTCGACGGGCGAGGGAACTGTATAAAACGAACCCTACTTTCAAACAAATGTCAGTTTTCCTATTGTCATTTGCACATGTTCCATAACAACAGTGTTTGATGGGCATACTTAATTTTATCGCGGAACAAATTAAACTTTAAGAAATCTATTTAGTAATTCACACAATACCGCGTGAATTCAACTATCTAATGCAGTGACGGCTCTAGGATTTGGCAAGTGGGGGGGGGCGTTGGGGTGGCAACTTCTAATCAGGGGGGCCAACCATTTGTTGTTTAATGCATGTAGCATTAAGTATAGGGTCCCAACTGGGGGGCCACTGGGGGGCCGGGCACTCAATAGGGGGCACGGGCCCCCTGGCCCCCCCGGTGGAGCCGCCACTGATCTAATGGCCACATTTGCATACGCATGCGCAGTGAGCGTGACCTCCTTTAGGACCGATTCTAATTTTAGTTCTACGATAAGCCTAATTAGGTCTATTTTAAGACACGGTTCACCTCGCGATCGACTTTGTAGCCATTTCACACGATGCTCGGCAGAAATATCTTTTGCTGATGTCCATCGTACTCGTACTGACGTCAGTGGCAGTGGCAGTGACTAGTTGTATCGAGATCAACCGTCTCCGGAATTCATTGCACTACACCTTATAAATTACAGTGTAAGTCATAAACTGCTTCTGTTTGACCAGGGGCGGCGCTAGGTTTTGTTGGCTGGGTGGTTCTAATTCAATCTACACAACTAGGTCTTGATCCATCATCGGCTTTCAAATGAAGCCCCGCCGATCAGACTGCCCTCTTCAGCGTCACCATTCTATAATTATAGATTACATGCCTATAGCATCAGCCGTTGTTGTAGAAAATACAATAATTAGGCTATAATTATTGTATTTTCTACAACAACGGCTGATGCTATAGGCATCGTTAAATAATGGCGCTGTAGATTTCATTGACTTATTGGTTCATGTAAAGGAGGGAGTCGGAATTACGCAATGGTTACTTTGTGTCAAAACTTTATAATCTTTTTCAATTTTTAAGATGGAGAGTAGATTTTTGAAAGACTGTGTACAGTATAGTGTACGTGCGGTTGAAATGGTTGAGAATGAGAAGTGTCGCATTTCGAGCGTTGTGGAATAAAATTAATTGAGACGGATAGGGTCTAATTTTTCCAATCCCTGCATATTTTGACGCAACGATGACGGAGAGTCAAGAAAATCTGATTCTAATTCGAGTAGGCCTACGCCTATTTCATCACCGTTGGCCCGTTGTGACGTCATATTTTAGAGGGGTCCGACGTTTTGTGACGTCGCCGCCGTCGCGTGACGTAGGGGGGGTCAAAAAGTGACAAATTCGCGTGACGTCATTTATGGACGCCCCTTTAATTAAGTCACCTTCTCTTTTCAGTTGATGCAATATTAGGCCTATTGCCAATAGGCCTAATACTAAACTCGGCATGATTTAAAGTGGCTGAGGAGGCATCACTGCTTGTGTGAAAGCTACTATAGGGGCACTAACACGGCTTGAACCCGCTCCGTTAGCTAGCCTCTACGCTGGCTGTACAGATTTTCCACACTAAACTCGCACTGCGCGAAACTACTAATGCAGCCATTTTAAAATCGTTTTTACTGATTTCAATAATGACGTCAGACTCTGACTCATCATATATATATATATAGACATAGACATGGCAGAAGAACAACACTCGTTATTTTAGCGCTTAAAAGCTGTGCATTGATTGAACTGCACTGAAATGCATTAAATGCATTAAATGCATTAAATGCGTTGAAAAAGAGGTCATAGGGTTAGTGTTAACCCTAACCCTAACCTAGGGTTTTAACCCTTGGTTGGGGTTAACTCTAACCCTAACCTAAGTAAGTAAGTAAGTAAGTAAGTAAAATCTCGTTAATTTCTAAAGCGCTCTCAAAAGATGCACCGAAGTAGCTCCTTATTCCTACGCGCTCAATCTCAAATGAAGTAGCTATAGCCAAAGGTGGGTCATTCATGCCGGGTCATTTTAATCAAAAGGGCAAGTGGGCAGGATGCTATAGCTATAGAGGAAATGATTTTATAAAGAGAAATGATTTTAGTTTAGAAGAAAAACATGAGGAGATGTTGCAAGAGGGGGAAAATTGTGACTCAGAGTTTGTTATTTGGCTTTGATGTAGACAGCGAAGGGATATTGGAATTGAGTTCCAAAGCTCAGGTGCCGCATATGAAAAAGCACGATTGCAAATTTTGAGAGATGATTGATTCAGAGGTCGAAGGAGAGTTACATGTGAAGAGGATCTAGTAGATCCAGGTTGTTGTGGAATTATCAGATTTCTTAGGTAGACTGGTTTTGATGTATGAAGTGAGTTATAAGTCATCGATATTATTTTATATTCAATGCGTTCTGTTATTTTGAGCCAGTGGAGAGATTTGAGTAATGGTGTAATGTGGCAAAATTTAGGCGATTTAGTTACTGCACGAGCTAAGGCATTTTGAATCGATTGGAGTTTACATATGGAAGCCTTTGGAAGATTGTGAAACAGTGAGTTGCAGTAGTCTAACTTAGAGTGAACTATTGAAGTGGCAATAGTGGAAGCAGTTTTAATATCAAGGTAGGGACGAAGGCGACGTAGATCACGAATGTGAGCATAACAGGTTTTTGATAGTTGAGATATGTGAGCTTCAAAATTTAGGGAGGAGTCAAAAGTAAATCCAAGATTTTATCATAATGTGGTGGTGATGACCTTTTTTCTTGCCTGTCAGGCTTTTTTCATTATAATAAATAGTATTCCATGAAATGTCCTATTTTTTATAATTTGTAAAAAAATGAAATTGTTGGCGTCAACTTCTCTTGACGCCCCTCCTCCTTGTTAACAACTGTCAAACCTAGGGTTAGGGTTAGCGTTAACCCTAACCTAGGGTTAAAACTGTCCAATTTGCATGGTCAAAACCGCGGTTTCGGTTCGGTTCGGTTTTGACCGAAAAACCGTGGTTTCGTTTCGGTTCGGTTAACCGTAACAGCACTACCAAATAGTTCAATTGGCAAATACCAAATAGGAACCATAGACTTCAATTATACATTGAATATTGATTGAAATGGAGTCCATAAATGTTGACCAATCACCTTGGAGCAATAATACGCCAATCACAATGCTGCATGTGTGTTGCTTGCATTGACATCTATAAAGATGTCAATGGTTGCTTGGCTATCCACTGGAGAATGGAGATTTGCTTCTATCAATAAATAAATATGTATTGTTATTGATTCAGTAATTTATTGCCAAATTTGTTCATTCTTAACATTTGTTGGCGATCGATCGAACAATATGGACTGAGCGCTGAATGTGCCAGATGTTGGTAATCGTCAACAGTAGGCTTGCATAGATTTCTTTATTGAATTTCACTGCGCCAAAATACAAATAGGCGCTGCTGATGCACCATGATGTACGGAAATAGTTGGATGGAAAGTTAATCATATTCTACTGTAATGTTTTAGTGTCTAATAAGTGAGCGATAACTGATAGAGTCATAAGCAATGTTCCCTCTAAGAATTGATGGCTTGTGTGCAAAATCAAAAACTCGTGGGCAGAAAGAATTTCATAACAAAAATTTTGCGTGTGAGGCTGTCCATTAATTATGGGCAAGATTTTCCTATTTTCCATGTTCTTTTGTCTGTTTTCATTGTAAAAGTGTTGTCAATTTTTGGGCAATTTTTGACCCCCTCCCCCTTGTCAACAACTGTCAACTTTTATTGACCCCCCTATAATTATGTCAAAAACTTTTGCCCCCCACTAAGACCAGTGATGGGTCCCCTAAAAAGTTTAGAAGGTTATTATTTTTGCAGCGATGAGACCTTTTTTTCCCTTTCTTTTGTTCATCAAGTATCATAATGTGGTGGTGATGACCTTTTTTCTTGCCTGTCAGGCTTTTTTCATTATAATAAATAGTATTCATGAAATGTCCTATTTTTTATAATTTGTAAAAAAAATGAAATTGTTGGCGTCAACTTCTCTTGACGCCCCTCCTCCTTGTTAACAACTGTCAAACTTTTTCAGACCCCTCCCCCCTAATTTGTTGATGTAATTAATGGACAGCCTCTGTGAAATTTTTTGAAACTGACACAGAATGGCATTGGAAAAATTCTAATTTATTTTCCTTGTTCTTTTGTCTGTTTTCATTGTAAAAGTGTTGTCAATATTGATGTTTTTAGCAGGAACCAAATAATTGTAAAAGACATAATAGTTCAACAAAGCTAGGTAAACTTAGCTTTATTAAAACTGGAGGTACCATAGAAAAATGGTCACCACCGCCTAACTGCGCAATAATATAATTTATGACATTGAGGCCTCTACAGTCTACACAGTAAAGTAGCAGTGACGTCTTTGCACGTTAACTAAAATTAAACATGATAAGCAGAAATTGCATAAATAAGTCATTTTTCTAATTTTGAAGTGCAGAAATAGGCTAATGAATGTGTGCTTTGTGCTAGCGCTTCGAAAACATGTCTTTGTATCCTATCCATAGGCGTCAATCCCATGAGTGTCCTGTGGTCTGGACCCTCTCAAAAATTGGGCTGTGAGGGTCCATAAGGCATTGGACCCTCACAAAATTCTGAGTAAATCTATATTGTACTGTACCATTGTACGATTATTTAATAAACTGTTGTGCTGGATAGATAATACACTTAGATATTATCAGAAAATGGTATTTTGAAACATTAATAAGCAATAAGAATTATGCTAAAAGGTTTAGTGTTAGGGTTTGGGTTAGGCACAGCAACAGGTGGACCTCACAACTTTTACTACAGATTGATGCCACTGTTTGTATCAGATCGTTAAAACTGAATATTAATTTAAAAAAATTGCTTTAACTCGTTAGATATTAGCTTCTCTCGTTTAATAAGTTAGCTTTTATATCGTGCACGATTCTACTGTAATTTCATAGCGCATACAGGTCGCAATTCTTACCATTGCAATAATGATGATGATGATGAGAATTTTGTGCTTAATATATTGTCTCAGAACTTCTTATTAAAGCAAATCATTCATATGCTGCCATCATTATTCGTCTTCCCACTCAGTTCAAAGTGTTTTAAATAAAAGTTTCCAAATATTTTTGAATAAATGAGAAAACAAGAATACTTGCTCATAGACAATTCAATGTTTTCCTATTTACTATTTGACAGCACATCAACATTGCGCATCAATCACTCTTTGTTATTGTCCATTTAAAGACGTTTAATGACCTTTAAGTGCAGTAAACCAATCTGTCTTTACCCATTTACACCAATGTGACGTTAATTAATTTAGTAACGGTGTGCAACCAGTGGGTATATATTCAAACTGCACTGCTGATGTTGAGCCAATCATAAGTTTCAGTCTTAAGAAGCTATATTTTAGTAATGTTATGATAATTAATCAAAACAATTGCAAGTTTCAAGTTAGATATTCGAAAAATTCACTCAGTTGAATACATGTGCATTAAGTTGACCGACGTCACAGTTTCGACAGAAAACCCGTCAACCAACCCCAGTTGAGTTGAAATGACTACTTTACATCATGATTGCCGCCTACGATAATGAGGTAACATCACCACACGCTAAGAAACAGGACGAAAAGAACTAGGCTAACTAATTGACGAAAGTGGTAGTGCCGCACTTAAAGTTACTGCAAGTTCTGCAACGGTGCTGCCTGGTTGTTTGCACTTTCTTTATTTTAATTTTAATAGTAACACAAATATTTCCATATAGCTTGCTTCTGTGCTAAGGTAGAAAATCTGTGCGCTACGAGCTAGAAATCTGTGCCTCAGCACATCGGTAGCGCAGCTTAGAGGGAACATTGGTCATAAGCTTGGGCAAAATCGATGAAGTACATGACCAAATCTTCACTAAATTCTAGTTTTTTCTCAATGAGTTGTTGAAGGACGAAGATTTGGTCAGAAAATCCTCTTCCCTTCCTGAATCCACACTGGTTTTCCCTGAGAGTTTCATCCACTGTATCCATACAGTTAATATAACGAGCACAACAGTACATAATCTGTCTTTAATAAACATGCTGCCACATGTGTAATGAGAAATTTGAAAAATTATATGGAAAATAGATATAGTTCTAAATTTTCTATTTATGAATGTAATGTTGCAAAAAAACAGTCCTTAGATTTCCCGTAATGCCGTTCTGCCTCGTTCCAGCACAAAAACCTGTATTGGATAATAAGAGTTGGGAGAATATTTTTTTAGGAAGTGTTGTGACTTACTGGTGTAATCCCATTTTATGACTGAGATTGGAGCTTAAGATTCCTATATTACATTTTATTCCTAATTTTATTTGTAAATTCTTCCCTGAAGAGACTAATATCTTGAATCCTTTCACTTTGTCTGTACAAATAATTTTGTCTATATATTTGCAATACCTATTTGACAGCTTCCAGTATCATATATTATTGCTGACATTTTTTGGATATGCTGTAAAACCTTTACAGTGTAACTGTTCCATGTTTCCCAACCCAGCAATTGGCATTGACGAGTTTACGGAATTTGTTTGTATCTTGATTGCTTAGTGCATTAAATGTGTAAATTAGCATCATGATGTCTTGTCTTCTAAGCGACTGCAGTCAACGCGTTGATGCTTGGTTGTGCAGACTGAATGCTGCCTCTCGTAGCTCAATATTGCCAGCATATCAACTGCTACTGTCCTCTATGCCCACTGCATTCATTCTGTGAGCAGTGTTCACAAGGGTGGATGGACCGTAGAGTTGAAGCATTTCAGTGGTTTACATACTCACCATACATTTGGTCACGTTACCAAATGCAGCATTGATCATCTCCTATGTAAGTAGCATCTGTTAATGCTGGCGATGGGAATGCCTGTTATATTTCATGCATTTAGTTTAATGAGTAATCACTGCAAATTAGAAATCAGTCATGTGCTGATAGCTTATCATTGCAGATGCAGACGTTTGTTCCTTAATGGTGTGTGTTGCTGTTGACATCAGATAATATGTAGGATATTTATTCTGTAGTTTTATGTGCAGTGCGCTCTCTTTACTTTGCAGGTTACAATAGAATAATAATGATGATAATAATAATAATTAATAATAATAATAATGCAATTTTAGCATCATTTCTAATGCTATGGGGTATCAATCGATGGTGTTCAAATCCATCCGACAGATCTGGTTATTCTAGAGAATAGTCAGAGTGGGAAACAGTGAGAGAGACTATATGGAGGAAATGCCAACTGGAAGTTATGTATTTTAAGTCTTGATATGAAAATATTTGACTTCACTGGAAAATATAACAAAAGAGGAAGAATTGCCAGTTTCAGTTGTAGTTTTGGGTACATTTAGCCATGAGTCAGCAAATCTTGTAGAATAGTGATATTTTGGGTGATTTAATATGGAAATTAGGTACTGAGGCTGACTAGTCTGTAATGTTTTATACACCGATAGACAACAAAATTCCTGCTATGGTAGTTTTGTAAGCTTCCTGACTTTCTTACTTTGTCATTTGATTAACAAGAAATAATTGATTCCTGATATGTAAGCCCCTTTTTGTATTAAATTACTTAACTGTTTCAAATTGTCTTAATCACTGCAAGATTCCTGTTATGTTTATTAACAGAAATATGCTTGCAGCTTATTGGTTCTCTGTTATTCATGATGTGTTAATCTTGTTTTAGAGACTGCTTTCATTTCTAAATGCCAGAAATATTTTGTGACCCTCAGCTTTTGGCAGAAATAAATCTGTGGCCTTGGATGACAATTTGTGCCCATCTAGAGGATTTAGAGGATTTTAGGGTGCAGCATTATATGTCTTGTGCAGACTTTACTGAAACTTGTTTGTCCTCTAAATGTGATGATATATATATATATATATCTGGATGAAAATTCACATATATGTTGCTATATCCATGGTGCTTAATATGGATGCAATCTGTTGCAAAAATGTGCATAGCACTAGAGATAACTATATATGTTTCTATGTTTAGGATCAGTGACTACAAGCTTGTTATATATTACAGTATGTTATATTACATACCGTAGTTTAATTAAATTTAATATTTACTATGGAAACTAGCATGAAAAGCATCTGTGTGCACTGCACAGGCATGTGCACTTGTGTGTGAGCACAACAAAAAGAGCTACTAAGGTATTGCTTCAGGTATATAGTTGATGTATTCTGCCTAAGGAGTTGTACTTAAGGAGTTAGTGTGTTAACATTTTTGCTCTCTGATTAAAAAAGCTTTGAAAAGTTCAGTTGTACACTTAATGAGTGAATGTGTTAACATTTTTGCTCTCTGATTAAAAAGCTTTGAAAAAGTTCAGACCTCTAGAATATCCCTCACTTAAGTAAAAGTTTTAATGTAGCAAATAGTACTCCTGATATTTGAAGTATGGACCCTATGCATCTACAAATCTGGTTGTATGTTTTTCATGCATAAGGAATTACAGTGAGTTGTAGCAAACTGAACAGTTTTGTCAACAGCTCAGTAAATGGTTTCATGTGGTGCCAGAGTCCTCAGTTTAATACACTTGAGATATAATATTATATTTGTGCAGTGAATTGATTTTGCATTATTTTAAGTACTAATTTAACTAATTGTAATGCAGTGATCAGAATCATCATTTGAGAAGGGTATTTAGTTGATATCCACCGGCCAATTCTCTATAAATTGGTGTCGGAGCTAACAGCTCTCAACGTTGATCAGATCAATATTTAAGATCTTTTCAGTCGTAAGACTAAACAAACTGTTCAGCTGTCTACTTCCTCACTTAATGCATAAGTGCATTTCTCCTATGCCTTTCATTCTGACAAAATGAGACATTTCTATTCTCTCCTTTGAATTCATAATTTGATTTCAAAGTTCCTTTGACCCTGCTTTCTTTGCACAGTGGTGCAATCTGTTGCTTGGCTATCTTTTGTTTGATTCTACATGTGTTATTGGGTTAAGTGTCCCTGTGGAACCACAGTTGACCCTTCATCTTTTAATATTGCTTTGTGTTTATACCTAAAATCATATTATGCAAGTACCCTTCACTGTACTCACATTTATTTCTCATGGTGGATGCCTAGTCTGGTAGATTCGGCCCTTAATCTGAGATTATATCTAAAATTCGGTACTAAAATATGTCGGCCCATTACCAGACATTTAATTGCGTTTGCAGCATACTATGAATCCGTATACTCTAAATATTAACCCATTTGATATAATTATGTTGGATATAGCTACTTGATTGAGCAGGTCCTGGCCAAGTGTGTTTTGTGGATGTCTGTTACTGAAAATGAATGTTTTCACTGACTTGAACATCTGTTGATGGATCAGATTTTATTTAGGTTAAATCATCATTTTTATTATTTCCAATGCATAAAAATCATTGAAAGTTACATAATAACATAATAACATCTGTAGAAGAACTTAATAATAACATTTGTAGAAGAACTTAATTATAATTATTATTACAATACTACTGTAGCTTTTTATAATATAATAGCATTTGATATAATGTCAGTAGAAGAACTTAATTATTTTACAATTACAATGAAATAGGTGAAATAGGTACAATTATATGGAAATAACAAAATACCAAAGGGAACATAGTTCCCACAAAGAGAAATATTTTTCCTGTTCATGTAGCCCTCTTTCCTAACATGGAACAGTACAGTATATACTAATGTGCTACTGGTATGTCTAATAGCAGAATTGCAGCAAGGATTCTGTGTCATTTCCATATCCTTTGAGGTGAAATTTCAATACACATTACACTTCATTTTCAAATTTCAATACAGTTGTTACTTTATGGACGTTGTGGTTGCTTTGCTGATATGACAATATAAATTTATGTGACAAGTATATTGTACATCAGACCACTCATTGCACAGTTGTTCTGTTCTGGCTGCTTCTGTTGACAGCCTGCTTCGGTTCCCATAGCAACTGGACTGACTTTTGTTAAGTAATCCACCCAGCCAGGTTCTGAAGGATAACTGGCTGAATTGTGGGTTTTGCTAGTCAATATTTGGCTGATGGATTAGACTATCATTAGACTGTGTGAGCTGAATAACAATGAATTCTGGTAGATTGTGTGAATGTTGAGTGTTCAAGGGAACAGGCCTATTCTGTGCTGAGGTAATTGGCTTACAGAATAATTCATGAGTTGTTCTTTGATGTTTTCTCTGACACCGGTGGAGTGGGTAATTGAAGGCACTTCCTGTATCCTTCTGCTGCTGCATTTGCTGCATTTTCATGACAAAGCTGCTCTGGCATGATGTATTTTTATACTTTAGGCAGATCATTTGTTTTTATATTATGGGCCATGGTACCATATTATCTCGCATATAAGATGCACTTTTTCTCTTAAAATTGGTACAAAGTGTTGGTGCATATTATACATAGAAATAAATTTTATGCACATACAATTTCATGTACATAACATACATATTTAGCCGTATTTTTATGCATATAACACGCATGTTATATGGGGTTTTACCTACGTGGTTGGTGGTGGAGAAAAACTTTGTTTGCACATTAATTTTCAAAAAGAATTTGTCAGAAAATTGTGATTGTATAGGTTACTCACTAGACATTCTGTCATTGATAACTTAAAAAATGATGTTTACAGGCTTATTGTTTATGGCTTAATGATGGCCCCCAGCGGGAGAAACTGTCTTCTCTTCCAATTTTAAGCAGAATTTTAAAGACAATTGTGATTATCCAGGTAAATTAACCTTTTCCTCGGGTTAGCCGTTTTAAGACGGCGGCGGAAAACTTTGAAAAATGGGGATGCTATAGCGACTGCGCGCACTGCGGACCTGCACGATTTTCAAAAATTGTTAGCTCACATCCATTCGATAGGCGGCAGCACGTTTTTCGATAATACTGACTATATATGCAAAAGGATATTGACTGTAGACTGACCAAGGCTGGAAAATGTATAGGAAAAATCTTCAGCCGGAGGCTAGAATGGCCATAACTACGCCCGAATATGGTCCGATCTTCAAAATTTTTTGCACTATTCTGTTCCAATTACACCTCCCAACAACTTTCCCGCTCTTAGTTGGGGTCACCGCTGAAAAATTTTTATTGAGCTTTGAAAATTTTTTGTCGGAGATGGTACGATTTTGGGGTGTAAGTGGACCCTACCCCCAAAATTTTTTTGCACGGATGGTTCGAAAGCCCAATAAAAATGCTCAACAATGGTGCAAACCGCATCTTTCTAGCTTCTATATAGCCTGAAATATACCGAGTTGTTGTTTTTCACATTGAAAATCCGTTCACGTAATCATTTCAGCAAGCAATTGGTACTTGGGTATGAAACTTCATAATTACCCCAAATATGGTCCGATCTTCAAAATTTTTGCACCATTCTGTTCCAATTACACTTCTAGAACACTATCGCTCACATTTGGGGTTTACCGCTGAAGACGTTTTTATTGACCTTTGATCAAAATTTGAACAAAATGTTGGGGAGGGTCCGATTTTTAGGTGTAGAGTGGTCCCTACCCCAACTTTTTTCTTTTGGCACGGATGGATAGAAAGAGCAATAAAAATGCTCAACAATGGTGCAAACCGCATCTTTCTAGCTTCTATATAGCCTGAAATTTAGTAAGTTTATAACGTATATGTTCACGTTTTCATCGAACGCCTTTTCCAAAAATTAATTCCCCCGACGCAGGATGACTTTAAAAATTTAATTCCCCCTTTTAAAGGTTAATAGAGATTCTCTTAGGAAATTTTGGGTGCGTATTATACATCCTTATACATATAGCCTGCAGGCCAAATTTGGCCTGCAGGCTAAATGTTTAAAAGCATTTTTTCAAAAAAGGTCATTTCCAATGAAAACAAGCAGCAATCTTATCTCTCTTTGCCAGCACTTACTTATGCAAGCAAGCCTTTTTTTTAAAAAAGTCATCCCTGCTAACTGCACTCTATTTACATTCACTCCTCAAGGTGGTGAAAAGTGTCTGATTGCCCGATAAGCAAAAAGGGTCATCACCAGTTTTGGGGCGAAAAATGTATACCTTGACCCGGGTGCCAAATACTCAGGCCATGGCTCTGTAATATTGCCAAGCATTTTTGCATTTGGCCCCACAAGGACTTGGGAGACATGTCATTTGGCCCTCTGCCCAAAAAGTCTTGACACCTCTGGTCTTGAGCTTTGACCAACCATTGGCACCAGAAGCAGAAGCATATCTATCAGGTGTCAGGGGTCAACTAGATGGCTGGACGTCATAGTGAATGACTGTCAAGATTTAAATCGAAACCTAGTTCAAGCAATAAGGGCAGCAGAACACAGACGGGAGTGGAAGAAATTGCTGGGGCTGTCACAGCAAGCAAAAGCATCAATATGGCACTAAAGAAGAAGAAGAAGTAATAGTATGTAACTTCAGTTGTCCAAGTGAAACCATCAGTAGTGTAACACTGAACTGTGAGACCCAAAGCTCAGTCCAACTTGAAGGCCTGGCTCTGAGCCATGTGGGCCATATTGGTTATGCAATTGCTTCAGGCCATTGTACCCCAAACTGTCTTGCATCACCATGTGAATAATGCATTGATTTTCATGATTTGTTGCCTATACACCAGAGGTGCACAACCTTTGAGGTCAAGGCCATATTGAATGTTCTCACATAGCTCACAGGCAGAACAAACAAAAATGCATGTTTTATAATAGTAATCTAAAAATATGCTAATATAATTATATGTTTACCAGTAATTGAACTGCTCATACTACACTTTTATTCTTCGGCCTTCTTGGTGAAAAAACTTTGCTTGAACGACATAGCATTTTTTAACCGCTCAATACTTTGTCAATTTTTTGTCTTCTCAACTTCCCGTGCAAGTAATTATAAGCATCTGCATGTTTTGTTTCATAATGGTGTCTACAATTGCATTCTTAATTGACGTTGGTCGGTTCACAGCAGATCAAACACGTTAATTTACCGTTTAGTGAGTCCATGAAATACTGGTGTTTCCATTCATCATTAAACTGTTGTTTTTCAAAGTCCACTTTAAGCTTTCTTGCTGAAGGTTGAAACATCTTCAGTAGCCTTAGAACTAGAAAATTATTATAATTTGAAGAGAAGCATGTAATATTAAAAGAAATTTTTAAGGCATTTATTAATGCCCACCTACCACTACCTTTGTGTCTGGTTGTTATAGCTTGCATAATTTTTAGTAGCCCAATTTATGTTAATAACCAATAGATTGTAGTATATTAGAAAAATGATTATGATCCATTTTGTCTAAAACAAATTTTAGTTGCAAGCCTGTTTTCTGTGTTGTTTGAAATTGTCCCGTGGGTCGGACAAAACACTTTGGCGGGCCGGATCTGGCTTGCAGGCTGCGGGTTGTGCACCCCTGCTATACACTATAAAAATGAGGAACTGTTAGTGAGTTGATGGGGCCCAAGTAGGCACTAGAGTAGTCCATAATTGACAAAGAAGAAATATTGCTTTTCTCGGCCATCCCCTTGTTGGCCTTTTGAAGCAGCCACATCGTGATTATTTTGTCTTTAAAAAAATTGAGACCACGAGGAGAGGGGCCTTTTAGGCTTGGTGCAAATTTTAAAGAGTGCAATGTTTAGACAATTGATGTTGATTCTATCTTTATTTTGAAATTGCTTTGTTTGTTTTAGAACCACTGCTGAGTACATCCAACTTCTTCTTCTTCTTTGTCTAGCTTTAACATCTGCTGTGACAGACGAATTATTTCTGTGCAATGCTTCGAAGAAGTGTGAAAAAATCGCTTGTGTATGGTGTGCTCACGATCGTTATTGTCCTTATTGTGCATCGTTGGCTATGTCATGACAGTGCTTTTGTAATGGTCAAGCGCGACGCCATCCGCTACTCTTACAGTTCCGATAACAACAACCGCGCCTATCCATATTACCGAGACATGCCTTTAATATTTGTTGGAGGCATGCCGCGCAGTGGCACGACGCTTATGCGGGTCATGCTTGACGCCCACCCCGAAGTTCGGTGCGGTGAAGAAACACGAGTGATTCCGCGGTTGCTTGGCCTCAAGCGCCAATGGCAGCATTCGGAGAAAGAATCAAAGCGCTTGGTCGAGGCTGGTCTCGGTGATGAAGTACTGTCATCAGCGATCGCTGCTTTCATACTCGAGGTTGCATCAACGTGCATTTTGTATCAGCTTAAGTAGATGAGAAATCATCTTTGATATCATGTGAATAATCACTTTTATGAAGTTGTGAAGTGTAGTGAGCCAAGCCACTGATAGCTCTGAATGTTAAGAAAGCTGTGGTAATTCAAAATTTGTATAATTTCTGCCAACGAAATTATGGGAATATATAAATGGCATTTTGTTGCTTATACCGGGAAGGTATTATGGCCATCAAAGATTGTCATATTGATAATGTACCTGTATATCTTGACGTAATTAATTATAAATATGATTTTTTGGGTAAGAAATGTAGATGGTTTTTTAAATAATAGCATAAATAAATTGTGATATAGCTCAGAGTGTTATTATAATGCATACTTTATATGAATCAATAATGCTGCTATGTTATTGCTATTACCTACCACTCCTGTTGCTGTTACTAATAAGAATTCTGTTTGATTTATTAGAAAGTGCAAAATTAGAAAGTCCAAAAATATGTGTGTGCATATATATTGATATACTGTGTATATTTATATTTGATAAATAGATAGATAGATAGATAGATAGATAGATAGATAGATAGATAGATAATAACATTTGCAAGGCGCATTTACCAATGTGCCGCTGCTGTTACATTAAAGTAAAACATCTTAAGGTTGGTAAGAAATGTTGAGCATGAAACCACATGATCGCGCATAGCTGTCGGGAGAGCGTTCCAACTTTGGGGTCCAATAGCCTTGAAAGTGCGATCACCAAGTCTACTATGAGTTCTCGATGTGACCAGCAACCGAGTGTCATTGGATCGAAGCCCTAAGGATCTTTGCGTTTGTCGAACAAGTAGACATTTGGTGGCATAAAATATGTGGGTTGGTTGCATGTATTAGTAGTATTTCTTGCCTATTTGTGCAGTAGCATAAGACATAGTTTTATTTTAAATAAGACAATTTGCTGAGGTTGTTTTTGAGATGGTGTCTTTATTGATTGGATTGACTGATTTTGTAGATCATTGCCAAGCATGGAGAGCCAGCCCCGCATCTTTGTAACAAGGATCCGTTCACGCTGAAATATACCGACGAACTGACTCGGATGTTTCCCAACGCTAAGTTTCTTCTTATGATACGTGATGGTCGTGCTGTCGTTCACTCGATCATCTCAAGAATGGTAACCATTTCCGGATTCGACCTGAAGAGCTTTCGAACCTGTCTTGAGAAGTGGAACTCTGTGATGGAGACCATGTACCATCTTTGCATGAAGGTTGGGTCAGACAAGTGTTTGGCCGTGTATTACGAGCAACTTGTGCTGCATCCGGAGGAGGTTATGAAGAACATTCTAAATTTTCTCGACATTCCTTGGGATGACGTTGTTCTGCGTCATGAAGAATTGATTAACCAGCCGGGTGGAATTTCTCTGTCAAGGTTATTCTATGAGCACTCTCCATTTGTTGTTTCTTGAAGCTCTTCCATGAGCCCATATACAATTGCATATATGTAGTGTTTTTTCAAAATTATTTTATTTTGAGGTGAATAGTGTTGAGGTCAGTAAAAAAGTTGCTTTATTTAGTTAAATACGACGTCTGACCGGAAGTGCAAGTGAATCCAGGGTCACTTTCATCTTCACTATAATCACTGTTTTCTAACATTTGCACTTCATTGTCTATACTCAGCCTTTAGTGCTCATTATTTCTAAATTTTAACTAAATTTATCTCAATTTCTGCTAGAGCTGAAGGCCCACAGGCATGGCCAGCACATGGCTGGCTGTTAACTATCTACTAGCATAGCATATTAGACATCCACTTTTTTTAAACCAGTCCAATATAGCTCAAGTAGTGTCTAACAATACTCACATGCTGCAATATTGCTATATTTGCACTGCCAGAAGTGTCTTACATTGTATGATGTCATTTTATTCATTTTATATGGCGAGCAACGCTCATCAACACAGCATGTTTGTGGACAGATAATACATGACGAGCAGCGCTTGTCATTACGGCACTTAAGGGGTTAAAATGCTCTTTACTTTGGCCCTTGCCATGCCCACTGTGCTATAAAATTGGTCTCAATAATAATAATAATAATAACAATTATAATATAGGAGCTATCCAAACCTGATAATTGGTTTCTTTTCTTCTTCTTCAGGTGCCCTGTATTACTACGTTGATGACCATTACTGAGTTTGATATATCGAATGTTTTTCCATACATTGTTATAGGTGCTTGGATGGCTCATGATATGGACTATATTGGTTTAACTTGATTCTAATGCACCTGTGCAACAATGTGCATGTGTGTGTTATTATGGATAATCTTGATTTTATTTTAGAAATGAGAGGTCAACAGATCAAGTGGTAAAACCAGTGAACCTGGAGGCTCTTTCAAAGTGGATTAACGCTGTTCCAGATGACGTTCGCAGAGACATCCGCAAGATCGCACCGATGTTGGAGAAACTGGGCTATGATCCTGATGCCTACCCTCCAAACTACGGCGAGGCAGACCGATTTGTACAGGATAATACTGTTGAGATTGAGAAAAATAAGGCTTTTTGGCAGAAGAGGGCGTCTGTGATTCAGAAATTAACCAAGTCAGGTCGTTTTAGTACCGAGCAGAATCGTTCAAGCGAAATGACCGCTCGTACAGACAATCAGTTGCGCATGTCGTATGATAATGCAACGTCTCACAGCTGACCTGCCATCGCCCAGGTCTGCGCTTGTTGTTGAAAGCAGGGCTGTGCTCTCTATCTGTCCATTTCAAGTCAAATTAATTTCTTGCGGTTGGTTGGTATGTGTAAAGTGAGGAAGCGAGGTGCCTTTTGTGTTCGGTTGCCTTTTGCTTCATTGCCCAAAGGATATCAGAGGCTTGGTAGCCATGCAGTTATCGTGAGCGATTTTTATGTGTTAGGTGTTATAAGGGCCCATCCATATAGTACGTATGCACTGAGGAGGGGAGGGAGTGGTTGGATTTAGGAGATTTTGCGTACGGATGCATACGGGGAGAAGAAGGGGTCTCGACTGAATGCCTACGTATGCACAAATTTATAAATAGCCTACGTAACAATTAAGAAACCGCTCAGGTAGAAAACTGGTATATTTACACAAACATTAGATTTGAACGCAGGTTTTATCACTGGCAAACAAAGGGTAACACGAATTGTTCCCACGGTTATTAAATAAATGGCTGGCAGACTTGGCAGATGGGAGCATTTATGGGGAGGAGGTGTATATGGCTAAAAATTAAATTTTCAACCAGGGTGGGGGTAGAGCAGATAATTTGTACGTATGCATAGGGGAGGTGGTACAAAAATGTACGGGCTGAAACAAGGGGTTTTGAAAATATGCCTTTTTGTATACGTACTATATAGTTGAACCTTAAGATATCATATGTTGTCTAATCATGGTGAATAAACTTTATATAAGTGACTCTATTCTGGACATTGCAAACAGGTTGTATCAACCAAATGGGTAGTTATTCTAGTCTGTTATAAATGCAGACATTTTGTGAAGTAACGTTGAAATAGCTTGATACGATGGTTCATGGTAATTCAGCTTGTTTTGAAACTAGACTGAGGCAGGCCATTATCAAAATATTGCATCTTTTTGTATCTTTTTGTTATTGTGCTTTAGCATTTGTGTTTAGGTAGATGATTTGACAGTAATATTGTTTCATCAGGTCAGGTCAGGTCTTCGTTGTCCAGCTGTGTCCAGCTATTGACTTCTGCATGACATCTCTCCAAAGTTCTCTGTCCTTTGCTATTTCTTCCAAAGTCATTTGGTGTCTTCCGTCAGTTTTTTCATTGAGATTCAGCCCTGCCATGTGCAGATCCTCTTCCAATCCGTCCACCCATCGTCTTTTCGGTCTTCCTTTAGATCTTCTCCTCTCTGGCTTGTAGTTGAAAATTCGTTTAGAGTTTCTTATTTCTTCCATTCTGAGTATGTGTCCAGTCCATTTCATTCTTCTCTTTCTGATGACTTCCATGATGCTCGGTTGCAGTGTTCTCTCTCTAACTTCTTCATTTGTTATATGTTCTTTGTATCCAATCCTTAGTATTCTTCTAAGCCATTTATTTTCTGTTGCTATTATTTTGACCATATACTGTATTCTAAAACTACCAGTACATAATGCATACTACATAGTACTACATTCTGTTTAGTTTGGTATTTCGGAACCTGCAAAATAAAGCTCAAGAAGGATTGGGCACATAAACAAAAAGCTTGCACTGATGTTGTGAGAGAGTTTTGCAGCTATCTATATGGACAATTTGTTGTAACTCTTACTCAGAAAAGTGCCAAAATAATTATTGTTGTTGGTTGTATGATTGTTACTGCAATTGGTTGTTGATAAAGTATTTTAGAAAACTGTGGTATTTGATGCAAACTTTTGGTGAAGAGTCCTCTCTGAGTCTCTGCCAGTATTTTTATGAATTTGGAAACAATTCAGACAAATGCCTAAAGGTGTTAAAGGCAAGTGACTTTTGATTGTTTTTGATAAAGTGATATGGTGACAGCAAAATAGAAGTAGCAGTAAGAACCATATATGTGTAAAAGGCTAACACTTAAGTAGCTTATGGTTGGGCCTGTATTTATTTATGGTCTTGTGAGTATGTTTGTATAGAAATTATTGTTATGAAATAAATGTCATGCTTGCCATGACATTATTATTTTTCCAGATTCTCTGTAGTTGTGAAACACCAATGTAACAAATCTTTTTGACTTTGTGGCTGAGAATAATTGTTTTATTATGATGCACGTGACCTACTGCATAATAATTTGTGATCAGTTTGTGAGCTTGCATTTACCTGTATTTTGTCTTAATTGTTGGTGAATTTCTTATGTCATATTTTACTATTTTGAATTACAATTTGAATTTTTTTATAATTAATAGGAATAATTTGTTACTTCTTACAAAAATGCCACAAATGAAAAATATAATTTTTTGTTCATGTTTTGTTCTAAGATGGACAACCAAAGAAAATGTATGTTTTAATATCCAAATTAAAATGCATCAAACTTAGGCAACATATTCAATGTATATATGTATACTGACCTATTTATATAGCGCCCTAAGCATAGCATAGCCAAAAACAAGAGCGCTTTACAGTGGGTGATTCGATGTTAAAGATGCATCGGTGCATTTGGATAGTATTCAACAATGCATAGGCCTATACAGTAGATCATCATCATTTCCTCTTTCCTTCAGTGGTTGAAGATAAGGTGACGTCTTGAATCAGGCATTTCCAGGTATTTCTTTCTTTTGCTGTTTTTGTTGCTGTTGTTATAGCCATTCCAGTCCATTCTTCTATATCGTCCACCCATCTTCTGTTGGCCGACCTCTCTTTCTTTTTCCTGGCATGATACCTTGTTGAATTGTTTGTTGTAGATTATCTTTGGTGTTTCTTTGCATGTGAACAAAATAAGACAATTTGCATCTTTGGCAGATGTGAAAAAACTTTCGTTATAATTATAATAAGTTATAATTGAGTCAGTCGTTAGGATACAGTAGATATATATATAGATCTAAATGAACTTATTGTCCGCTGTTTGTGTCAGATGCTTTGTGGCTGCAGTATCTGTGCCTACATAACGTGATTGCATAACTTGTTTTCTGGTGCACATCAATCAGTCAAATCAGTTTATTAGTATCATATCACTGTACTCTGCAGTTTGGCCTACACTGTTTAGGACACGTGACTCGCCCTGCACTTATAATTCTTCACCTGATGAATGAGTTAGGCCTAATGTGCGTTAAGAAGCATGTAATAATAATATCACAAATCAGGGCTATCCATATATTACGTATGCATTGAGGAGTGGTAAACCTATTTGGATTTAGGAGATTTTGCATACGAATGCATACGAGGAGGAGGTCTTGGCTGAATGTGTACCGTAGTACAGTGTATGTATGCACAAATTTATATACAGTGTAGCTTATGTAATAATTAAAAAACAACCAGTAAGACTCAACTCAGTATTGCATAATGGCATTAAATTAGGATTGTACTGAATATCGGTTAATTAATTAGAAGACTGGTTGACATTACACATTTTTACCTAAATACAATTATTTAATCACGGGCAGGCAATGGGTCACGAGAATTGTTCATAGGCTTGCACTCCTAAAAACACATTTGCTTTTCTTAGCTGTGACAACTTTAGTCCATCATAGGGATAGGCGGATTTAGAGTTTAATATTTGGGTAGGCTAGCATGGGGGTCTGGGGGTACCATCCAGCACGCGTGCCATCCAGCATCGTGCCGTCCAGCACGCGTGCCAAGCAGCGCGCATGCCATCCAGGCTGATCCAGCACGCGACAGACCTGGTGTTGATTGAAAAACAATTTTCTTTGTTTTGGTGGGAATCGTTGGGTAGGCTTAGTGGGTAGGTTTAAGCCTACCCAAGCCTTTAATAAAATCCGCCTATGACCGTACGTCATGTGACTAGGGCTAGAAATTAAATTGTCAAACAGAGTGTAGAGTGGAGAAGCTAATTTGTACGTACCGGTATGCATAGGGGCGGGTGTCTTAACAAATGCACGGGGTGCAACAGGGGGTATGAAACTATGATTTATGCGTACGTAGGCCTAATATACGGATGGACGGTCTCTCAAAGAAAAATATGAAGTTACAAAACCAAAAGAATAATTACAGAAACATGAGCTACACAGGGGCGTAGCGACGGAGTTGTATATCGGTATATATACTCCCCCCCCCAAAAATATATATATATATATATATATATATATATATATATAAATCTACCTTAAAGTTTGTTATGTGGTTATATGTGGTTTATATGGTTTATGTGGTTTATAGTTAAGATTTATACCCAGGGCGGTTCTAGGAATTTTAATTTGGGTAGGCCAGTCAAAGGCCATGAAAATTTTGGGTAGGCCAAGCTTTTGGACCGTGTCGATGTATCAAAGTTCATAAGGTTAATCCACGAAATTCTGTAGTTATAAGATACAATAGCGCAGCATAATAGGGATGTGTGGTGAATTATATATATATATATATATATATATATATATATATATATATATATATATATATATATATGAGGCGCTGAGGACCAGGGTGGCCTAACCAAAAAGTAAAATTTTGAGAAAACGGATTTGAAGTATGGAAGGAATCTGTAAAATCACCAAGTTGTAATTTATTAGCTTTGACCAAATATAAGTGGAATATTATCAAGTGCATATAAAAATGCAAAAATGAGTGCTTGTAAACTATGTGCATTGCAATGTTCAAGGGTTCAAGGTCAGGAGAAGGTCAACTTGACAAAGTAGCATGTTACGCTGAGACTGCGACAAAAAAATTGCCATGCTGCCAGTTGCATCAGTGTACTTTTGTGTTTTCCACTGTGCAAGAGCATTAGAATGCATGCGCGCTTACGAAATGTTTCGATAGTTTGCTGTCAATATTTTCCCAACCACGTAACCCAGTCTCCGTTAAAGCAGATTCATCATTCCTGGTATCCTGATCGTGGACAAAAATGAAGGCACAAAAAACAAACTATGGCATTGCTTGCAACTGAATATTCCAAGAAATGATAGGGGCCTACCTGTCATGCAACGAAGAGTTAAATGCTCGTGAAACGCTGACCAAATTTTGATTTTGGAAAGACCTGCAGTTTAGGTTGCACAGGTTGATCTTTATAATCCTTGCTCATATCAGCCACAGTAGTATGAAAACTTACGCAGACCACCTGAGTCAACTGGTGCTACTTGTGAAATCGATAGGCCTACATCCGTTGAGAGTGATGTTGAACGTCTTGAGATTCAACAGTTGTCTTTGTAGGTCCAGTTGAATCGTCAGTCACCATGTCTTCTACTTCTTCGTTGCCACTAACTCGAGCGCGTTTTACCAGAAATTTATCCATCTATAATTATTATAAGTAATTTGTATGATAGGCCTAGACTGTCTCTTATATGAGCTGCAAATTCCGCAATCTTAAACGGACTGAATGTTAGCACTTAGCTTAGCGTCGCCGTCTTACACGATAGTTACTGCAGCTTCTCCATCTCTGTTCTGTTAACCAGAACATACGTTAGATTACACCAGATGTCCGACGACGTTGAGAAGTGATTATCAAAACAGTCATGTCATCCATGTCATCAACCGTCAGATAAGGCCATTCATTAGAGGGAACTTAATTATGGACAGCAAGAGGAACTACTCCCATGGCGAAAACGCCTAAAAGTAGCCCCTAAACTCTGCAACACTCGCCTGGAAGTCTGGTAATTCTGTGGGGATGCGGGGGGATGAGGAGGGAGAGGGGGTAAGTACTACCAATGACAGTACATCTAACAAATTAGACACTGAGGAGGGTGGAAAGAAAATGTGTGCGGAGACCGTTGAACGACCATTGATCAGTCGGTGGTGGTTGATCAATTAGATAAAGCTTCTTGAGACTTGACATCTGGAAACCGAATGGAAAAGAAGGTATCTGATGAGTGGCTGGGGATTCAAATTGGCCTTACACTACACTCGACAGCCTCGTAGCGTAGGCCATACGCACTAATTACCCAGCCACACAACGCATTTTGGATGGAGGCCAGCTATACTGTAGGTAGGCCACATATTTTTTCGGGTAGGCCAGCCACAGTGTAGGCCACGTAATTTTTTTGGGTAGGCCAGAAAAAGTTTTGGGTAGGCCATGGCCTACCCGGCCTAGGCCTAGAACCGCCTCTGTTTATACCCACCCACTATATTTATACCCTCCCAAATCAAATTCCTGGCTACGCCTCTGGAGCTACAGGCTATAGCTCAACACAATATCGCTGTACAGTATGTGGCTGGCACAGGCTGCCTTTATGGCGCCGTATCTCTTATATCAGACCAAGAGTCACTGAAGCTAATTTTCCTTAGACAATTCGCCGAATACATGTAGTTAGGCCTAATTAGCTAAACCCTGTCTCGCCATCTATCTAGATGCGTTCACGTCATTATGCAAATAATTTATAAATAATATTGCATCTTTAGATTGAATTCTCTTTCGAGAGTTAAAATCGAAGATTGAGTGGGAGTCTCATTGCCGCAGTTGATTGATCTTTTCATCCTCCAGAGAAGGAGACAGCTTCATGAGCTTTACTGTAATAGATCTATGCTACAGCATGTGGCAAGTTGGTAACAAGGTTATTTATAGGATTATCAATTTGGGGAGGGGTGTAGGTAAATTCTGGGGGTCTCCTGCTAAAAAGTCCGACAATCAAAAAAGTTCATCCAATAGCTGGAAATGGGGGTGTTGGGGGTGTGCCGGTCTCAAATTGGGGGGGGGTGTTTGGGGGCGTAAAAAATCCCTGTGCGGTAATATGCTAATAGCCGCCGAAATCACGCTAGTTTCGACCCAGGTAGGCAAAAACACAAATGCGTTCGACCAGGCAAGCTACCGCACTGCTGTCGTTGTTGCTGCTGTTGTGCTTTTGTTATTGCTGCGTGAGCAGGTGATTAAGACGACAAAGAAACGACAGCGGCGTTTAGTGGACGCGTTCAAACCGTCGCGACCTTCCGCACGCCACGCCCGGTGTGAGTCCGTTTTTGTCCATCGTTGTTTTGCTTGCGTTTGCGACATTCCCTTTCTGCGGTCGTGCGACATCGGAACGATGAAAGAGAATAATGATTTGCGCTCGAGGCTGTTGACGCTATACTGGATTACCATCTGCAGACACAGCAGGAAAGCTGTCGGGTTTTGACCTTTAATCATGTACGAAGGAGCTACATATCACGAACGAGTGTCCGCAAAATATGGCCATCGTTTATGACTAATCCTATGATTTTGCGCCTTCGGTAATTTTACACAGAATGTTGACCTGAATACAGGATGTCATATTTGAACACATCTTTGCCTCGCTTAGACAGTGGCGTCGCCAGGAATTTTTGGTTGAGGGGGGATGGGGATAGCGTGTCAGATTCCTTACCTACCCCTGCCCCCCTTCACAGAAAACTTTATCACCGGATTTGCGCGAATCTGGTAGGTGGTCTGGAGCAGGTTGGGGGGCACTTGCCTCCATTTGCCGCCCCCCGTGGCGACGCTAGTGCGCTTAGACCTACACGGTAGGTTGGCAGCAGGGTTTAAACACAGCAGTGGCAAAACTCTTTGACTGTTAAGGGTGAATGAATGACACGCCACTGATGTACCCATATAAACTCTTGTAAATCATTCGAAGTATATGCCCCCACCCCTTGATAATTCAAATGCATGAACAGATCGCAAAACACGATGCCGATGGCGTTGTCATCGTGTGTTGAGTGCCGCTTTCATGGCTTTATTGCGCCTCTGGCATTATGCGTTCGGGTGGCAGAGTACAAAAAATTCGGTGGTCTCACGAATGCTACGATATTATTGCGAATAAGGGCTCGTCCACAAATGACGCAACGCGCCTAGGGAGGCAGGGAGGGGTCCGGACATTTGTTACGAAGTGTGACGAGGGTTCTGTAAATGTGACGTAACGCAACACAAAATTTTTAAGTGACGACCTTTTTTGCTTGTCAGGGTGTTTGGAGAGGGAAAAATACAAGGATGACCATTTTTGCTTGTCAGTATGTTTGGACAGGGGCGCCCATCCCCTGGCCGCTGGAAGCAGCTTCCCCCTTCCCTGTCCCCCTTGCCTCTCCTACACCTAAACGGGGATTCGGCAGGGATTTATCTACATCACATTATTACCATAATATAAAATTATTATTATTATTATTATTATTATTATTATTATTATTATTATTATTATTATTATTATTATTATTATTATGAAAAACTAGCAGTATAACACTGGACATTGGCACCCCACCGCAAATTTATGGGAAAAAGCCTGGGGTCCGGGGTATAAGTGAAAATTTTTGAAATCAATAGATGCTCATAGTGGGTTTCAGTGCATTTTGGACATTACATTGCACACTTTGGTGTGCCAGGATAGGTCTCATACCAGTAACTTCTAATTCTCAATTTCTGGAAAATTCCAACAGCCACAAAAGACTATTTGATC
This sequence comes from Metaphire vulgaris, assembly GCA_018105865.1. Taxonomy (NCBI): domain Eukaryota; kingdom Metazoa; phylum Annelida; class Clitellata; order Crassiclitellata; family Megascolecidae; genus Metaphire; species Metaphire vulgaris. The sequence goes on from CM030843.1 coordinate 8,066,677, forward strand.
GATGTAAGTTGAAACTAGAGAGATATCGCAGTAATTGCGCTGGCAAACTATTCAAAATTACCTGCAAATTGTCTATTTTGTTTTAGTATTTAGTTTAAAAATTAGATTTCTCCAACAACCACACCTAGGCCTACATCATTTTTAGAGGCATTAAAGCTGCAACAACTGCAACAGGGATAACTAGACGTAAGGCAGCTGACTGTAACAAGTTATTAACAATATCTAATTGCACTGTTTCACAGTCTTGAATGGATTGTAATTTGTTGATTTGTCTTTGAAAGGCTATAGTGGAGGGAGTTGCAGTAGTCTAATTTTGAATGTAAACTTCATGTGAGTCTATTGGTTTATTATAAGTTATTTATATTTCACTTGAAGTTTACATTCTGCATCATTAGAATGACTGTACATAAAAGTGATAATAATAATAATAAAATTTTATGAATGCCTGATAATAATGAACTTGATTGGGTAAGCCTATATGAAGTTAAAAAATTGCACTGTAGTAAAACCAGTAATTTACTTGCACAGGCATTTAGGGGCTTATCGAATTAATATGCTACTCTAACGTAATGCAAAACTCAGGGGATTTTCCTCCCCTAAGTTTTCGAGGAAGCATTTGCTTCCTTTCCCCCCTTGTGTGGGCGCCCCTGTGTTTGGAGAGGGGAAATAGAAGGATGAATAACCTTTTTTGCTTGTCAAGACTTTTCGGAAGACGAAAAGGGGGGTCGGCCCGTTGTTACGTCATATTTTAGGGGGTCTGACTTTTTGTTACGTCGCGCTACGTAGGGGGGAGGGGTAAAAAGTGCCAAAATTGCGTTACGTCATTTATGGACGACCCTAACTGGAATACACACAGGGTGGCAAATCGATCTTATAAGACGAACCCTGCGTCGCCGTATAGCCTAATGTCAGGTGGAGCTGGATTTTCCAACTGGGCTGCACGAGACAACGCGGAAAAGATCGGAAATGCATGATTGCCGTCCTTGATGTCTTTATAATTAGCTTCAATTCACTCGGTCTGAATTCTTGTTCTTCCAGTGTTTCGAACATCAGTATAAAGGCAATGATGCTGAAAAGTTTGGGAGTTAAAATAAATTACGCCACTGCAAGATATGAGTCTTAGATGACGCAGGAGTGGCCACAAATTTTGCCCACTTCAGCGACTGCACCGCTTTTCTGAGGGCCCATCCATATAGTACGTACAGTACGCACTGAGGGGCAGGGGTGGGATTTTGGAGATTTTCCTATGTACGCTATGAGCAACGGGGAGGGGGTGAAATATGACTTTTTCCCGTACGTACTATATGGATGAACCCTGAATCTAAGTCTGTAATTTTACGGTTAAGACTATTTCAATAGATTCAGATCATAATTACATGCTTAGTCCCTAGACCTACCAGCTAAAACCTGGATCCATCGATAACCAATAAAGTATATAAAAAGTAACAATATTCATGGCTTTAATCGTCACTGACTAGTATTACGCACTTTTACCACTTAGTCACACGCTGATACGCAGCATCCTTGCACACAGGTTAGTCGTCCACAAGAGATAGAGATTTATAAATGAACCCTTAGGAGGTTTGCATGTAAATGGTTCTGTTCTCTCGAGCCACTATGATGCGTCGTCACTTGTGCAGCAATTTATTGCGATGAGTTCTCTGCGGCGTGGGTTAAATCCATTTGGCTTTACGCCATCCGACTACGACATATTAAATGAAGCGTTTTACCGTTGTCTTCCTCGCGATCAATTGCGCAGTTCGTGTCTTTATTCTTTTATCCTCGACTTTCCAGATAGCGTGTGATGGTCAAAGAAAGATGTGTGCTGGCACTAAAATGACGTAAGATGAACCTTCCAAAGAAAAAAGGTGCAGACCACTTGCTGAAATTTCCAAATTTAAATAGATTGCCTCTGAGAACCAAGAAAATTGCCCCTCAGTTTAAAAGGACAAATGCACGACTGAAATCGGTCAGAATATTGCAAGTAGATTTCGGTGAGTAACACAACAGAGGATGTTAAGAAATGTGATCACCCGAGAGAAATAAATTCCACTTAAATGTAACCAAAACCATGAAATCATCTGCCTTAAACATTTAAGCAAAGCTTAATGTTGAACAGGATTACGTAAAATTGCAGCAAGATTTAAATCATCTCGGTCAGGAAACAAATGGAACAGTTTGGACGAGGTTGGAGTGACAGTTGAAACAGTAAACGGATTCAAAGACTATTTCGGAAAACTAGGTTGTTGAATGCGGAGAGCTACTACAGTGGTTTTCACATAGGCTTACTTAGCCTCCTAAGCCACTTAAAACGCATTATTATTAGCATCATCATCATCATCATCATCATCATCATCATCATCATCATTATTATTATTATTATTATTATTATTATTATTATTATTATTATTATTATTTAGGTTCTTAATTTCTCCAGTCAATGCCAGTGTCGAGTCCGTAAGGTAGCAAAACATTACCAAAAATTCGAAGCTGTCTGCGTCTTTGTGGTTAGAAGACGCCATCATATCAGCAGTGTTAGGAGTGATCTTAGATCAAAAGATCAAAGATCACGATCTAAGATCACAATTCATGATCTTTGATCTTTGATCTAGATCACTTTTTACTAGTGATCTTTGACTCTGATTTTAAATCACTTTTTCAGTGAATTTGATCTTTATTATCAACAGAAGATCAAAGATCAAATTATACATATTTCCCAACTAAGTCAATTATGTATTGAGTAAATGGCGGACAAATCAAGCATTCGGACCTCAATGATCATGTTAGTGCAGCCGGTGCAGATGATGAGGATTATGGGTATTGACATTAGTACTGGCACTGCCACTGGAACTCAGAGGGAGGCTTGCTCAGTTGCAACTGGTCGTGAAAATGCAGTCAAGATAGAGGTCATGCACTACCTGAATAACCCAAATAAGGAACTTTCTAGCTTGTTGGCATACCCACATGTCAAGGCAGCATTTGTGAAATATAACACAACCCTGCCATCTTCTGCGCCTGTCGAAAGACTTTTTAATATTGGAGGTTTGATAGCTACACCGCGAAGAAACAGGTTGTCTGACGCAACGTTTGAGCGTCTGCTCATGCTGAAAATGAACTGCCGTGTTCAACACTGACTGTGAGCTGACAGTTAGTTGCTAAAAATGAACTGTCTTCAGTTGTGTTAGTAATTAGTATTACAACAGTTTACATGCAAGTGGACATTTGTATCGTTATCATGATACGTCATACATGATATAATGACTATATTTGTATGATCTTTGATCTTAGATCACTTTTAAAGTGATCTTGATCTTAGATCATTTATACTCTAGTGATCTTTGATCTTGATCTTAGATCAATTTCTCTCTAGTGATCTTGATCTTTGATCAAGATCATTTTACAAGTGATCTTTCCTAACACTGCATATCAGCTGCATGACTAAATGCGCCATCGGTATCTCGCTATCCGTCTAACGATGCAATGGTCGATGGTCGAATACAGGCGACTCACAAACGCAAGCGTCGAAAGCAGTAAGTACGAGGCGGATAGGAAATACGGAGGCGTCGCCAAGCTTGATTGCATGCTTTCAAATGAAACCGACTCCTCTTCAGTCGGTGAGGAGCGACGACACGCCGTTAGAATTACGGTACGCCTTCTGGCATTTCCCCCCGGGAAGCTGCGGTTTTGTGAATTGAGTCTCTGACGCGTGGTAATCGCGCCCGACAGAAATGACCGTAGTTCGTTGAGCATCGAACGTGTAACGGCGCTCGTGCGATGTGTTGTTAGCCAATCTCTTAGCTAGAATCGAATAATTTGAAGTGGGTTGAACAAACATACGTTTCTGATCATTATCCAGTTTCTGATCATTATCCTATGTGCGCTGCTAATGCACCATTTTGTTGTTTGATATCAAGTAAGTCCAATATCATAACAGTTTGTGCTATAATTTTGATACCTTTAGGTATTAGAACTGGTGCTATAGAAGTCCATTATTATTATTATTATTATTATTATTATTATTATTATTATTATTATTATTATTATTATTATTATTATTATAACAGGTTTCCAGAGTTATATTTTTAAACTTAATAGATTATATGCCTTGGAAATAGCTCTAAATACTTGTCTGTACAATGTAAAGAGCTTCAAATATTAGTTTCGGGGCTGCTCATTCACTCATGAATTGACTAGCCATGTTACAGTCTTCATCGTGCTGATCAAGATTCAAGACTGGCAGTTACGTTTTCTGTTCATTTTCACAGTGAGAAACAGCTTCGCTTCTAAATTTCTCTACAGAGGCCTAGTTTTCAGCACACACGTCCATCCCGTAACAGTTCGCTGCCAATTTCTTCTTCACCTGCAGCGTTTTGCATTATTTATCGCTTTGCAGTTGTGTAATGTAATGTAATGTGACATTTGTATAGCGCCTCTTCTATTTCTACTCAGAGGCGCTCCTAGCATTGGAGTCTCAGGGTAAAGTAATGAGACTTTAGGTTCGCATTGAGCAGAGCGAGAGAGTAAGAAGTGATTCCCATTTTGCGCGGCCAGGATTCCAGAATAGGGGTACGTTGTCACTTGCATGTCAAATTGTCTCCGACCGACGAGCATCAAGGTCGTGTCAAGAAGTTTTTCGCACACAATCACACATTCTCTTCGATCTGCTACCTACAGTATACCCCCACCCCGCAAAAATTCTCGGCGGTTTTGCGCAAATCTCACGGCCTGTCTCAGCCAGAAATGGGAACACCCCCCCCGTTCCCTGATGGCCAAGCCAATGTCGTCTTGTCGTCCTAGAATATTCATAATTTTCTCAATGCAGACATCGTTCACAATACTGTATGTCCAACATATCGACTTTTTCTGTATGTTTTTCGCCATAACTCTCGGGCTAACCAACCATCGGCTTGGTCTTTAGCGACGTGGGTTTTGTTATAGACGCACTAAGATGGCATGGTGGTCTTAGATAAAAAAAAAACAAATAAAAGATTTCATAGGCTAACGACAAACTGATTGTTAATTTGTACCCAAGCCTCTTCTTTACAGAAAAGCAGGAAGACCACGGTGTTTTGCGGATTTTGTTAAAATAAAAGACTGTGAACGATGTTCAACAGCGTCAGTCGAGGTTTGTAACAAGATTAGATTTACAGTTGGGACAAATAATTAATGTTAATCCTTCGTAAAACGATCCAAACACTTAAAATTAAGATGATAATAATATGCATGAATGGTATTATTACAGTCTGTCTAGATTTTGTTGACCATTATGCGCACACTTTCGACGTCGACTGTGTTTTCAGCATGCGCCTCTCTGAAAATGATGTGTCAGACTGTGAGAAAATCTACGCCATGCAATTTCACTGCACTGCTTATAAATATGCGGAGCAAGGACGGGTTAGCAGCTCTAATGCCCAACGACACTGATGCCGAAATCCATCGGGGCATTTGGATATAACGTTACCGTCTTCGCAATCCTTAAGATTCTGCGAATGATGAAATCCTGATGATCAGTCACCAGTTAGGCACGTCTTATGGGCGCGCTACTCTGACAGCTAAGAAAACGGCCAATTCGTCATGATTACAGTATACAGCTGGTAAAAAATAGAACTTCATATAGTCGATCCAGTTAAACAGTAAAACCGGTATCTATTGTAGAGTGTTACTTGGATATGACTGTAGTGTGTATTCCTTAGCGTAGCGGTTTGACATGCTGGTAATTTGGAAATTTTATATAACTGATCTATCCGCATTAGAGCTGAGGAGATTTTAGAATGGCGCATGCTATATTATATATGCCTACTACATAATCATTATGTTACTGCTACTACTACTATTGCTACTACTACTACTACTTCTAATATTACTACTACTGTGACTGCTATTATTAGGCCTACAATAGACTACTACTACTACTACTACTACTACTACTACTACTACTACTACTACTACTACTACTACTACTACTGCTGCTGCTGCTGCTGCTGCTACTACAGTGTACTACTACTACTACTACTATTACTACAACTACTAAAACTAATATAGGCCTATATTTTTACTACTGTTGCTGCTGCTACTAGACTAGCCTACTACTACTATTGCCACCACCACCACCCCTACTACTGCTACCACTAGGCCTACACTGTATTGCTACTCTAACTACATTTATATTAGTTAATAGGTCGATATATATCTAAGTTGATCTAGCTGACAATCGAGGCACGTGTAATATTTCTGGTTAGCAATCTGAGCACGCCAGTCGCCATACATTTCAAAACAAGGAATGGCCAATTGGCCATTAAGTTTTACAATCTCAACCAATATAGCCACGCAGAGGATTGTCTAAGCCGTGGTTCGATCCAACGACCGCAGCGGTTCTAAATGAGACAGCAGTCGTAATCCCGATTGCGATTCAGAGGATGCGTTTGACCAAGAGTAGTAGACTGCACCCGTTATCATCGTCTGAGGAAACCTTAATAAAACAGCCTTTGTATGCCGTCCTCCATATATGAATATACGACTGCAATTTGGACGGAAGAATAGCGAGCGCTGTCTGAGTGTTTACGACCGATCGTCCAACTACCAAGACCTAATTACGCCGTCGCGAAGGCTGTGTTATTACAGGCGTAAACCCGACATTTGTCAGGCGGATCTTGGGACCTCGACCAGGGAGAGTGTAGTAAACATAGATCTGCTATAATGTCAGTTTCCGTTGCTGACTACTATATTGAATGCCGTTGACAGTTCGTTATTAATTTTGGATGCGAATTTTTAAAAAAATATGGAACTACATAGGGTTAAACCAAATCTTGGAGTGCCGATTCAGTAAAATACAATAACAATTAGACGATTAGCTAATTTATTATAGGGTGCGCGGTGGAGCAATGGTTAGCGCACTGGTCTGCCAAACGTCCATGGTTCAACTCCCGACCGCGGCAGAAACTTTTCGGTTGTTTCTGTCCCAAGCGCCCCCAGTCGACTCGGCTGTGAATGAGTACATCGGGTGTTAACTCGGTGGAAGGAAAGGCGGCTAGAGAAAGGCTGGCAACCGCCCTCATTCAACCGTTGCCATGTAAAACTGAAGGCGCTAACCCTTCGGTCCTCCGTACGGGCGATAGGCCTATAGAGCATGGAGTGTACCTTTACCTTACTTTATTTTGCCCTTTACAGACGGATAGGCCTATTGCTAACAGACAGCATACTTACTTATTTTGTGATAAAATAAATCACTAAATAAACCCCCCTAAATTGTTGACGTAATTAATGGACAGCCCCATACCTACCAACCTACCTACCTAACTACCTACCTATTTACTTCCATTTACAATGACGGTCCAGGAACTGACGGTCCAGGAACTGACAGGGAACCGCAGGAGCCGGGCCCCGGCCCACTTTAACCACTGTTAGTAATCCTCCTTCGTAACATCACATGACTTCTCACAACGTGCTCAGTGCTCACTGAATGATTAAAGCTTTATTATATTAAATTTTGACAAATTTCGCACATGTATGATTAATACTATTACGACTCGTTGTATTTTTTAATGGCCGAGTCTCTCTGGGCTTTGCGTTTTGCGATACTCTGCACCGAACAGTTTTTCTCGTTGCGTGATCAAACAATTAACTAAAGTTTCTAACATTGTATTAAACTTAACACAAAGTAAATCCGATCTGAAGTCTCTAACTGTGTCAACCGTCAAACATTCAACGTTTAATTTTGTCTTCAATGATTGGCCAGAATTAATTTACAGCATACCCACGATATTGTGACGTCACTGCTGTATGCGTCACTACGTCACTGCTGTTTGCGTCACTGCGTCACTGTCTGACCTTGCTATAGGATGCTTGCAGCGCGTGCTGTTAGAGGTGTTTGTTTAATTTTCTCAGTATCTAGGTCACAAAATCTTCTGACTAAGTAGGCAATAACACGAGATTTTCATTTCATTTCATTAGTCAATTTCTAGGGCGCAGTTAGAGTCAAATGCGCCTCGGCTGCTTAATCAAATATAAAAGATCAAAGATCAAAGATATAAAAGATCAAAGGGGCTGCAAAGTGACGTCGCTATATTTTTAGCGACGTCATTTTGCCGTCCCCTTGACATTTGCCGCCCTAGGCAACCGCCTAGTTTGCCTATCCCAAGAGCCGCCCCTGCGTCGCTCTCTCTCTCTCTCTCTCTCTCTCTCTCTCTCTCTCTCTCTCTCTCTCTCTCTCTCTCTCACTCACTTGTTATTAGCGTCCGGAGCTCTAGGCTGGAATGACACGAGAACTTGATTTATTTCAGCCGACGCAATGTCTACAGGATCTCGTCGTCTATCGTTATCGTCATCTTCGTCGCCGTCGTCACCGTCCTATTCCCCTGCTGTAGTCGTCGACAGGGTCCCTGTCCGGCAGAAGACGTCGTCGATTCGAAGACCGGTACCCAGGGCACTGTGCTTCGTCGTTCTGAGCGTTACGTGCATCGTCGCCGGGCTCGTCATCGTACTTTTCGTCACCGTATTTTACGTTTCGCCCGCCTCAAAGGTTCACGTCGTCCAATGCAACGTCGATGGATTCAGAGTTCGACTGCGTCGCGACGACCCCCCACGCTCTTCGCCGTCGACGTCACTGACGTCGTCGTCGTCACTGACGCCATCGCTTGCGTCACCGATGATGACTTCAACGATAAAACCGTCACCGACGACGACGACGACGACGACAAATTCGCCGCATTCTTCGACATCTTCGGCGAGATCTTTATCCTCAGAGTCACTGCTGCGATGGCCAAGCCGTTCAAATTCTTCAAATCCGTCGCCTAAGGCGGTGCCGAAGCGACAGCAGCAGCAGCAGCAGCAGCAGCAGCAGCTGTGGTGCGCTGCTGCTGCTGCAGCTGGGCCTTCGTCTAACGGGAGCAGCTATTCGTGTCTTGAGATCCGGGCGTCGTATGTTCTCTACAGCGGAACTAGTCGTCGAGGATTTCTCCGACGTCCGAAACCGGACGAAGAAGAAGATGAAGAAGAAGAAGACGACGGAGAAACTGCAGCGGAATTCAGCGAAACGAACGCGGTGAGCCACCGTTCGCGTGCAGTATACTTGCTGACTGTTAATGTTAAAAGCATTAACGGGGGGCGTAGTGGAGTAGTTCGGTTGGGAGACAATCGAAGGATGACGAGATCGAAACTGACTCTAGGCACTGCGTATGGCAACCTTTGACTAATTGTTCATCTCTGACTTACTCCGTAATTACGATTCTGCACTTTGAGAATGACTTGAGCAGAATCCGAACTCGCCACGCCCTTGTAGACATGCGCCGACGACGAATTTTGTTGACAATACGCCGAATTACAATGACCTACGTACCTACCTACCTCGAACTCTCATCACAAAATTTGCAAAATATCTTTGGCTTTGGTGATCCGCCTTTGTTTATGGCACTTTAGAAATTGGCCACCACAGAAAATTACTCTTGAACTTGAAGATCACACGTACAAATGGGTTGACATGGAATTGCTTGGCCTCTGTAATTTACAAGTACCCATTGGTGTAACGCTTTTTGTGATGTTGTAAATGGTGTCATTAAAAGAAAGCGTTGCATAATGACATTCAAAAATTTGCTGATTATAATCTTAGATTCTTAGCGTTAGTAAAGTGGTTTAGGAGGCACCACTGCCTGTGCGATAGCCACTAGGGGCGCTAACGGGACTTGAACCCGCTCCGTCAGAATACCGCTCCAGCGCGTAAACCACTCTGCCATCTTCCGCCCCCGCATCCAAACTTCCCAAAGAGGTCCACGGTGCATGTTTTGGGAGGGTGGGGTGACACTATGGGCCCATGGCTTAACCGTACCGGTACCTCTAGAGACTGACACCTCTGGTAAGTCTTATGCCTGAATGTTAGCCTACTTTCAATCATTGATTAATTATTTTTCGGTTTGTTTTTCTTAGTGCTACTGCGTCAACTGTTGTCCAGTTCTTCCGGAATATCTTCGCTTCGACGACGACGGCGACGAAGCGGCGATCGTCTCTGGGGCCGCGGTGCTGCCCGGCAACCGGTCGGTCGTCGTCGGCGACGCCTTCGACTGCTCCGTCAGACACCGCCGCGGCCTGACGAAGTCTCAGGCGCCGCTCTTCTACCGGACGTACGGCGTCAACGTCCAGCTGCTGAACGCCATGTTCTGGCCGACGCTGCTTTTCGTTGTCGGCGTTGTGGGGCTGTTCTTCGCATGGATTCATCTGTCGAGAGAGAACAGTTCGAATACTCGGCACCAGATGGCGGCGCTAAGAAACGAGGAGCCTCCTCCTCTTGCAGCGAGGAAAAGCACCTCGACGGCGTAGACGTGTCGTCGCGGTCAGGGGCGGAGCTAGGGTGTCTGGCGTCCGGGGACAAAACATACCGATGGCACCCCTCAACTTGGCGAAAATCATAAGAAGTAAAAAAGGGCGCCGTTCTGCCCATTTTGGCGCCCCTTCATTCTTCATTCAACTTCGCGAATATCCTGACAAGCAAAAAAGGTTATCGCCCGTAACGGAACTCCTACCTTAAACCAATTTTGGCGCCCCCCACCTCGGCGCCCGGGGACATCTGTACCCCCCTGCACCGCCCTATATCCGCCTCTGGTCGCGGTCGGAACCAGTGATCAAGAAGGGCTATTAGGCCTCTAGGAGCGACCCCACTTTTTGAGAGGGTACTATAGGAAAGGGGAAGGCATAGGAGTTGGGACCTCCAACACGTTTTCATCCCAGTTTACGCCGATGCAAGTATTGTACTTACTTACTAAGATGTTCCGCTGTCTCTTGAGAAGTTAAATTAAGGGAAAGTTATTCTTCTAGCTGCCGTTTTGTTAACCTTGGCTTTCGAATTAATGGGACATACATTTTGATTAACTTAATTTATAGTTTTCTTCATTTTCTCTCTTTTTCAAAATGGAATTCTATCAAGTGGTTTGACAAAATAGGTGTGGTTTTTAGATTATTTATTGAGAAAACTGTCCAGACTTTTGATTGCATTACAATGTACGGATGTCGGATGATATGGTTGATATAGAGAAAAGCTTAGTGAGGCAAGTCTGTCCTCGAAGTCGTCTAATTTTCTCATTATATTTCCTTCCTATTTTGGATCAGTTTTCAAAGTACTAGACATCGTTGATTTGTACTTTCAACAATATGAAACTTTCAACAAAATACTTCTACATTCGCAATAATACAATTCAAGGTAAAACATTGAAGATTAATAGGCCTACGACTAATCGCCATTTCAGAACGATTTCTTAGGCGTGTGTTCACCAGTTGTCGATACAGTAGAGTTTCGTTATAGAGGACTCGGTTATAACGTATGCCTGGTTATAAGCGTACCCCACTGCACGGTCCCGTGTGATGCGCTACCGTATTGGATGATTTTGGATCAGTGGTTTATCCAGACACCAGACCCTTGGGACCGGAAAATGACCTGGCTGAAGCCTGAAGGGGAAGTGACAGTGACATAGTTCGATGCAAATAATTTGTGCCAGTGCTGAAAAAAATGGTGGGATTTTGAGGCTTGGGAGAATCACCAACAGGCCTGGATAAAACACTGTATCGGATATAACGTACCTCGAATGTAACGTACTAAATTTTGCAGACCCCTACCCCCCGAGTACGCTATAACAAAGTTCTACTGTATAGTGTGTGTTCTTAACGATTGACTCGTCCAGCGATCTATTAATTTAGTATACACTGTACTTGACTAGCTTAAGTCGTCAGCGGTGAGGCCTAGCTCACTGTCATCCAATGTCCAGTCAGAAATCTCAATAACTGTTATTTCCTCGACATGACTGGGGAGTCGGTAATAATATGTCGGCAACGAGTTCTTTTCCTTTCAAGTTCCGTTAGATGAGGTAGATAGAGATAGAGATAAAATGCAGGCTAAACAGGCTGGCTAAATCTCGAAGTCACGTGACGACCAGGAACATGACAGCCGTCGTGACCAAAGACGACGGGAAAGGTGACGACGACAACGACGACGTCATGACGACCGACGAACTTCGTGACGCCGCCGTCATGGTGATCAGTGGACTGGCGTCGAGATTATTCCGCTCCAGTTGCTGGTGAAGGAATCCATCGACGTCAAACCTATGTGGAGTAAACATACGACCACACAATATTACGCGGGCGCGTTACATTGGCGAGCTTCTATAGCGCCGTTTTAACTGTATTAATGCAGTTGGCATCAGTCGATGGTCGCATGCAGTGGCGTCAATCGGTAGTAAAAGTTGTGAGGGTCCAAAGACGCTACGTGAACAGGGCCGACGAGAGGGAGACATGGGGTACATTTTTTCCCGGGCCCGGCGATAAAAAAAAGGGCCCGCGCTGACCAGAAAAAACTATTTCAATGTAAAATATGTAAGTGACGACCTTTTTGCTTGTCGTCAGCATTTATTTCATTTGAGACGACCTTTTTTTTGCTTTTAAACAAGAGGCCCGGAATCAATATTTGTCCCCCGGTCCGTATTTTCTCTCGACGGCCATGTACATGAAGGCGCTTCTGGTATCATGAGCTAATATATTTTAATGACTAAAAATCAAGCGATAACTGGTGCTATTGCATGAGCACCATGTACTCTTTTAGCATAATTCTTATTTCTCATTAATGTTCCAAAATCCCATTTCCTGATTAGGTCAGTGGAAAAAGCAACGTGTCGTAATGCGACATTTATTTGACGGGTTTTAATATTTTGAGATTTTAACAAAATGGGGAAACGGAGGAAAACTAAGAAGTTTGATTATGATGCTAACAGAAGGCGAAAGTGGAGAAAGTTGAAGAAACCGCCGACTATTGAATGTGAAGTAATAAAGGCTAACTGGGATAAAAAGAAGGGCATCAAAGAAAACCTGATGCAGATGGGTCTGACAGTGCCTTGCCTGTTATTATTTAGACGAATCCAAAGGTCGTTAAACTGCGATCGTCTCAGATGAAGACTGTCGGTCACTGGGCGATCTACGATCGACTGAAGCCACTGGTGCTGACCAACTTTTCGGCGCTCTTGTTTCACTTTTTGTTTTGCTCTAAAAACAGGATTGCATATTATATCAAGCGATGAATGTGGAGAGTTACCGGTACTACAGTCAGTGTATAATCTAGGCCGTTTCCGGGGGGAAATTGCCCTTTTCTCCCTGAAATTTCAAATTCCCCCGGAAATTTTGGAATACTACATGACTAACAGCGGCCCCTAGCAGAATTCCCCCCGGCTTTGTCAGTCGCCCCCGCTTTGTCAGTCCCCCCCCCCGGAGTCCAGGAGTCTAGATTAATAGATTAAACACTGACTACAGTGGTTTTCACACAGGCTTACATAGCCTCCTAAACCACTTTGAATCACATTATTATTATTATTATTATTATTATTATTATTATTATTATTATTATTATTATTATTATTATTATTCAGCAAATACTGATTAACAGGGACCTATCTAGGGTATTTGACGCTCAGGGCAGGAGCTCAGAAAATTAAGTTAACAGGTTAACAGATGCTCAATTAATTTTAGTGGCGGCACAAGATTAAAACTACAGCATTGTACTTTTCTTGCTTTTGCTGATGCGAACTGGTCTGTGATGTGCTCAAAAGTAAAGTTTTGCAGTTTCGTCTATTTCCACGCTGTGTATAGCAAGATCCCAGAGTTTCAGGCATCACCTTCAACTGGCTCCCAGAGCATCTGCCCCCCCCCGCCACCCGGTCATGCCCTAGGTACGCCACCACTGCTACTGAACGAAACAAATCACAGAATGAACGGCAGAAATATTTTAAATGAGATACGGATGCTGAACCACGCTGTCTTGTTATCTTCACGCTTTTGTATCTGGGACACAGGTAGATCTCGGATTCTCTCAGAATTTTAATTCTCCTAATGTTTACTTGCCTTTCCAGTGTTTTTTTGACATTCAATGAGTTTTCAATGTTGTGACATGTTCGAACGCACCTGTTTTCTGACGAGTCGCTGGGAGGCGCATGTGATATGTTATATCCTCTCCTTTGAAGCATCTCAATGACGGAATTGTTTCCGATAAAGTGCCCTGCACGATAACGAATAACAAGATAAAAACGACGCAAACCATCCAATATCTCGTAACTGGTTACCTACATCAGATTCAGTAGTCGAATTGGTTCAAAAGAGCGCGATTGTGAACAATATCTGTTAGTCTATGAACATAGAAATTGAATTGTTATGACAGCCTTGAGTACAGCGGATCATAATATATGACCACCCAGTAGTGGCGCAACCAGGGTTACGCAATAAGGAGGGACACATCTTCATTTTCGGGCAAAAAGTCTGCGACAAGGATAAACGAAGCTCTTCAAGGAGTTCTTACGCACATTCGTGTATTCTCTTCGATAATACTGTCTATACCCCAGTGGCGGTTCCAGGATTTGGCAAGTGGGGGGGACGCGTTGGGGGTGGCAACTTCTATTCATGGGGGACAACCACTTGTTGTTAGGCATGTAGTATTAAGTATAGGGTCCCAGCCGGTGGGACTACTGGGGGAGGCACTCAATAGGGGGTTCCCCTGTGAAGCCGCCACTGCTACACTCCCCCCGACACGCACACATTTCTCACCGGTTTTGCAAACCCAACGACCCATCTTGCCAAGGCGGAACAGGGGCCTCTCCTTAGCCTACCCCTCCCCGTTGTCCGTGGCAACGCCAATGCGAATGAATACCTGCGCCAAAAGCGAAGAAAAACGACGTTTTCGGGTTCTTTGCCAGCAGTTGGTCCACTCTTTCTGCCATCTTTTCATTCCGTTTGAGGATCAGTTCCTCGCGGAAGTATTCTTCGATCTGCCTCGCCGTCTCGTCTTCTTGACTGAGGAATCCGGGCTCCTCAGTGGAAAAGACGTACGACGACGACGACAACGACGACGAAGACACATTCGATTCCAACAGACTCGGAACCTGTGCGGAATCTCTGGCAAACAGGATGGCGTTCAGGTCACCGCAGTTATAGTGGTGGACAAGATCGTCGGTGGTGACGGTGGAAGTAGGTCTGGAAGGGGGAGGAGAGGAGGAGGAGGAGGAGGACGGCGACGGGAAATCGGTGGAGGGGTCGGTGTGACGCAATTCGTGTTGCCAAAGTGTTCGGTTCAGGGCAAATATTACCTGAGAAATTCGAACAAAAGCAAGATTTGTATGTTTATCGAGGTTTTTCAAATTAAAATAATTTTTGGTGAGGCAATTCTTTGGTTTCATTTGCAAAAAATTTAAGAGCTGTCTCGGTCAATTTGCTACAATTAAACACAATTAGACTATAATATAATTATGTACAAGTACACAAGTACATTGTGATATTGCATAAATATTAATGCTATATTTTACTGGAAAACAGATTTAGGTCTATTACAGAGAATTCATTCCCTACATCTGTCTCACCATTAAGCATCTCTCTGCCAACCGCGCACTCAGTGACTTATGTTTCTGATATTAATGTGTGAACATTGTAATCTTTGAGTGTTCTTCAAATTTGTATTTGATGCTAATAAACTGATTTTTAAATGGATTTGAAATATAAAAGCAGAACACCTATGAAAGATTCAGCACACCTGTGAACAATTCTGCACACCTGTTAAAAATTCGGCATACCTGTGAGAGATTCATTTCGTTGAGTGGCAAACAGTGCTCCTCTACCCTCTCCACCGCCCCTCTGGTCTTCTTCAGCCTCCGCGCCTCCTGGGCCAGGTAGAGGTCAAGGACGGGCGTCCCTCTCAGCCTCACGTCTGCCTCCGTCAGCGAATTGATCATCATCATGACGTAGATCGGTCGTTTTCGCTCCCAGTTCCCGGTCAGCGCGTCGAACAGGTAGTCGGCGACGATGCCCCGGTCCCTCTGGGCCGGCGTTAGCCACGACGTCATGCTGAGCCGGACGTACTGAAGGTGTCGCTTCAGACGCGCGTAGAGCGACCGAGGTATGACGTCGGCCAGCGACTCCCCGTGCGGGAGCAGCTGGCATCGGTGCAGGGCGGCGATCGTCTCCGGATCGAGGAGGTCGAGCTCGAGGTGAAGGGAGTCCGACCGGCGGAATGCAGCCTTGGCGTTCGACGGAATGTGGTTCCAGACGCGGGTGTAGGGAACGTGGATCGTTCCGAAGAAGAACGAGGGACGCGGCCGGCCCTCGACCGCCCACAGGAATGAATTCGTTCGCGAAGATTCCTGAAAATTATCGACCGCTTCTGTTCACAGTCACCTACTCAGAAGCGGGTCGCTTAGGCCGATTTCCATTATACAGTAGAACTTCGTTATAGCGTTGTAGCCTAATCAGCGGGTCTGTAAAATTGAAGTACGCTATATACGAGGCACGTTATATCCAATACCATGCAACATGGGAGCGCATCTTACGGGACAGTGCATTGCGGTACGTTATTACCCCGAGTATACGTTATAACTGAGTCCGTTATAACGAAGCTCTACTGTAAATATCATTCGGTCAACGAAAGTGGCCTTCAGTCGTATTAACCGCACGCCTCGTTAGATCACACACGGTTAATCATTATGTTTTACAATTATTTTGCTTGCTTTCTGCTTTAATTTAATTTAATTAGCTATTTATATTGCGCCCTAATAAATTATTGTTAGCAAGCGCATTACAAATAATGTCAATTATTATAAGCACAATTAAACAAATTTAAAATTTAAATTAAATTTAAATTTACCTACTTGTTTGCTTGCCTACTTACTTATTGACATTGGATGTGTGTTGGAACTAAATGCGATTAAAGTCTTGTGAGAGAAGAAGCGATTCGCTTAGTCAGAATTACTAAATTATTACACTGCAGCAGTTGATTAAGCATAGACCCCTAAGGTATCGCATAAGAACATTTATTCCCAAAATGATTGATTGATTGATTGATTGATTGATAATAAATAATGATCAACATCATTGATAGTAGTCTATTTCGTATGAACTACGAACTAATCAGATGCAGATTCACTAACCTTTGCAAATGGACAAATAGGACTTGATTCGTTTGATGTCCTCTGCGTCTGATCTCCTTCTCTGGTTCTGGGTCTAACTGTCAGCAATGGACTTCCAAGAACTGAACCATCAACGTTCATGTCTGGACTGGCAGACGACATGAGCGCAAATAAAACCAACAGACGACTTCCGAATGACGTCATTTCACTCGATTCTTCGACGAATGCGCTCAGATATGTTCGGCAGACTAGCAAGGCAGGTTCCCATAGTGAAAATGCATGACAAATCTGTTTAAAAACACAGACATGTCACGTGACGATAGAGCAGCAGGTCGCGGGTTCGATACCCGCAGACGCCCTAAAGTCGACTCAGCCTTACTCGCTAGAGGGCGATGGTAAAATGAAGAAAATCTTTAAGTTGCGGGGTAAAACGTGGGTTTGGGGAAAGTAATGGCAACCTACCCCAGTGTACGTCGCTGATTGTCTAGATTGAAGATAAGCGCCGGGACCAAAAGCTCGGACTCGAGTACCGGACCTACCTAGCTAACTTTTAAGAAGGTTCATCCGTAGGCTCAATGCCCGTAGGGTCCGGTGCTGGTCCTCGGTTTCATGGCCATCAACCCGTAGATGACTAGGCCATTCATCGGCGAACGGTGGCCAGCCTTTTCTGCCGAATCTATGGTTACCTTCGCAACGTTGTCATTGCTACTCGTTTTACCACTGCAATTGAGTGAAGGCGGAATCAACTCCACGGCTCCTGATAGTCTAGAACTCGCTTCCGTCGGTTCTAAAGTCCAATGATGTTGCCAC
This sequence comes from Metaphire vulgaris, assembly GCA_018105865.1. NCBI lineage: Eukaryota > Metazoa > Annelida > Clitellata > Crassiclitellata > Megascolecidae > Metaphire > Metaphire vulgaris. The sequence continues at coordinate 8,084,397 of CM030843.1, forward strand.
TCTTCGATCTTCCCGCTTTGTACTTGTAAAGCGCCTAGTATCCTTAATTTTTCTTTCTGCTGTAACCGCAACTCTGTTGATAGCAATTACTCAGCTGCTATTGACTCTTCTGTCGATTTGATTCACCCGTGAGATCGACTAAAGATACGAGTCTGAGATTGTCTTACTTACCAACATAGTGTACAGCAGGAATTACATAAACGGTAATTTCACAATCCCTCCGTGATGATCATTTCACATCGAAATCACTCTGTTCTTCACTCAGGTCCCAAATCGTAACAACTTCATCGTTCAGACCACGACGCGCTTGCGGTCCTTTCTTACCAGTATCTACTCCAACTTCCTTTGTTCTTCCAACGGGCCGATAAGAATCTTTTCAAAAACGCCTGACACGATAATTGAGGCCTTTATCTTTCAAATAATTATACCCATGAGCAGAGGTCGTCCAAGATGATTGATTGAGACCTCAGTCAGCCGCCCGTCTAACCTCATTCTAGCCAACCGCAACATCGCCTACTACTGGTCTTAGTTCATTCACCAGCGATAAATCTAGTAGGAAACAATAGCAGAAGTTCAGTCAACCTTTTAAACGTAGTAGCTTTACATTCAGTCGATACCAAACCCAACTAAAATTACTTATGAGTAAGTTATGGCTGTTGACTACTCTTTACTCTAGCCCGCTAGGACAATAGTGTTATATAAATTAGCCCATAACTAACTAACTACTAACTTTGAGAAATCGACTTTCAATGTTTGCAACCAGAGACCTGATCCGAATCGCGTGACTGGCTGCGATTAGTAAGTTCACAGTAGGTTTACAAATACTGAACTGCTCCGTATACTGGCGGCCACTGGATTTTACGTTCTTCGAGTTAATTAATATCCCGGTCGAAATCTTGGGAAAGTTGCGTTCACCGGTAAAAGGAACGACATCCAGTCAGTGGCAGTCACCGGTTTGTTTGTTCGTAACCTCGTATAGGCAATCTGTTTAATTCAAACTCCGAGTTTATCAAACGATGAGCCACGATAAACCAACGGCCACGGTCGGACCAGGGGGGGGGGTCCACTGAGCGGCTTTCAGTAATTGACGTAACCTGTCCTGGTGCAGAGACAACTGGCGCTACCATCCAGCCCTGTCAGACTGTGTAAGCAACAAAGACCGTTGAGGCACGACGATCAACGCAGACTGCTTTACATTGCGACTGAACAGAGCATGATACTGTACAGTAGGATGGTCAGAAAGATAGGAATCACTGCAGGAAGTCTGATAGACCAGTGTTTCCCAAAACTGCGGGTCGCGACCCAAAAGCGGGTCGCAGGGCTCAGTCTGATGGGTCGCGGGGTAGCGCAAAACTAGATTCAAAAGTGTCATTTTCTAGCCAATGCCACAATGTCACAAGCCTTGAAAGTTGCAAGTCGGTTTAGGTTTTAAGAAATTTATATACCTGCAATCCTCCATACACGGCTTATATTAAAATGATTAGTGTTTTATCCAATTTTAGTTGACAATAAGTTTGCATTGTCGCGGCATGTTACAAAACTGCTGAAATGAGTCGTACAGTTCCGATAAAGCTTGGGAAACCCTGGACTGTAGCGCTTTTTAAAATTAACCTTATTTCGCAATAACGCAAGGAAAGCGTATTCCGACCATTTTGCTCTGAAACTCCACTAACAATAGAGAATCTCTGGATGAGATTCATTGACCTACCGGTTAAGCGATTTTGCCATACTCATAGGATTTTTAAGACGCGTAACAAAGGTATGTTCCTGGAAATTTTTTAAAAAGGTAATTTTAAAGAAATTGCAATATTTTTTCTCTCATTCTGTCTTATTTGGCAAAAAATATGATTAATTATATTATGCGTAATATATTTACCATATTTGCATTCGAATTGAACAAGAGCTTTTGTTTTTCCATTTAATCAAAACTCAGAAGATTCGTTTCAACTAGCGTTCGCCAGATGGCCTCAATGCACTTTTATATAACATGCTATTAATAGGGTAGCGGCACTTGGCAAGACCGCTGAAGTGAACTGCGGTTCCAAAACGTTTGTGAAACCCTGAGATAGACAACTTTGCATTCAGATTTAGCGATGAGATCAAATACATTGACTAACTAACTGGAGAACTTCTATTGAGCCATTTTAGTAATGCACTTAGCGTTAGTCGATGGTCGCTCCGATATAGATCACAATCCCCGGGTCATCTCCAATAAGTCAGCCAGATTTTATTTTACCAACTATGTGACCAAGGTTATGAGTCCAGACAGCGATGTTCTGCTGGTTAAAATCGAAATTTATTATTTTGCCATTATATTATGAATATTAAAGTCACCAGAAATAATTAGTTATCCAGAAGATGAAACGAATGACTCAAGAATTGACTGTCAAGAAAGTGGAGGAGATGCAGTGGCGGCTCCACCGGGGGGCCAGGAGGGCCCGTGCCCCTCTATTGAGTGCCTGGCCCCCTAGTGGGCCCCCCAGTTGGGACCCTATACTTAATGCTACATACATTAAATAACAAATGGTTGGCCCCCATGATTAGAAGATGCCACCCCAACGCCCCCCACTTGCCAAATCCTAGAACCGCCACTGAGGAGATGATGATGATGTTCAATAAAGGTTTTTAGACACAATCTTCTTCTTACCCGACTCGAAAGCTCCTCAAGCGAATGGGAAAGGAACTTACAGCTGAGTGAAATCCAAGAATTGCTTAAACAGAATCCTCCCCTCCCCCTTTTCGGCCATTACCAAGCTGTCTTGGATTAACGAAAAGTGAAAGACCTCTTCCTTCGGTTTTAGAACACGCTGGACTGAAAACGCCATCTATAGAATCGGTCGCTTTTCAGCAAATTTGTCTCGAAAGATCATTTTAGCCAGCTATCATCCGTATATTCTATACAGTTAAGCTAGAGATTTTAGTTTTAATGGTTAAAAGAACCCTACGTATAAGCTTCTGTGCCCTTCATTAGACCGCGCTTCGTTCTGAATTCCGGGTCTTATGCAGGGTGCGATTTGTGACCTGGAGCAGTGGATGAGGGATATGTCGAGCTTGGGGGATGTAGTTGTTGGGGAAGTGTAGCAGTGGGGGGTATGTAGTGGTGGGGGTATGTAGCAGTCGGGGATGCAGTTGGGCAGTGGGGGAGGAATCCCCCCTTTCCCATACAAATCGCGCCCTGGTCTTATGCAGTCTTTAGGAACTCCAACCGACCTTTTCAGACGCACTTTTTGCCGCGTTGTTAAAAGCCATTAAGACGGTCGAGCGACGCAAATTGCTTGGCTCTTAAGTCTTTTCAATCCAAATTCCCTCTTAAACCAAAAGCTGATTGACCGCGCAAAGATGTCCATTGATTGGTCCATTTTTTAGAACAATCCAATCCAACCCAACCCATCAAATCTCCGACCAAATCCCACCCAACCCATGTCATAATAGGGTTACTTGATCCAACCCAACCCACCGTAATACATTACAATTTCTTAAGCCATGACTTATTTTCAGACCCAACCCACCATTAATATGGAAAAGTCTGACCCAAACCAACCCAATCCAGCCCAACCCAACCCATGGATTAACCCAACCCATGGACATCTCTGTGACCGTGCACAACTGACAGAAGCCTCGAAATGCTAATCGCTATCTTTTGCGCCAAACAAACTACATTCTAACAGCTAAACAGGCTATAGGACGCCATCGCAGTGGTACTAATACAGTGGCGGCTCCAGGATTTGGCAAGTGGTGGACCGTTGGGGTGGCAATTTCTAATCATGGGGCAAACCAATTGTTGTTAGGTATGTAGTATTAAATATAGGGTCCCAACAGGGGCCACTGGAAAAGCCAGGCACTCAATAGGGGGCAGCCCTCCCAGGCACTCAATAGTGGGGGCTGGGCCCTCCAGAGCAGGAACCCCTCTGGAGCCGCCACTGTACTAATAGAGGCTAAAATCAAATTAACCCAGACAATCTCTCACGGAATCGTGGTCTGGATGAACATTTAGCGTTGCGAGAAGCACTCTGCATGCTCCTGATTTATGGTTGGACGCGGAACACCAGCAATGCGTTACACCAGCAATGCAGACTTCAAAAGAACGGATATCTGTGGTATTCTAATAATCTAATCACTCGATAACTACTGTAGGTCTATGTTCGCGACGTCTGAGACGTAGAAATTAGTGAAACGTTAATGAGTGAGATACCACTTCGCTATCTCTCTTCTGCTGTTCTCAATCATTGCCCAGTGGAATCTTATCTATAGACCGATAACAACATGGTGCAAGCATGTGAGTTCATGCACAATTGTACAGTGTACAGATTGTATGTAGTAGATATTATATATATATATATACATGCATATATTTATGCAACCATGTATGCGTGTACAACTGTACATATATGTTTACATGTACAGTATATATATATGCCTATATATAGGGGCCTACATGTTTGTGTGTGTATATGTGTATGTATGTTTGTATGCAATGGCAATGGTGTGTGTGCACGTGTGTTCCAGGATCTGGAGTTGTGGACGGACTATGAAGGTAAAATCTGGAACTTATTATCGGGCCGTTTACTTAAAGCAAACGCTGAGAGGGTGTGAGTTCACATATGAAGACACACGGCCAGAGTTTATTAAATTATTAATAAAAACAAAAGAACGCATCAAGGTCTAGAAAATGCACTGATTCAATTCCAGCACAACTGCACTTTAGACGCGTCGTTGAAGACGCTCTATTTGAAGAATTAAAAATGGCAAAACATTCAACACGACTTTGGAAGTTTCGCTGTATGCCCAACTATTATTGATTGCTCGAGGTCTAGGCCTACTGTCCGTGACTTCTGCCAAACCGCTCGGCAAACGAAAACTTTCTATTCTTAGTCTAGACTGCAGGAACAGTTATTAACTAAAATTTGTCAGTTAAACTAGCATTTAAGTAAACTATATATATTTAATTATATTATGAAGATAACTAAAAAAATAGTTGAACTTTTAGTTAGTAACTAATTAGTTAACTAGTTGCCCATCACTGCCTGTATCACAAGTTTTATAGACGATAAAATAATATAAAATCGATTCTCTGTATGACTTTAACCAACGGAAGGACTGTTGCTACAGTAGCTGCGTAGATATGCTAAACTTTCAGCGGAATGATGAAACACTCAAATTACAATCGGATTCTCTTGATTCGCAATCATCATTGTGTAAAACCATGCAAGGATTGTCAATATACTGTCCGTCTCAATTTTATTCTACAGCGCTCGAAATGCGACATTTATCAGCCATTTCAAACCACATACCATGCACAGTCTTTCACAAATTTACTATCCTTCATACAAAAATTAAAAGATTACAAAAGTTTTGACACAAAGCAATTATTGCGTAATTCCGATTCTCTCCTTTACACGACGTTTAAAAAAACCGCAATACAGCCAAGGCTATCGATTCCCGTCAACAATCGCCCCGCACTATTGTACTACTCACCTCTCAAAGTTGAGGCCGTGCATGGTTTTTGGCTTAATGGAGGCGTCCGCGACGCAACTAAACAATGCCATTTGACGTCTCTTTTCGCGATCGGGTCACCGAGCTCTTTGTCGCTGCGGACCGTAGATCAGGTTCACGAAATGAGCCCTATTCACCGATTGGCCTTTCGATTCGACTAATGATGCAAGACAATAGGCCGCTTTCACAAGCCGCCGTCGACGGGGCGGGAGTCAGTGTCACAGGTGTACGATCGCTGGATCGGTCGCGCTTTCCCTTCGAAAATCGATTCAAAGTCTGCAGGTCACCGAGAACAGAAGTCACTACTAGAGTCGGAAAATTTTGCACCTGTTTCCTCTATCCATTCCAAGTACAGCGGTCGGTCTTCGCTAAGGACTTGATCGACGATATATCCAACCTGCAGCATGAATGAATTAGGAATTTGTGACGCACAGGAGTATCGGATGGAATTTTATCTAGTTGAATTATTCAAAATCTGGTTCGATCAGCAAAAAAAGATACAAGGTAATCAAACGGTTGTCGTTTACTTGGCCGAACGTTCTTCGTTCAGTATCCGATGCAGTTATCCCAATGTCTCGGAGCTCGCTTTTCGTCGAACTGCGAATGAGAGCGCATCACAACGCACGGGGTACGATGCTTTCAAGCGCCCAGGCCGGCCCGCTATTCTCCATTCGTTTATTGCGACACTTGTTCTTAGATGAGAAACACGCGAAACGATGAAAAACTGCAGCCGACGTACTCTGTTCTCTTGGCGTCTGTCTTCCGTTGTCTTCCGTTGTCTTCCGTTGTCTTCCGTTGTCTTCCGTTGACTATAAGTCGTTGGCTTCGACGCCAGAATGTTGCCTTCAGACGCGTCCGATTGATTCGGTCTCATGCACAGTCACTGCAATCTGCAGCGCTCCAGGGCTCCTCCCATGCAGTGGCGGCTCTAGGATTTGGCAAGTGGGGGGCCGTTGGGGTGGCAACTTCTAATCATGGGGCCAACCATTTGTTGTTTAATGTATGTAGCATTAAGTATAGGGTCCCAACTGGGGGGCCACTGGGGAGCCAGGCTCTCAATAGGGGGATACGGGCCCCCTGGCCCCCGGTGGAGCCGCCACTGCTCCCATGGCATGCAGCATTTTTGAGCGAGAGGTGAAGCTGTCAGCTTCACGTATATATCTTTCTTACCTAGAAAAGATATCCGGACTGATAAAAATAATGGAATATATATATATATATATTCCGTGAATAAACATAAAAATATAACATTAGAATTGCTTTGCTCTCATATCTCGACAATTAGACATCTTCTTCCTATTCCTTCATCCAGTCGTATAGGCCCCTACACATTGCATTTCAACATGCAATGGAACATTCTATAGAGAGAAAAAGGTCGTTCCACTTCTGTTTAATTAATTTGAAATCATTTGTGAAATTTTTAACGAAGTGAATAAATATTTAATGTTTCTAAAATTGCCTCTTGTTTCCAAATAAAGCAACTGGAAGGCAAAATATTTAATTCTAATTAAATAACTCTGCAGAAATATTGAGCCGAGAAATTTTCGCATTAAAAGCAAAATTTCCAATTGAAATCAGATTCACAGAAAGAAAGTATACAGAAGAACGGCATTTTCCATGGCCATGCAATATATATATATATATATATATATATATATATAGGGCGCGATTTGCGGGAGGAAGGGGGGAATCTCCACCACTGACCAACTGCATACCCCTACTGCTACATCCCCCACCATTACATCCCCCCACTGCTACAGTTTCCAACAACTACATCCGCCAAGCTCGACCTATCCCCCCACTGTTCCAGGTCACAAATCGCACCCTGTATATATATACAAATATAAAGATATACATATATTATATACAAATACTATATATATAGTATTTGTGCTCAACGGCAGTATACAGTATACATGCAGTACATCAGAGTATCTATCCTCTTGTGCTTCGTATACGAAGACACTTGTTGCTGAAGTTTGTGACTGTCTTTCCACTTGAAATTCGCCTCGTTGTCATCGATTTATGCAAAGTGCAAAGAGCACTTAAGTGGTTCAGCACTCCGCTCCGGTGCTCCAGACCGCGGCATCCTGGCTCGTCGGATCGGCGGCGGTGGCGGTGAGGGTGGCGGAAACCCCAACTAGCGCCACCACTATATATAGAACGAACTGCATGCGCGTCTTTCAACTCTGCCACTCCTGACGCCATATGTCAGCCTTCCGAACGACTCTCCGATTATACGTCCCTGCACTTCGAAAGCGCGGCTTCTCCTGTATACTTTCAAACTTCAACGTCTTGTTAAGTTGTTCTATGATCCTCGTTCCCCCTCCCCGACCGCCCCACCTCCATTCAACTTCCACTTCCTGCCATTCCGGTCTAATGACTCTAATCGGCGCTTCGTAAATACCCGTGTATACGAGGCGTCTATACAAGCATGCAGGCCGAGTCTTGATTACACACTTGTTTATAGCCTAACCTTAGACATGCTGCACTTTCACAACAAGCATTCAATATTGGAATTATCTGCCAATTACAACGCGTTCATATCGGCGACCTTTATAAAAAAAAACCCGTCGTGTGCGTGCACGTTTGCATTGGTGTAGTCACGGGTGGTCAAGGCCCCCTATTCCGGCTGGGACAGGTTGTGGGATTTGCGCAAAACCGTTGTTGGGAAATCCAAAGAATTCCGTGGCAACCATTCTTTCTGCTATTCTGATAATATTTTTAAAATTTAAAGTGTCCCCAAGAATGTCAATGTGCCCTTCCCCTGTTCCGATACCCTGTCTGTTTTGTAAGCACCCCGCCTCTTACAATCGCGCCTATAATATAAATTCCCAAACTTATATATGAATTTTTATTCGCAAACGCAGACAACACAAGACAAACACAACTCTTAAATAACAGCTACACACATTCCGCTATTATATAGTTGTGGCGACAATGATTTGGAACCAAATACAATATATATATATATATATATATATATATATCTTCTAGATTACAGACACTCTATTGAAAATCGGTCTAATGTTCTCACTGATGAAAACTAATCTAATAAAAAAACATGCCACTTATAGTGCTCCAAATCTATAAACAAAAGATCGGTTCTATTCCAAAAGTCAACTCCGGAGACAGCGATACAGACTATGGAGGAAAAGCCATTTGTACGGAAGATATATGTGTCGTCTTTGTAGTGTGTATTGGAAAGTATCGGTATTGAACACACTCTAGGACTCGGAACAGTCAGGACTTCCAAGAACTTAATTTCCTCTATGATGGCGCACTATGAATTTCGATGCGACAGTCACTTTCACGGATGACTGAATGCTCAGCGAAGCGAAAATCAAAAGAGTGGCACGAATGGGCGAATAAGATCGTATTTGACTTTCGCGTCAGTACATCAAGTTCGAACCCCGCTCGGTCGAGTCAACTGACGATGACCCTTGACCTTAACGAGTTGTATTGACCTTGAACCCTGCCTGACCTTTCCGAATATATTTTATCTTCGGTCTCGTCCTATATTGATTATTTTAGTGAATCGTTTTGAAGTAAAAGCAAAAGTGAGAACTGGTCGACATTTTAGGAAACGGTTCGTGCGAACCGGCTCCATCGCACCCCTGCCTAGAAGACAATCAAAACTAACACTCTTCCTGGCTGAGAGTATATGACAATTCCACGCACAATAAATGATAGCCTTTGATAGGCAACTTGGAAATACTTTGTTCAATAGTCGTTCTCTATTTTCCTAAGGTCACACAATCGTCGTTTGATTCAGATCAGATGTAAACGGACGGACGTCTTGTAAACGGAACGCATCTTTATTCGTATTGGGGCTAAAAGGCACAGATAAAGTCTGATTGAAATGTCGTGATCGGTTTCCTGTGACAGCTGAACGATTCATATCGACAGTCTGACAGACAGACAGAGAAAGAGTGGCAGAGAGGAAAAGAGAGGCAGAGAGAGAAAGATAGAGGCAAAGGCAGATGGAAAAGAGAGAGAAAAACATTTAGGGAGCGAGACAAACATAGACACACAGAAAAAATGAGAGAGAGAGAGAGAGAGAGAGAGAGAAGAGACAGAGAGAGAGACAGACAGACAGAGAGACAGAGAAGAGACAGACAGACAGATAGAGGGAAAGAGAGTGAAGAGAGATTTACAGACAGACAGACAGAGAGAGAGAGAGAGAGACAGAGATACAGAGATAGAGAGACCGAGAGAACACAGAGAGACAGACAGAGACAGGCAAAGACAGACAGAGAGAGGATGAAGGAGGAGACACTGCGCTTGGCCAAGTTTCGTCCTCCACAAGAGTATGTCGATTCGTGTGTCTGCGTCTGTAACGCTTCGAATCTTGCGTCTCTTTCGCTCTCTGCTTCCGCTCTCTCTCAATAGTCGAGAGACGAAAGAGCTCCTGTTACGGACATTAGAGGCGGAATTACCAGAGCCATCGATTTGCCATTACTATTTCTCAGCGTGGCAAGATATCCGTTTAGCCGATATACAACTGATTGCTCGCAATGCAAATACTGCAGTGATCTATAGCAGCCAGATTATCAGATATATATCGACGGGCAGTGACTTCTGAGAATTTCAATTACTGTATTTTGTCAAATAAAATGACCCGTTCTTAATTAACTATCCAGAAACAACTGACACTGTTATATTTCCTATTATCTTTAACGAGCAAACAACAAGGAACTGCTAGAAAGTAGCAGCGTTGTTTTATTGGGTATACCATTTGGGCTGCGCGTGATCTACAGTGTACACCATGCAGAACGCTTTGATATTGTAAAGATCAAACCTGCCTCCAGTCAGATTACACTCAATCACTAGAGGTTGGAAGCAATTTTTGTAGATTGTATGTCGTTCACACATATATAAAAAGAAAGGCTAAGATATTTAGGCCTACTTATGGATGAACGAATAAAAGCCAAGAACAATGAAATCAGTTTGAGTACACGGAGCCATACCTGGGCAAAGGTTCTATTCAGCAAAGCAAATTTTAATTCCTTTCATAAATCTTCTGAATTGTTGCATATCTATAGCCTACTGTAGCACTAGCATTGCCCAATTTCAAACAAGGTATCAATTTTATAATATTTTTGTGGTCTATAAAACCTGACAGAGAATAGATTTCTGAAAGACTTTGTATAGTGTCGTTTCAAATGGCTCATTATTTTTCGTGGCATTTCGAAAGCTCTAGAAAAAAAATTGAGACAGAATATATTGACAATTCTAGTAGGGTTTGGCACAACAAAGATGGGGACACAAGAATATGTGGTTTTAATTCGTTTCATCAATCTTCTGAATTTTTGCATATCTATAGCCTACTGTAGCACTAGTCCTTGCTTTGTCCAATTTCAAACAGGGTATCAATTTTATAATATTTCTGTGGTCTATAAAATAAACCAGCTCTCTTAAGCGCCATCTTATCTTTCGATTGAATTTTAGACATTTGACAGAAAATAGATTTCTGAAAGACTTTGTATAGTGTCGTTTCAAATGGCTCATTATTTTTTCGGTGGCATTTCGAAAACTCTAGAAAAAAATTGAAACAGAATATATTTACAATTCTAGTAGGGTTGGGTTGGAGCAAAGATGAGGACACAAGAATATGGTGGTTTTAATTCATTTCATCACTCTTCTGAATTTTTGCATATCTATAGCCTGCTGTAGCACTAGTCCTTGCACTGTCCAATTTCAAACAGGCCATGTTGGTTGGGTTGTTGATTTGATGGGTCCATGAAAGCAATCCAACCTTCGGAAATCATTAGATAGCCCCCCATCCACCCCACCGGTGCTGGCATAGAAAACATTGCATTTGACGATTTTCCTGACTAATTGGAAAACACCGATGTCCTAATGATGTTCAGTATTAACCAGAGATAGCCTAACAGTTGAATTCTCATCGGCGAATAACGTGAACCATTTTCCATTGCAAAATTACAGAACATTAGCTAGACAACCTTGTTATGTTTCAGTGAGTTTGCTTGATGTCCCTTAAAAAAGTCTATAGAATGTCAATCACTCATAGGCCAACAGATTTGCCTCCATCGCCTTTTTATGCTCTTAGAGGTTTGGGAACTGAGGAGGTATAGTAGAGTGATGAAAGTCGGTGTCAACATAGCGGTGGTTTAAGCTTAACACAGGAGATGTCCATGGGTTGGGTTAACCCATGGGTTGGATCAGACTTTTCCATATTGATGGTGGGTTGGGTCAGAAAATAAGTCGTGGTTTAAGAAATAATTGTAATGTATACGGTGGGTCGGGTTAGGTCAAGTAACCCTATTACCGACATGGGTTGGGTTGTTGATTTGATGGGTCGGGTTGAAGTGGGTTCTAACAGATTGATCCATGGACCCACTTAATCGACGTAAAGTCGCCCGTCGATTTTCATAAACAGTCGAATACACATCTGTTTAATTGTGCTTATAATAATTGGCATTAATTGTAATGCGTTTGTTAACATTAATTGATTAGGCGCAATATAATTAGCTAATTAAATTAAATTAATTAAGTTAACACGAAAAAGATTAGTCGCACTTAAAGTTCCTCCTGAGGCGTAATAAAGAAATATCTTCAACCGAGGCAACGCTCAGATTTAAAAACCACGAAACGTAGGCCCTATGTGATCTGAAGTTAACTCCTTTAGTAACAAAATCTGCGTTCACTTTATACAATTAGGCTGCTTTTCTTTATAATTACAGTAACTAGAGCGGAGAAACACACTCACGCAGACACTGTGGCGACTCTACATACAGCATGAACCGCGTTCTCTTTCTTCCTCAGCACTTTCTCCTCTTGCAAATGCACCAGTTATCCTTTGCCGTATTTTCTTCAATGCCCTTAATCATTAACCCTCAAACCGTGGGAACCGAGTATGCTCGGTTACAATGCATATAGTTACAAAGTATATTGAGGTCTAAGGGTCAAAATCAAAACATATGTTAATGTACTGTGCCAGGGCCAAGGAGGAGAAACGACCACATGAAAAACGTTAAGGTAGACTGATTTTTTTTTGGGGGGGAGGTATATATACCGACATACCCCCTCCCCGTCGCTACACCGCTGTTCTCTGCCTGCCTAATTCGACCGACTGACTGACTTACTGGTTGATCTTGCGATGACTGTCATCTATTTTCCGTCGCACACGTACACCGAAACATCCCTTGGGGCTGATGAAAGTTATAGCAATGCAGCCAAAATGGCCATGGCCTGGAGCAACTTAAACTCCGATGGCGCGATTGCTAATTGCGTGATTCTAAAAGCTGCTTCATTGTCTAACGTGTTTCATCTCAAAGTTTGTCTTTCAAAGGGGCAGTCATTTTGAGCGAGTGCGTAGATCCATTTATCAACATCATCATCATCATCATCACCATCATTATCACCATCATCATCGTCATCAGCGTCATCATCATCATCATCGTCGTCGTCGTCGTCGTTATCGTTGTCGTCGTCATCATCATCATCATCACCATCATTATCACCATCATTATCACCATCGTCATCATCATCATCGTCATCGTCATCATCTTCGTCATCATCATCATCATCATCGTCATGGTGGCGAATGCACTCAATTAGGAACTTATTTCAACCTTTTCTTGTGAACATCTGCTGAAAATACGTGAACTGCAGAACGATTAATTTTTAAAGACAACCTTTCATAGTTCATTTAGTACCTAAAACACTCGTGCCATAGGAAAAATAGCCACCCAGCATATCAACGTAGATAACCTATTTCAACGTGAAAGGAGTTTTCGCCGATGTAAGGAAAATCTACACGTTGCTATTGCCACTCAGTTGCAGTATAGCTGTTTGAATTATGATAGGCTATGCATTACAAGCGAATTTTGCTTTCTAATAGGCTACCTGTTGGGACCTATTGGCGATACTGAATGCGAGGCGGCAGTTGCTACAGACACAGCTTTAATTTTTAAAATAGTCTGCTATGCAAGTATGACGTTGCTGGTAACACACGAAAGCTTCAAAAATTTGCCATCAAGCGCATACGGCCTTATTGAAAAATGTTGTTTTATCCAGTCAGGCGAAATTACTTCAAAACGTGTACAGTCAGTTTTGCAAGTACATTCATTCACTCACTCTGACGATGATCTGCTTAGACTGACTGACTTTAGATTTTAGAAGAGAACAGAGTTGTGACGAACGACCGACTCACTTGAAAACTTTCCGGCAAACGCTAATCCGAATGTGAGGAGAGCGATCCAGTTAGCGACCGCGATCGACCGATTCTGACAGGCGGAATGCTCAAACGTATCGCCCGCTGATTAGAACGTCTGAAGCGGCCTGTCGTCGCGCTTAAAATGCGGACTTTACGGGAATAAATTTCTCACCGAGTTAACCGGTTCTTGCGTTCGCATCGCTTTTTGCGAGTGCTGCTTAGCGATGCAGAGGTAGAGGCCGACGACCGGGGTACGCACAGTCAACTTCGTAGAAAGTGGATTTCTTCACAGAATACGTCGGAGGGAAACCATCTGCGAAAGGGCGACCGCGCATTCGTTTGCGAAAGAACGAATAACCCCGTGAATTCGTCGAGTGACGCCTTTGTGTCAAGCTAAGCAAATTTTGTCGAATGTCCAAACAAGCACGGAAACATGTTTAAGTATTAGCCACATACTCATCGTGGTATGATTTTAGAGCGCAGTAGAAGAATTTTATAGCAAAATAAGATCCTATTGATTTGCGAAATCTTCGGCTATTAGCCAAGTGTAACGTAATTTCACAGAAAAAAGATCGACTGTCTACATTCCTATTAGCGAGCAAATAGTATATGCACACCATTTTGACTATAACATTCTTGTCTTCAATAATGTTAAGATATAACTGTCTTCGTGATATTAGAATGAACTATGGAATACATCTTTGCAGTGGCGGCTCCACATTAAGGGCCCCGGGGCCCGTGCCCCCTAATGAATGCCTGGCCTCAGTGGCCCAAAATTGGAACCCTATGCTTACCACTACATACCAATCAACAAATGGTTGGCCCCTGTGCTTAGAAGTTGCCACCCTAACTGCTCCCCACTCAGGGGCGTAGCGACGGGGGGTATATCGGTATATATACCCCCCAAAAATCAGTATACCTTAAAGTTTTTTATGTGATTTACATGTGGTTATATGTGGTTTATATGGTTTATGTGGTTTATAGTTAATATTTATACCCACCCAAAATATTTATACCCTCCCAAATCAAATTCCTGGCTACGCCCCTGCCCCCACTTGCCAAATCCTAGAGCCACCACCGCTTCTCTGTTGTGCGGAAGAAACTGACTCGTCTTTCATCAATCATTCTGACAATATTTAGCCAAACTTAGTGAATACAATTTATTTGATGTTTAATCCCCTTCCTCGGTGTGACTTGGCGCTTCACTGGCGGCGCGCTGCGACGAGTTTCAGAACTACACTGTATTTGCTTAGCAATTTCATCAACAGTTTCGAAAATTCCGTTCCCATTTCTTTACCGCGCGGAGAAAGTCAACGTCTGTCGCTCGGTCGATCAGTCAAACTGTCTTTCTTCGAATTCTTTTCAACCGATTCATAAATCATTAAGGCATTTCGTCGAAATCTTCTAATGAGTTCGTTTGCGCCGACAATCTGCTTTGACGGTTCTGAGTTTGCACAGATTGAAAATATTTGTTGGTGTTTTATACTCCGCCCGGGGCAAACATCCGTCGAATCCCCCCGCGGCCCGATAGATCAAAGAGAAGGCCGATTGACAACACTAGACGCTTCCTGCCTCCTCCCTCCTCTTCGAGTCTAATTCACTAATGAAGAGCAGGCGGTAGAGGGAACGTATAGAGGTGGTAGCGATGCGCTCCGGCAAGATTGTGGAATGACTTATGAATGCTGGAAAAGCAGTGTTTTATCCAGACTCAGGCCTTTAGGGGGAAATTGAGGCTTTCGGGGAGGGGGAGAGAATCGACTTGGTTGGAGGGGAAAAGACACAGTTCAATGCAAAATTTGTGTAAGTGCTGGGATTTTTTTTGGGGGGGGGATTTGAGGTGTTTTTTTGGGGGTATCTTCCCTCCTAACAGGCCTGTATAAAACACTGTGGAAAAGTGAAACTGCATCACCTGAACAGCGTAGCAGTGAGGGATGTTTGGAGATGCGCATAGGGCCTATATAGGAGCGTGCGAAGTCTGTACTGATGTCTTGTCCTGTGTATCTCTGCGATTCTGTTGTCGAGAACGAGTTCTCTGTTATCTGTCGCCTTGGCTTCAAAATGCAATACAGAGGTCCTCACAGAGATATATAAGTCTAGACAGTGTATACGATGACTAGGGCGACATCTTCTGAACTGTTCGCCAGGAACCTTAAGACATAGGCCTATTAAATTTTATTTGCATCTCATATTAGGGTCCCTTGTAAAGCGCTCTTGACCTTAGCCTTCGCTATGCGTATTGCGCTATATGAAATTGTGAGTAATAATAATAATAATAATAATAATAATAATAATAATAATAATAATAATAATAATACCCGCAAACACGCAGAAAAAGTTCATTGAAATAAGCATCAGGCTCATAATGACTACGTTGTTATCTACAGTGTACAACTGAACGAATAAGTCGTTTCAATAATTCATCACGCCATCTGCAGTCTTTTTATATATATATATATATATATATATATATATATATATATAAATCAGTAAAAAAGAAGGAATGAGAGTGGAAATAAAGGTTTACGGACAGATCATAGAGCAAGTGAAGGAATTTAGCTATCTAGGAAGTCTGATAACAACCGATGCCAGATGCAATAAAGAGATAAGAAGACGTATAGCAATAGCAAAAGAAGCTTTTTACAAGAGAAAGGAGCTGATGCAAAGTAAACTAAAACTAAACCTAAAAAGAGATTGGTAAAAACATTGATATGGAGTGTGGCGTTGTATAGACGTGGACAATGAGAAAGGAAGATATAAAACGATAAGAGGCTTTTGAAATGTGGATTTGGAGAAAATAAAAGTAAAATACACAGAGCATAAGACAAACGAGGAATCAGAGGAGATAGAAGAAGAAAGAAGCCTGATAGATACAATCCGGAAAAGGCAGAGAAATTGGATGGGACATGTCCTCCGGCATGACTCTTTACTAAGAACAATAATCGAAGGAAAAATAGAGAAAGAGATGAGAGGTAGACCGAGAAAGATGATGTTGGAGTGGATGATGAATAAAGGATATCAGGAACTCAAAGAAGAAGCAAGCAATCGATCAGAGTGGAATAACTGGATACCTGGACCTGTCGAGAGACAGAAGCACTGATGATGATGATATATATATATATATATATATAGATAGATAGATAGATAGATAGATAGATAGATAGATAGATAGATAGATAGATAGATAGATAGACAAAGATTTAGGTATCCTTGCAGCCTATGATTGGTTAGGTCAAAGGCCGTGGATTAATTAATGAGCGCTATCTAAGCGATCTTTTCTATTCTAATTGCAGATGAAGCGTTGAACGAAAGGCTTCCCTTTGCCATCTGGCGTCCGTCCATTAGTCATCTTTTGACCGCCGACGTCTGACATCTGACACCGCCAGTCGCTCTCCCTAAATCACCAACGGCATTCTAATGCGCTGCCGTAAGGAGCCGAGTTACTGTACATCCATCGAACGCATGACGGATGTCATGCAGCATGACTGCTATTATTGCGCAGCATGACTACCGGTGTTTCCTGGATGGTAATGCTCACATCTCATCTCAAGCATTCGGTTAATCGTAGGGCATGTGGATGCCATATGCAGGCCAGGCAGTGTTCTAGTCCTGCTACTCCTTCTGTCCGCCCACTTTAATTTCTCAATCCTTATTTCTGTAGAAATGCAATCGCTCGTCTCTGTTCTAGAGGCGGCTCTACATGGGGGACCCGTGCCACTGTTGAATGCCTGGCCCCCAGCGGCCCCTTGCTGGGGTATCCTATACTTACTACTACTGTACATACCTATCAACAAATGATTGACCTCTCATGCTTAGAAGTTGCCATCCCAACGGCCCCCCACTTGCCAAATCCTGGAGCCGCCGTTGCTCTGCCCAATTCTTCTATATTCCTCATTTCAGTGTATAACAGTGGCGTAGCCAGGAATCTAGAATAGGGGAGGGCACGTCGACATTTTAGGTCCAAACGTCTTGACGAGCGAAAAAGCTCATCCTCTGAAACGCTGTGAAGTCTGGCGCTCTCTTCAGTCTTCATTGATCAGATACCACCACTACCCCACTATTCACCGGTCTTGGACGAATCTCACGACCCGTCCCGGCCGGCCAGAATTGGGGTCCGGGACCCACCCCCGTGGCTACGCCGATGATGTATGGTTACTACATCGCAATGCCTGTTCGACTGAATATCTTTGTCCTCAAATTCGATTATCCTGTTTTAGAAACTCTGTTTTCTCTGTTTTCTGTCTTTCTTTGTCTCTTTCTGTCTCTGTTTATTGCTCTGTTTCTTGCTCCACTAAATGTTAAAACTCAGTGGCGCCACCATCGTCATCGACGTCGTCGTCGTCGACATCGTCGTCGTCATCTTCGTCGTTTATTTTCGGATTTGTTCAATTACGAAAGAAGTCAATTTCCGACGACATTTTCCAGATGAAAACACTCCCTCCCCCTCCCAACTCGGTCTTGTGATGTAGCCAATTGCTCCGTTCCCCAAACTTATCCTCCTAAGAGAAATGACGGAAGCCTAAAGGTCTAAATCTTACCGGCGATTCGACGTCAGCTGAACCAGAAAGGACGTCTCCTTCATTTCCCGTCTTTTACAGCATCGACGCCATTTTCAGCGGAGAAATTCCTCGCCGTCGCAAAATCAAGTCGACGAAAACATTTTCTCTTTTGTCACGCGTCAGTCGATCGCCGATTTGGCGACGCTTTCTGCTTTGAAAGGAAAGCAATGACTTTGCTGCTTGACCTAGATATGCAATTAGTATGATTTAGCCTATGTAGAACGAGAGAAAACACAGACAGACAGATATATAGACAGACAGACAAGCAGACAGACAGACAGATAGACAGACAGTCAGACAAGACAGATAGATAGATAGAGATAGATAGATAGATAGATAGATAGATAGATAGATAGATAGATAGATAGATAGATAGATAGATAGATAGATAGATAGATATGCCTTTCAGCAACAGAATTTTGGCTCCCCAATATTTGAACGCATAGCTTATTTAAGATAGCAAATAAATAAATATTAGATATACGTGGGATAGCTGTTGCTAGATATGGTATGATCTGTCTTTATGCACGTAGATTAGTAGTCAACAGTTCTTCAAGGTTGCCAGTGTGGTTTATTTTTACCCAATTTTTGCCTCGTCTGGTTATTTGGTAACGAATCTGGTTATTTTTTAAATCTCGAAAATTAAAAAAATTGCCTGATTTACGCAGCTGAGAAAAATTAACGT
This sequence comes from Metaphire vulgaris, assembly GCA_018105865.1. Taxonomy (NCBI): domain Eukaryota; kingdom Metazoa; phylum Annelida; class Clitellata; order Crassiclitellata; family Megascolecidae; genus Metaphire; species Metaphire vulgaris. The sequence goes on from CM030843.1 coordinate 8,103,313, forward strand.
TTTCAGCATGTTGAAAACTCTTTTTTTAAAAAGTTTACAAGTTTAAAGTTTATATTTACCTTGCTAGAAGACAACGAGACGACTTTTTTTGCTGTCAAGACTTTCTGACCTTGTTGAAGACAACGAGACGACCTTTTTTGAGTCAAGACTTTCTGGAGACGTTGTACTATAAAATGCAAAAATTTTCAGGTTTGTAGATTATGAATTTTATCATCTTTTTCGACCTTTTTGGGAACCTGGTTTTTTCTGGTTATTTTTAAAGGCACGATCTGGTTTTTTTCAAAATGTTCACTGGCAACACTGATGTTCTTGCTCTTCCGTTGATGTTTTGGACTGATGTGTCATTAAAGCATATACTTTTATTATACAAAATCTACCGAATTCTCATTTATAGTACAGCATCGCGCTCCGAGCCTCCAACGCTGTACAGAACACAAATTGGAAAAGTAGTTTAAGAAAGATAGTTTAACAAGAACAGATACTTCTAAACTGCATACTCTGACGAAAACTTGTAATTAAAATGGAACTGAAATGCGAAATATTGAATCTTTCACCCGAATTTTCTTCATAGAGGATTAACGATTGAGATTTAATTAAATGTGTGTCTCAGAATATAATATTGTCAGTATAGGCTAAACATGTTGAGCCTGACGCTTGAAATACCGACGAATTATACAATTTTTCTTGGTGATCTTTCGCAAAATGGTTATAGGAAAACACTTTTTGAACATGAACACATAGGTTTATGGGATTTCTTGTCAAGTCTTTGCTTTCTCCATTTAAATATTTAGGTCCTTTTATATACTTTGCCAGAGAAATTTTTTTCGTGTATCGGCTAAAGCGGCAGATGACTTGTCCAATCTTCGTCGCTGAGTTTGACCGACAAATTTCACTTATCACTCGAGAAAATTCTTTGTCTAACCGACTCAGTGGCTACATTAAATTACATCTTATCTGGTAAACAAGCAATTCTACAATCAATTTTACCTTAAGATATAAATGCGTCCGCTATCATGACATCTATACATATTTCCTGTTTCCTCTCCTTCTGTCTCCTCCTCCTCCTCCTCCCCATCTCCTCTTCCTCATTTCTTCCTCCTCGTATTCTTCATTCTCTATTTTTGCCAAGCTGCGGGCGTCGCTGAATATTATCATAGACAGGTGTCAGATGTCAGATGGCTGTGAGGCGATTCAAAGTGACGCCGAACCTCTGTGATCTGCTTTTGAACATCAATGTCCCAACATTCCTGCCTCTTCGATATGAGGGGGCGGAAGCGGCGTTGAGACTCTGATCAAAGGAGTTGTAACAAGAACTCTGACGCCTTTATGAATTTCGCTCTAGGGCAAATATTGTATAAAATAAAGGCAAACACGATGCTTGACAGACAACGAATCTGTTTCTAGAACGCTTTGATCGTTCTGAAACTACCTCAAAATGACATTTACGATTGTCTATTGCGATGTTCACCAGATGGCGTATGCAAAGAATTCGATTATAAAAAAGAGCAGTCGGAGGTCGGACTTAGATTCCTAGACTTCTTAAATTGAGGTATCGATGGGAGGGGAGGAAGTGGAAGACGACCAGAAGCCAAAATTTCCTACCATCACTGGGGTCGCCCTTAGATATTGGGGTGACTAGCGATTTAACTGCCCCCACTCCGGACAAATTGAACATTGTCTGGGAGTGGCATGGCGTGGGAGGAGCAGGAAGCAGGAAATTGTTGTCTCGGGCGCAAAATTCTTGGGTGGGGAAAATTTCTAGAAATCTGTTTCACAAAGACGAACAAAGAAGAACTGCAGGAACTTTCTCCGGTTCTATTATCGTAACGTGGGAAGACGATGCGAGGACTTTCTGGCTTGCCAAGATATTTTGGTCACAAATTAGAGGCGCAATCCCCCGTTTGCCCCGGGCGCTGGCATCCTACGCAGCGTCATTGTTTCATGCGTTAGAATTTTACCCTACGGGAATAAAACTATAGTTTAGTGAGTTAGTGTGCTACTGTAGTTCGAACGTCGACACGTCTAGGCTACTTGCCCTGCAATTGATAAAGTTGAAAACAATAGGTCTAAGACTCCTAACAGTATTTCATTAGTCATTTGTGCAGTTAGATTTCTATTCGACGGATAACAGTAGACCCTAATACAATCGTCAGCAAATGATACAATATTTTATAGATAGTGAGAGTTCTTGGTCGCTGGCTCATCGTTATCTTGAGAAGAAATTATATTGTCATTGAGTTTATACGCGAATCATTCGCTTCAGCTGAAACCAGTGGCGTAGCCAGGATTTCAGGAAGGGGGGTTTTGGTTTTGATTTTTGACCGTAACAAACTTTCAAAAAATCTTGGGAAGCAAAAAAGGTAATCCTATGTATCTATCAACGTAAGTCTTTTCTTCTAAAATTTTTTTTCAGATGCCGACAAGCAAAAAAAGATCGTCACGCCTATGGTGCTTAAACATTTTGGTCAGCAGCCCCAAGGGAGGGTTGACCCTCAAAACCGCGTCCGAAAATTAAAAATGCTTGGAAACACATTAAACAAATTTTTTCTTCGGCGCCCAAGGGAAGTGTTTAACCCCAAACCCCCTTGGCTACGCCACTGGCTGAAAGACTATGCATTTTTGAAAAACTGAAAGCATTTTTAGATTTCAAACTCATTGCTAATTGGGCTCTCAAACCATCAAAGTATTTCAAGTATTCTATTACCACTTGTAGAAAAATATGTTCATACTGTAAGTTACAACAGTAGGAGGAGCATTTTGAGAAAAGATGCCCGTCATACGCTGAACAGACTACTAAATGATAGGCTACCTCGCATTGATAGCGCCATCTAGCGAATGACCGAATATCTGATTTAAACATTTTCTACGGAACGTAACAGAAGCAAAAACTGGCAAAATATTTTTACTAGCCTACATAAATTCCGAGATTTCATCTTAGATTCTACGTCTGCTTTGTGTTTTCCTGCGAATCGAATCATCTATCTGTGGCGGATATCTGCAGAAGTCTCCATTTTCGTCGATTTATTAGCAACTGTTCCTTTATTCGAATCGACTGGTCTGCGAATGGCGTTATAGCATTTCAGTTCGAGTCATTCTGTTCAGTAAATCTTGACCAGTGGACAACAGAATTAAGAAACGCCTGCAAACGTCTGTTCAATGATGTAGCAAGACTTTTAGGGGTGGTGGTGGTGCAGAGTTTCGGCTGAGGACCCCTGGAAGGCTGGAAGACCCCTTTGATTTCAAGCAGGAAACGCTGGGTGCTTTTGCGATTTTTACATATGTTGCAGTTTCGCACTCCTATTATATAATAGACCCTAGGTTAATTAATAATAATCTTTATTCGTGACAAGCACAGCATCCAAAAATAGTACACAAACAAGGAATAACACAAATCAACTGAAAAAACCATATAAAATCAAACTAATAATAAACTAATAACTAAGCACAAACTTTACACAGTACAACTATTAAATATTAAACCATGAAGTTATTTGAGTGTGTGCGCTGTTCATGACGTATAGGTCTAAGTTATACTTTTAGGCATTGTAAATTTTTCATTACATTCTGAATATTTTAAAAGTAAAACACTCTATTGGCTATCAGGGGTCCTCTGACCACCGGGGGTCCCTGGGCACAACCTTCAAACAGGCAGCTGCAAGAATTCACAAAGTAGACGAATAGAACCATAGATATAGTATCATGCATGAAGTGCGTATAGTATCATGCATGAAGTATTTTAACGGCTAAAGATGAGACTATCAAAGAAAGACCAGAGTAGTATATACATTTCGAAGGAACTTGTAGTACGAAGCTGAGACCAATCTTCATTAGCATCGAAGTTGGGTGATCGTGAACTAAAACTGACAAGGCATTTTACTGGCTTATATGAATTCCGTGATTTCATCTTGGCAGGGGCGTAGCCATGAATTTGATTAGCTGGAGGTATAAATTGATTTGAGGGTATAAATATTAAAAACTGTGAAAATCTTAAAAACACATTAAAATGTTTACGGTAGTCTGATTTTTGGGGGTATATATAGGCCTACGGTATACCGATATACCCCCCGTCGCTACATCCCTGCATCTTGGCTATCTGCTTATACGGCGGGGGTCGGGAAGATAGAAGAGTGGCAACATCATCGGCAACATCATCGGCGAGAATCTCTGCGCATCTGCGCTCATCGAAGAACCGGACGAGAGATCAGATGACGATGACGAAGACGACGATAAATAACTTTCTAAAGCGCTTTTACCATCCAGCTTAATTAAATTTGTGTAAAGCGCCTTTGATTTTGATCTATGTCATGTTTACGGCGCTATAAAAATTGTCAAGAATAATAATAACATCATTGGACTGTATAGAGCCGACGGAAGCGAGTTCAAGATTCGCAGGAGCCTTCTCGGATATAGTTATTGAAATCTATATAAAGTAACTTATCAAGTAACAAATTAACTTTTACCTATATATATATATATATATATATATATATATATATATATATATATATATATAATATTGAACATGTGTATTTTGTAGCTCCAATGTTAAACGTCGCTTTTCACTAACGTTTAGTAGGCTACTTCATGTCAATAACTTCGGCTACGGCCACGGCCAAATCTTTTACAGACAGTTACGGCCTAACTTCGGGCTATACGGCCGAATGTATAGGATTGCAGCAAAATATACACCAGTAATTTGACAGTAATTGGATTACTTCTCAAGTTTATTTTTTTATTATTTCACTGTGTATTTAGACCATGCAGTATTAGTCTTGTGAATTTTCTGTAAAATTTTCATCATCTTATTTTAATTTCAAGTGATGTCATTTTAAGGTAATTGATGTCTATTATGTCAAGTTGAGTTGCAATTAAATTCCGTTCAGTTCAGCTATATACAGTATGGTTACGGTCGTAACTGTAAATAGCAGATTCGGTCTGACTCTATATGCTATGACGTTGGGCGTTCGCTCAGAAGGTTTCCATCATCGATCAACGGTTTTCATCTCGAGTTCACTGGAAGTGCAGCGGGGCGGCGGTGTCTCGCACTTTTTCCACTCAAAGCGCCATCTTCCGGGCGACTGCAACGACGCGCGTTGCGTCGTCGTCGTCGTCGTCGTCGTCGTCGTGCTAAAAACAGGATTGCGATCGTGTTTGTGCGACGCGACGCAATTATATAGGGTCGTCGCTCGCCCGACCGACCAACCAATCCAACGGTCGACCGATCATCTGTGGCCGGGACGCCGGTGGCCCAGAGCGCCCCGCGACGATCATCAGTTCGGCCGGCGAATCGGTCGGTCTGGGCCGGACACGAGAGATGGTGCTTCACTATATGCGCGACCGGCCGGCCGGTCGACAAGAGGAACCGCATTCACAGGAGGTAATGTATACAACGATCGGATTATGCGACAGACGAATTATGTCACGCCGTCACCGTACTGACGTCATGCTCATACTGTCACCGCTCTCGTGAATATAGAAACGAGAAGAGGGAAAGAGGAATCGATACAGACAGAGACGGTCAGACAGACAAGACAGACAGACAAGACAGAGAGGGAAAGAGGTGCCTGGATGTAATAACGCTATATAGCCGTAAACGATTACTCAAGAATTTTTGATGCAGATTTTATTTTCCATTTTATTTGCAATTTTATTTCATTGTCGCTTCAAGTCCTGACTGAGAATTAGGTCGTACGCGATGACATTCCAGTCACGAACATTCACGCTAATGTGTATTCGCCCGGAGAAGAGCAATAACACTTCAGATCAATGTGAAGCTATACTGGCTATAATAATGTTCTTTGGAATGAAATCTGTTTTAAGCTAAACTTTGTAAGGATGATAAATTTTGCATGTCTTATGTATACCACATTAATTAATGTGATGATCATAATATATCTTTGCCGGGTTTCTCATGATACGGTTACCTTCTGTTATCAGTGTTTATTCTAGCCACCTTGACATTAGGGGGATTTTGAAATGTTTGGGGGGATAAGGTCTGAGTCTCCACACTTTTGGAGGGGAAATTTGCATTCCCAGCCAACACACACAAAATTGGGAGGGGGAATTTTAAAACTTTGGGGGGAGGGGAATTCTCCCCCCAGAGAAGGCCAAGAATAAACATTGTTCTGACTAATCGTGCTGCAGCAATTTGCGATACTCGAGATAAAGGTCACGAATCGGAAATCCTTTGCTTAATATTTTTGTCAACTAGAAATTGGTAAGAAGAGAATTGTCTCTCGGTGCGAATGTCGAACAAGATATCGTCTCACTTTTGGAGCTTTGGCAAGGCAAGAATTAATAAATTAATATTTGACTCCAATGTTTCCAAACGCGAAGTTCGTGCATACATATCTTGTGGCTTCTTTTGTCACTTAAGGAAGAAAGTAAAGCAAAGTAAAATTTCGTGGATTTCTATAGCGCCTTGGAAAGCAGCACAACAGTAGCTGCTTATTTTTAGGCGCTCAGCCTCTCTTAAAATAGCTATGGGGAAGGTATACTATCAGCCAGGCAATAGTCAACATCCAAAGGGCAGTGAGACTAAGTTGTTACAGCTATGGAGGATATGATTTTAGAAAAAGGAAGGATTTAAGCTTAGACCTGAAGACTTGAGGAGATAATGCAGGAATTATAGGAAATGAGGATTCAGATTTTATTGTTTGAAAGTGCCCACGTCTGCGGAGGGAAGCTGGGATCGTGTTCCAAAGTTCAGGTGAACGTTTCCTTCTCGAATAATCTCTTTTTTTCGAACAGAAGAAATCGAATAGACTCATTGGATCTCTGGAGGATTGCAATCTTATTTAAAATATCATCGACTGTTGCAGCAAGACGCGTCGCAAAAACGGCGCCATAGAAGCATCTTAACTTATTAATTAATTCGCTACCAGAGAAGACAGATATCTGCTTCCATCCTCTTTGCAACGCCATAAGACATATAGGAATGCTTAAAAGGAAGTCGGCGTGAAGTATCAGTTTTGTTTTGCGAAATGCGAGTTACTGAAACGACCTGTGTCGGATTTTGCAGGAAATTTCTTCTTAGAACATAGAATGACTGGATTGGCTGTCTCTTCGCAAACACATACTGATCTACAACAAAGAGGGCGAATTGTAAGGAGAGGACTCAGTTACAGCGGCAAATAAGTCAAGCTACTGTACACCGAAAAAGGAAACGATATGGAAGTGCTTCTCGGTGTTCTGTCAATAATAACTTCCTTCGCTTCTTGGTGCCTCTTATTTCCTCTTGTGGTTTCCGGCGTCGTCGTCGTCGGCGGTGTGGGAGGCAGCGATCTTCTTCATTCGACGTTTCAAAGAGAGGCAACGAAACGCGAACGACATTTGCGAATCGTCTTCATTCCCGTCCAACTGAAATCTCTTCAGATTGGTCGCCGTCAGACCGTTCGAGTCCGACTCGAATTCTCGGGAAACGGATCGAAGAACAACAACAACAGCAGCAGCAGCATCATCAACAACAACAACAACAGTTCCTGGCGTATGACCGTTCGCTCTCAGCGGTCGAGCGTCGCCGTCGTGCTGGGAACGCGGACCGCCAAGCGACGGGAGGACATCTCGGGGGAGCTCCAGCGTACGGCGCCGTTGCCCGTCGCCCCGTGGCAACACGTCGACCCCGTGAACGCATCGTCGACGCTTTTCGTCGTCGACTTCGACGGCGACTTTACGTCCCAAATCGAAGTGATCGGCAAGGAACTAGGACACTGCGTCCTCTTCGTCAGCCTCTTCGAGCTGAGACCGCCATCGGTCAACGGAAGTACGGAGGCAGCCGTCCGCGAGACGAGCTTTCGTCTGTTTCACGCCTATCGGGTGTCGGTCGTCAGAGCGAGTAGGCACATCGACCGGTCGTTCAACTGGATAGTGGCCGGCGTCTCGATGGCCAACAGTTTCAGTCTCGGATGCGTCACCGAATGGAAGGCGATCAAGAAGGAACTTCGTCGGAAACACGTCCTCATACTTTCCGTCGTGATATGTCAGTTCATCTTCTTGCCGATCGTAAGTAAAGTCTTATATCGGTTACCCCCATTACTTTGACTATTCATAAAATTATAACTCTCCTGCACTGTTACTGTATCTGCTCTGTTATCAATTGCATTTTTATTGGTTATTCGGTTGTTACAGCATTGGTTACTCCGCAATATTGGGTGCTCCCCCGTTACATTATTTACTTCATTATATAATTACCCTGTTACACTGAATACCACCGTATTACATCAATTCTGTTATCGAAACTCGGTGAGAATATACTAGGGGACAAAGTCACATGCGTATTAATGTGAATTCTTGAGGTCGTGGATTTCACTCCCGTATGGAGACAAAGGCTTATCACAGAGGTTCTATTATAGACCTCGTTCCACTTAACCAGCTCATAACCACCTCTCATATCTTCCTATAAGAGAGAATTGCATAACCTATACGGTAGGTACTGTACAACAGCAGGCAAAAGCACGCTTGTAAGGAGAGGTCCTACAATATGATACGTGAAATGTCGAATCATCGAAAGATTCACAGTAGTAAAGTAAAATAATAATAATAATAATAATAATAATAATAATAATAATAATAATAATAACAACAACAATGTTTAAAGTGGTTCAGTAGGGTCTGCCCTGTGTGAGGACCAGTAGAGTACCAGTAGAGTACTGAAGATTAGGGATCAACAGTTTTCCTCGAAAATTTGTTGCAAATTCCGCGGAACTGTTCTTCCCATTCCGCGGGTCACCGCGAAGTCATATTTATTGGATGAATTGAAAACCTTTTAGACATTTACACTTTTACAGGTATTTGCGAACGACTGAGCAAGATTTGCAGCCATCTGCAACCATGTCTTCTTTTACAGCAGATGCCGGCGTCTGACATAAATAAAACCGATTCAAACATCCATCAATTAATTATTGCTAAATCTGTCAGTCAGACAATAGCTGTTTAGCGACTCAGATCCAGTGTTTTTTCAGTGGGAATGCACGGGAACGGCGTTCCCACACTTTTCCAGGATATATATATATATATATATATATATATTGATATTGATATGCAATAGTTCGTGCTTTCTTTTATCAGTTGAATAAAGGTCATCGCCACTTTTTGCCACATTATGAGCAAAAAATCAACACCTCCACTAAAATTCTGTAAAATTTCGAAACTTTTTAAAGGCCCGTAGGAATCTCTCTCGAAATAAATTACATTAAATCACGAACAATTAATTATATTAAGAACACAGTACCAAATGTATTTCATTGTTATTAAATACACTGTATATTGAAGGAAGTTTTCTATATTTTAAAATTAATGTTCATAGATGTTTGGCAGAGGTTTGAAACTTTGAACTTGAAGGGTTGAGGGCCTTTTAAAGTTTTGTTGCGTTGTTTGCGCCAGGCCTCCAAAACGTTAGTCCGGCACTGATAACGAGAGCATGTTGATCGCAGCGAGAATTCAATTCGATGCTTGGATTTGAACGTCGTTCTATTTGCAGAACAACAAGACAGCTTCGGTGCTAACCAACTTCGAATATTCTTCTTTAGGTGCTGTGTATTTCTACGTTAGTGTTCGTTTGTTTCCTCTTTGTTCGATCTTGATATCCTCTTATTAATTCGATGTTGTCGGTCACTCCATCCATTCCTTCTCGTATGCAATCTATAGAGGCGTTTCTCTGCCTTCCTCTAGGAATTTTCCTCCACTTTTCCGGTTACTGACAAATAATCCAGGCCTTCCTTCCTCATTATGTGCTCGAAGAAGGAAAAATGCCTTTTTGATGGTTAGGCTTAATACGTCTTCCTATTCCAATTATATTCAAGATCTCTTCATTCTTCTAAATAATAAAATAGATATTTTCCATCGTAATTCGCTCAACGTATGGACTTTTATGATTTTCTGTTCCGCAGACGAAGAAACTACCTATTAATTAATAGAAAACCGGACTCCGAACTCACTGCTTCAAATGATAAAACATAATTTGATAGAAGTTATATACAGTAGAACTTCGTTATAACGGACTCGATTATAACGTGCACCCGGATGTAATGTACCGCAATATACGGTCCCGTATGATGCGATACCGTATTGGATGGTATTGGATAAAACGTACCACGGATATAACGCACTAAACGCTACAGACCCGCTAAATACGCTTTAGCGAAGCTATACTGTAGCAATGCGAAATTCAGCGTTTGAAAGCGGAATTAGTCGTAGTTTAGAGTAATGCGAAAAAATCATCGGATTCTCGGCGAGTGAAACACGAGAGCGTGTGACATGACGTCATTCCGCCCGTCTAATCTTAGCGCTGACAAGCGAGGCGTCGGCAAAATGAGCGTAACCATGGTAACGGCAAATTTCGCAGTCGAGCGGATTGCCGACGTAGATGTTCCGATCACAGCATCTAATGCCTTCCAATCTGCTGTCACGTCGCTCGACTTCTTTACATCAGATACTCGGTCGGAGTCCAGAGCGCGTATCAAGATCAGACTAACACGCTCTCTATGATAATGCTGTTGCTACAGCAGAGATAGATAGATAGATAGATAGATAGATAGATAGATAGATAGATAGATAGATAGATAGATAGATAGATAGATAGATAGATAGATAGATAGAGAGAGACATACAGACAGACAGACAGAAACAGAGACAAAGACAGACTCAAACATATAGAGACCGAGATCAATACAGGAAAAGCGAGAGGGAGAGGAGAGAGAGGAGAGAGAGAAAGAGATAGATGTAGCAAGAAGCATAGACAAAGACCTATTCAGCACATAAAGACCGAGATCAACACAGGAAGAGAGAGAGAGAGAGAGAGAGATAGAAAGAGATAGACAGAGAAAGAGAAAGAGAAAGAGAGAGAGTAAATTAAGCTATTGCGTTCGGGATGCGATTATAGCTAACGGCATTGTTCTCATTTTCTATTTTCTGGTGCAGAAAAATTACTCTGGCGCTGCCGCCATTTTTCAGTTTAAGGAAACTCCTTATCTCATAATCCATTCGCAGATTCTTTGATCCAGACAAATATTCTTCACGCAGATCATTCAAAGTCCAAGACGCCATCGTACATAGCATGAGTAAGGAGGTGCTCGTAAATAAACGGGACTAGGTGACTTGGTTTAAATCTCAGTCAAAGTTAACCTGAAAATTAAATTAACTTATGCTGCGAAGGTAAAACGCGGGTCTTGAGAAATCACTGGCAAAGTTGGCAAACTACTCTAGAATGGCGAATTGCGTCGCTGCTTGTCTAGTACACGGAGATCAGCGCCGGACCCTACTCGGCTCGCTCCACTACGGGACTATGGTTTTTATGTTGCAGCGCATATGGGCTTATGAACATTCGACGTTAAATTATATTAACCCCTTAACTGTGTATTTAACTGTAACTCAATGTAAAATGGACGGATATATCCGGAATCCCCAGTTAAGGGGTTAAGACAGATGTGCATGGCTTTAAGAAATATTAATTCAAAAGGCGATCAAGATTCGGTGGCATTTCTTCTCCCCCACGTGCCGTTAAGGGAGACATCTACAAGAGGAACACATGCTCAATAATAAAGATTTTTAAAAATTTCGCGATTTCAAGAGAGCAAAACGATACCACAATTTTTACGGGAACTTTTGTTGAAATAAATATTTTTGGGTTGTTCGCCGTGGAATTTGATCAGACGAGTGTAGATAATGCGAAGGGGGCACAGATAAAGCTATCTAGCAGCCCTGTTTGCGGACTGTCATTCTATATGTTACCAGTGTTGCGCGGTAACGAAGTAGAAGTAACGCGTTACAATACTTAAGTACAATTCTGAGTACTTCGCACTGTAACGAAGTACACAATTTGCAGAGTACTTTTTACTTGTAACGAAGTATGTTTTTATTCAAATATTAGTACTTTTACTTCGTTACATTATGTCTTTCACGTCTCGTTACAAGTAAAATTTCTCATCGCCAACTTCCGTTGCATTTACTTGTGTTGCTGTTCAAACACGGTGTTTAATTATTCCCAGCTTCCCGTACTTTCTTAGTTCCAAAGCAAGGTTGTTAGAATGAACAACAAGCTCTATGACTATAGCTACTTTTGACGCTGCTAATGTAGAAGTTAATGGTGTATAGGGCCTATGTGTCAAGGCTGGAAAAACCTAGGTTTATAAAGATAAAATTTAGATTTTTAGGTTAACCATTTGCTATGCTCTTCTCACATGTCAAAGCCCATAAAGTATATACCTTTCTCTAAATTCGTGCCACACGTACGCTTCTCTGTATGCAGAGAGTAAAAAACTTTAAGGACATTAAATATGAGTTTTCATTTTTCTTTTTATAGAACAAAACCCTAAAAGCCTAAATTTTGACTTTTTCAATTGTTTTTTTTTCAAACCCTAAAAACCTAGGTTTTTAAAACCACATTTTTCAGCCCTGATATATGTACGTGTTGACTGTTGAGGCTACTGCGTGTTGTTTAAAATATTAGGCCCTAATAAAAATGTGATTTAATTAACATGATAATGTGGAGCTGTTGACGATTCCGTCTATCGCGGTACTTTTTACTTTTTACTTAAAAAGTAACTTTTTGGGGAGTACTTTTTTACTTTTACTTGAGTAACTATTTTCATAGGTACTTTTACTTTTACTTAAGTAAATAAATTACATAATACTTTTACTTTTACTTGAGTACTCAAACTGAGTACTTCATACAACACTGTATGTTACTGAAAAGTATTCGCATTCGGTCCGTTTTGAGGTCGAATAGGTCAATGGGAAATTTTGACTAATGTCAAATACGCACACGGTTCAGCAGTGACAATCCATTCAGAACTAAACACACATATTTGTCCCGTGTACGGTGTCACAGACGTGGACTTGGGTTGGGTCCAGCCATGGGTTCGGTTGGGTCGGGTCGGGTTGAGTTGGGTCAGAAATGTCCATGTTTACTGTGGATTAGTACGAAAATATATCATGGTTTAAGAAATTGTAATGTATTACAAAGGAGATAGGCCTAAGGCAAAGATGTGGTTTATCACCAGTTTTTTAAAACGAATATGAAAAAGCGATTATGAAAGAAATAGAAGGATTAGAAGGGATGAAGATAGGAAGAAGGAATATAAATAACCTACGATACGCAGATGACGCTGTACTAATGGCAGAGACGGAAAGAAAACCGCAAACGTTATTGGACAGGGTGGCAGAAAGAAATGAAAAGAAAGGACGAATAATAAATACAAAAAAGACGTACTGCGTGGCACTGTAATTACAGAAGAAAGAAAGAAACGCCTAGGCATAGACTGCAGTGCAGGTGCATGGAAATACAGTAAAGCAGGTAACACGGGTCAGATATCTAGGAAGCATTTTCACAAGCGATGGGAGGAGTAAAAAAATATTGAAACCAGAATAGGAATGGCAAAGACAGCCTCCACACAACTTAAAGAAGTCCTCACAAGTAAACACAGTTCAACAACAACAACAACAACAACAACACCAACAACAACAACAACAACGACAACGACAACAACGACAACAACAACGGCAACACGTATCACGTGTGAATTCTTCAATCTACCTGTGGGCAGTTCTAATGTACGGATCAGAAACATGGACGTTGACCAAAACAACAGAAAGGAAATTTTGGCGTAAAAAGAAAACTGCTACAAAGTAGTACAAACCATAAGAAAGCAACGACTTGAATTTTTCAGACAACTAATAAGGAAGGACGGATTGGAAAATCTATGGTCATAACAGGGAAAATAGAGGGAAAAAATCAAGAAGACAAATAATAAAGTATACACACAGCATAAGAGAAGCGACAAGAACTAAAGACAACATCAAACTGATCATTAAGGAACGCCAGAAACAGAGAAGAGTGGAAATACATGGTCGCCGACATAGCAATACATGGCACATGAAGAAGTTAATGTATTACGGTGAGTTTTGTTGGGTCAAGTAACCCTATTGCTTTCGTGGACTGGGTTGGGTTTGAATTGTGATGGGTTGCGTTGGGTTTTTAAATAATGGACCCATGTCCATGTCTGCGGCATCGACCATTCAGCGTAATGGTCATAACACGACCGGTTGGAAGATTCTATGACCATAGGTTCAGGGTCATTTTAGGATTGTCAATTGGGGGGGGGCGGTAAATTCTTGGGGTCCCCTGTCAAAAATGTCTCACAAGTAAAAAAAGAAAAAAGATCATTCTATAGCTGAGATTGGGGGTGTTGGGGTGTCGGTCTCAAATTGGAGGGGTGTTGGGGGGTGTTAGGAGTGTTTAAAAATATACATGCATAGGTCTTGCGCAAAAGCGTGATTTTGCCTGTCGCTATATTAACGATCCTTCGTTGATGACACTGGTACACATGGGAGCACATGTGCGCACAGAGGACAAGACGACTGTCAGGAATTAGAGAGGCTTTTGTTGGATTTCATGTCACGAAAGAATCTAGAAAAAGGAAGGAAGGAAGGAAGGTAGGAAGGAAGGAAAAGGCGAGGGCATGGATTGTTCCATACGAATGGACTTTTAACTGATCGATCGTGCTCGCTCTCGCATGTACAGTACAGTATGTATCGGCATTAATTAATTAGCAAGCAGGATCCGTCGAAGAAACGAGATGCTTATTGCGCCCATACGAATGGCTTCATTAGGGTTTCACTGTATTTCTTATTAACGACAAATGAATATAAAAGCAACCGCTAAGTGGAAAATAGCTAAACATGAAGAATCACTACGACAATAAAAATACATAAATAAATAAAATAATAATAGGCCTAATAATAATCACGCGAACAGCATATATAGGTTTCCAGCTTATTTCCTAATAACGATAACAATAAGTGAATATAAAAAAAGAACTGCATTGACTGTGAATTATTTACTAAGCTCTCTCTCTCTCTCTCTCTCTCTCTCTCTCTCTCTCTCTCTCTCTCTCTCTCTCTCAGTCATTCAGTCATTCAGTCGTCTCCGACTTTGTGTGACATTATGGACTCTGATGTGCCATCCTTTGCTGTCCTCGACCGCATTTCTCAGTTCCTCGATGTTCATTGGTCACTGCTTCCATAATGTTATCCATCCATCTTGTCTTCTGTCTTCCTCCTGTTTTTCTTTTCCCCTCAACAGCTGCTAGCGTCATGATTAGCGTCATGATCTCTCCAGTGATCCAGTGAATCGTGTCTTTCCTCATAATATGCCAAAATCTCCTGTTTTTGTTTTAGGATTTACTAAGCTACTATTTACTAATTTACATTTACAGTACAATGTAGGCTATTCATCAAAAATATATCCCGATGTAGCGAATTAAAATGAATCCCTTGAAAAAATGAATCCCACCTCATTATTGCACGTATAATAAAGAATCCCTGTATAGAATTTCTACTGCCAACAATAATTTTAAAAAAAAACAGCACATTTGTATACGAAATTTATACGTTTCCAGATCCTTATATTGTATGTTTTTGATTGATATTTTTTCTGCACTTACATAAACGCTACTCTTATTGCATGTTTAATTACTGCATTTCACTTACGAAGCTTCATCTTTTGTACTTTTGCAAAATGTAATATCTCATGAAATCATTTTATAAATTATACTTTGTATCATTATAGAGGAGCTATACAAATTCAGAGGAAGTTAATATTCTACATATAATAAAGAGATGGGAAGTCTTTATTACACGCATAAAAATGACTTCGGGGATTCATCTTTAAGGGGATTCATTTTAATTCACTATACCCGGGATTTAAAAATTTTTGACGTATATAAAATGCCTCTTTTCTGATCATTTTCCCATAAAGTTCGCTCACGCGCCTTCTTTCGTTCAGACTCCGGGGTTTGCATCGGTAATAGACGTATTGTGAATAGCAATTATAGAATTATTTGTATAAATATAATATAATATAATATTACATAAGTATTAATATTAATATTAGAGATCTTAAAGTGCAAATGCGTATCAAGCGGTATCGAGAGAAACCCAGTAGAAAGTCATTGTACTGTAGGCACAATGTGTTGTACGATGATATACTATTGGCGTAACTACGGGGGGGGGAGCCCCCGTAATCGGACTGGGACCGACTGTTTGATTCGTGAAAAACCGTTGAGTAGTTGGGTGTTTGAATAGCTGGTTGCAGGTAGTATGAGAATTAATGAAAGGAGTGCAAAGCGCCGGGAGTTTGCACGAAGACCTTTTTGCTCGTCAAGACTTTTGAGTCGAAAATGTCAACGTGCCCCCAGAGATGGCCACGGGTTTCGTTAACCCTTGATTGAGTTGGGTCAGACTTTACCATATTTATGGTGGGCTGGTTGGGCTGGGTCATAAAGTAAGCCATGATTTAACCCCTTAACGGGCATTTATTTGTAACTCATTGTAAAATGGACGAGTATACTTGTCACGGCCGGTTAAGAGGTTAAGAAATTGCAATGTATTACGGTGGGTTGGGTCAGGAAACCCTATTACCGGCATGGGTTGGTTGGGATGGGTTGGAGATTTGATGGGTTGGGTTCTAAAAAAATGGACCCATGGACATCTCTGTGTGCCCCACGATTCCGGAATTCTGGCTACGCCACTGTGATAGACCCAGCAGTAGCAGTAGAGCCATAGCCGTATCTGTGGTCCGAGTGAAAGCCATTCTGGATGGAGCATCGATCCCTCTGCCAGACCGGAAAGAGATCCACTCACGCAGCGATTGTGTCGAGGAAGTCGGCTTCCTCTGGGGAATATTGCGGTATAATTTTTTTCAGTACTGCATCACAGAGTCTTGGCGTAAGGCTGCTTGTTCGTCGACACATTCGCAATGCAGTGTTCCGATTCTAATTCAGCTCTTGCGAGATCCAATTACAGAAACATGAATAATTATTGTTCCTGTAAATGTACTCAGACAGAGTGGCGTTGAGATCTCAAAAGCATACAATTTTCCCGCTGTGCTGCGGTTAGTCATATAGAACACCAACGATAGCTTTCTAGCACGCCCTCACAATTATGCAAGACCAATAAAATCTTTAAATGAGCGGGCCTACAGTATGTCTGGCTCGTCCATAGTTAGCTTATGAAGGAACTAACCGGTTTAGCACGAAGGCAAATGCCTCCAAGCATTCATAGATTGACCACGCTTTCTTTACCTTGGCTACACTCTGAAATCAAGACAGTTTAAGGCAATTTTTGTCTCGCAGTAATACTATAGTGCAGTGTTTATTCTAGCCATCTAGACATTGGGGGTAGGGGAGTTTAACATGTTTGGGGGACAAAGTTTGCCATGCTTGACGAGCAAAAAGTCATCCTATATATATTTTTCCTCTCGAAATGCCTGACAAGCAAAAAAGGTCATCCTTATATATTTTTCCTTCTCGATATTCCTGACAAGCAAAAAGGTTATCATTGTATTTTTCCCTTCCGAAATGCCTGCCAAACAAAAATGGTCATTCTTATATTTCCCCCTCTCCTCTCCAAGTGCAAAAACCTCCAGTAGTCAATTTTTTGTGAGGAGGGGTATTTCACCCCAAGCCAAAATAATCAAAATTGGGTGGGGGAATTTCTAACTTGGGGGAATTCTCTCCAGAGAAGGCCTATGATAAACACTGCTGTAGCGCCATTAAATCTAGATTTAAATCACGTATCTTTTCGTTTCTTTTTCTGTTGCTGCCCTTTCACTCCCACTCTGACTGACATGGAAGTGACCTTGCCCGACTGACCACTAAACCTCGGCCATCGCTATTTCAACGGTAGATTCGTCTAAGCACCTAGAAATAAGCAACTACCACGGTACCTGCATTGGAAGCGATATAGGACTGCACGAGGGTTTACTTACTTACTTACTAGTTTCGAACATCGTTACATCTCTGTATAGGAAAAACTAGCCATGCATAATTGCATATGGTTCCCGTTGCATGCAGTGATTTACCTCGATGCGATTGCTCCATAATCGAAGCGTCCTTTTGTTTCGTGCGGGAGACAGGAATCGAGTCCGTTTCACTCAGCAACCGTTGAGTCCAGATTTTATTTCCCCGGAAGGCACTCGTCGCCCAGCCTCGTTGGAACCACGGTTAACGACGGTGCGCCGTTCAGAGCACAGAACAATACGATTGTTTCTGTCGCTCCGGCGGTCAATTGCCTTGTGCCTGTGTTCTTTTGTATACTCAAGGTCGGTCTGACGCTAGTCAACGTTCTATCCATAAATGACGATCTTCGCCCGGGTCTGTTCTACGTGAGTTGCGTGCCCGGAGGAGGGATGGGATACCTGTCGGCCGTCCTCACGACGGACAGGAGTCAGACAACGAGCACGGCCATCAGCTTCGTCTGCAACTGCCTGGTTCTAGGTAAGCTTTTTCAAAGAATCTACCTAGTTCTAAGTAAGCCTTTTCAAAGGACCCACCTGGTTCTAGGTAAGCCTTTTCAACGGACCTACCTGGTTCTAGGTAAGCCTTTTCAAAGAACTTATCTGGTTCTAGGTAAGCCTTTTCAAAGGACCTACCTGGTTCTAGGTACGCTTTTTCAAAGTACCTACCTGTTTCTAGGCAAGCCTTTCCAAAGGACCTACTTGGTTCTAGGTAAGCCTTTTAAAAGGGCCTACCGGCGGTGGAGCTTCCGACTTCGGGCGACACTCTGTTTCCGACCGAGGCCATCAATAAATTTGTTGTAATTGTTAATTAAATGTCGACTTTTGCCTTAAAACTCCTGAACAGAAATATCAGTAAATAGTAACGATAGAAACGATTGCGCAATCAATCATTCATGCCAGATTATGATGTTGCTGTAATTTCAAGCATTTCAAATTTCCGTCACAAAGTGCTTTTTATTGATCTTTTACCGTCCTTCTACAGTAACGTGCAGAGGGGCGGTGGACCCGGGGGCCGACCAGAGGCAGGGTTTAATCTAGGCCGTTTCCGGGAGAGGAATTGCCCTTTTTCCTCCGGAAATTTCAAATCCCCCCGGAAATTTTGGCATACTACATCAACTAACAGCAGCCCCTAGCAAAATTACCCCCGGCTTTGTCAGTTTCCCCCGGCTTTGTCAGTTCCGCCCCGGAGTCCAGAGTCTAGGTCAGCGGTTCTCAACCTGTGGGTCGCGACCCCCACGGGGGTCGAATGACGATTTGCCAGGGGGTCGCCGGAGACCTTCAGAAATATAGGGTTGTCTCTTTTATTGTTATTGCGCAAAATTTACTCATTTTAGCATGTAAAAGGGCTGATGAGCAAAAAGGTCATCAGCTAATTTTAAGATGTAAAAAAGGCTGACAAGCAAAAAAGACAAAAAAGGTCGTCAAGAAATTTTATTCTGCAGGGGCCCAAATTTCTCTCGGCGGGCCTGGTTGGGGGTCGCCACATCATGGGAATTGAATTAAAAGGGTCGCGGCACTATAAAGGTTGAGAACCGCTGGTCTAGGTTAAACACTGACCAGAAGGGGCGCCAAAATGGACTCGGCGGCCATTTTTTGCTCGTCAAGCAATTTTTATCCCACCATTCTCTGCACGCCACTGCCCTTCTAATAAGTATTTTGTATATCACGAAGGCAGGTGGTGTATTGCTCTTAAATTTCGATAATTGTTTAGCGCCATCTTCTCTTCTACGTTTATATACGACATTTCGGTTAAAGTCATTAGCGCCTAAGACCTATTACAGTGGCGTGAAAAAGTCTTGCATAAGCTAGAAGATTTAACCACGGATGCAGAATTAATTTTCCAAAAGACGGTATATATAAGAAGCCCACATTGTAGGGAAGGACTATAGGTAACATTTTCAAAATATTGCCGATAATGGCTAAGTCCTTTATCCCAGTAGCGTAGCGTGCCAATGGCTACTATGGCTCGAGCCATGGGCGGCACACATGAAGGGGGCGGCAAATTGAGCGGCGATGACCTTTTTATTTATTTTTGCTTGTCATGTTGTCGAATAATTTTAGCGAAGAGGCGGCAAAATTGAGAAGGGGCGGCAAATTCGGCCGCGACGACCTTTTATTTGCTTATCAGTTATAATAGGAGCTGGTTGGGGCGGCATTTTTTCTAGGAGCCATGGGCGGCACGAGACCACGCTACGCCACTGCTTTAGCCTATGCAACACTTTCTCACACAACTATAGACCCACACAACTATAGACCCGACAATCGACCATCGGGGATTACGATTCTACTTCGGAGCGACCATCGACTGATGCCAAGTGCATTACTTATGTGGCGCTACAGAGTGTCCTGCGTTAGCTAGTTAACTAGTTGGCCTACAAGACAGTTAATTGAAGTGTATTCGTGTCTACTACAGTCATGGGCGTAGCGACGGGGAGGTATATCGGTATATATATATATATATATATACCCCCATGGCAATATATATATATATATATATATATATATACCCCCATGGCAATCAGTCTACCTTAAAGTTTTTATGTGATTTATATGTGGTTATATGTGGTTATATGTAGTTTATATGGTTTATAGTTAAGGTTTATACCCCTCCCCAATATTTATACCCTCCCAAATCAAATTCCTGGCTACGCCCCTGACTACAGTGCTTTGCTGAATCGCTGCTCGTGAATGCCACTGACGTAAGTAAGTAAGTAAGTGAACTTGGTGAAAAATTCTTTTCGATTAGCTAGAAAGGGCGTCTTTGTGAAGCATCAATCGTAGTTTCGTATTTTGTCTTTTTCTTTGTATACGACGTCGATGTAAAGTGACCTTTCCGTTGTGGATGGCCACAATGGGTCCGCACACGGCGGCGGCAGCGTCGGCGGCGGTCAGTCGGTTCGACTTCATCCACCTGCCTCTGTACGAGGCGTGGCTGGTTACGAGCGCCGCCTTCTACCACGCCGGCGTCTTCGTCCGACTGCACCGTCCCTACGCCGCCCTCGTCTTCCTGACGTGGTTCTCGAAGCCTCTCCTGCTGCTCTACGCGCTGCTCTTCTCCACCCTCGGCGTCTACATCAACGACTACACGTTCGCGCTGCTCGACACCGCCGGCGTCGTCGGCGCCCTGCTCGTCCCGACGTCCGGCTACGTCGCCGCGCGCCTCGCCGCGACCCTGTCCTCCTCCTCCGCCGGCGGAGGAGGAGGCGGCGGCGGCGGTGGCGTCGACGTCCTGACCGCGTGCTCCGAGTCGGCGATGTGCAACTGCGTCCTCGTGTTCGCGATGACGCGTCTGACGCTGTCGGTGCCCGATTCCGACACGGTGTCAGTCCTGCCTTTCTGGATGACGTTCCTGTCGCCCGTGCCGCTCGTCGCCGACGCACTCCTGCGCGCCGTCGTAGAGCGGTTCGGTCGAAGAGACGACGGCGCCGCGGGGAGGACGCCGGCCGTCGACGGCAGACCAGGGGCGGTCGGAGATGACCGTCGACGGAGTAGGAGGAGAAGCAGCGGCGATTCGAGTCAGGCGAACGCCGCTGTCGCCGTCGAGCCCGTTTCCTGCGTCAGCACGGGCGTTCAATCGACACCGGTCACCGATACTCCGCCGCCCCTGGAAACCGTTCTGGTCGATCAGAAAGTCACGGTTTTGTAGTAGAACCGAGGAATGATTGAATCGGTGAAATTGCCCCGGTATTGGAAACCCTCTTCTAACTGAGATCTCTCTGGTCGTGCTTTTGGCTCCCTATTGGTGATCTCATCGGGGCTAATTCCTTGCCTAGTTGTGCCGAAATTAAGGGGAGAACTGCGCTATTGGTCACGTGACGGAGGATAACAAGTCAATTAATCACGTTCGTGTTAAAGGGGGTGTCAAGAAAATGCTTTCTGACAATATTCGTTTGGATATGATTAATTAATTAATTCTTAATAACTTCCAGGAAATGTATTTTAAAATTAAGGACAAAATCAGTGTCTATCCGTCATATTTGGCTGGATAATTCTGAAATCGTTTTGAGGTGCCTGAATAAAATGAATTCTATTTTGGAGGTTAAGATATTAGTTTTCCTGCACTCATCTGTGGGTGCGCTTCATGATTAGTGCCAATCGTATACTTTTTAAAATCAATTACTAATATTTTTAATTGAATAAAACAACAAGTAAATGTGAGCGTCGAATCTGTTCATCAATGCATCCACTTACATTCAGTCTAAATAAGACACTTTACATGTAAGTGAATATATTACAGCTGTATATATGCAGCGGAGCAGCCAAGAATTTGATTTGGGGAGGGGGCATAAATCTTAACTATTCATTGCTATTTCAAAATCAAAACACATGTTAATGTCCCACATGTGAACGAAACACCCAAAAAACTTTAAGGAGACTGAGTTTGTGTGTGGGGGGTGGATGGGGGTGGGTGGGTTGGTGGGTAAATACATATATTACCCCCGTCGCTACGCCGCTGATTCTATGTTGAGTGATATACCACTTTCTTCTTTACATTTCAACTTGCTTTGTCACATTTCTTCAATGCTGGGCACCAACTACTGTGAAAGTAGTTCAACTACTGTAGTGAACTAGGCTACTTGATAAAAATGTAGTTGTAACTACTAGTTAACTACTTTTTCCACAAATTAGTTATTAACTAATTGGTAACTACTTCCTGAGTAGTTAACTACTTTGCAACTACTTTTGACCCTGCAACGCTCAAATAAAAATATCCATTGTTCAATGTCTTGTTTTTTTAAACACCACACAAACACTGTCAACACGAACATCAGTTCTATCAATATAAGCTGCTTCTGCAGCAGTTCTGCTTATGTAATCAATATAATGAATGATTACTCAGTTCTTGCATGTACCACAGTCGGCAATGAAGTTTTTATCATCACTGCGTTCACTCTTTTTACGTGGGTTCACGAAACAGCTTTTGACTAATTGGCTATTCATATTTAATGATATCTATGAGTTATTAAGAATTAATCTGTTAATTCTGTTAACTTTTATTACTATTATTAATTATATCTCCTCAGTAAACAACACGAACCTGTATTTTTGGTACTACTAAAAGTTGTGTAAGTATGAGACCGGAAATCAGGAATAGAATATTATATTACTGGTAGGTAAGTAAGTAAGCTTGTATGCACAAGGGCAACAAGAGCAGGCATGGGTTACATCGACGATGTGCCCGCTACACGGCAGAGTCTCATCGAAGAGCTCACCGAGAAGCCTGGCGTCAGCGTTGTTGGCAAAAGCGGGTTTAAGCGGCAAATAATGTTTTAACAAAAGTAGTTGACCACAGTAGTTAACTACTTGGCTTGATAACTACTGCAGAAAGTAGTTAAACTACTTGTAGTTAACTACTTTTTTCACACGTAGTTACTAACTACTCTGTCCCACATGTGAACGAAACACCCAAAAAACTTTAAGGGAGACTGAGTTGTGTGTGGGGGTGGATGGGGGTGGGTGGGTTGGTGGGTAAATACATATATTACCCCCGTCGCTACGCTGCTGATTCTATGTTGAGTGATATACCACTTTCTTCTTTACATTTCAACTTGCTTTGTCACATTTCTTCAATGCTGGGCACCAACTACTGTGAAAGTAGTTCAACTACTGTAGTGAACTAGGCTACTTGATAAAAATGTAGTTGTAACTACTAGTTAACTACTTTTTCCACAAATTAGTTATTAACTAATTGGTAACTACTTCCTGAGTAGTTAACTACTTTGCAACTACTTTTGACCCTGCAACGCTCAAATAAAAATATCCATTGTTCAATGTCTTGTTTTTTTAAACACCACACAAACACTGTCAACACGAACATCAGTTCTATCAATATAAGCTGCTTCTGCAGCAGTTCTGCTTATGTAATCAATATAATGAATGATTACTCAGTTCTTGCATGTACCACAGTCGGCAATGAAGTTTTTATCATCACTGCGTTCACTCTTTTTACGTGGGTTCACGAAACAGCTTTTGACTAATTGGCTATTCATATTTAATGATATCTATGAGTTATTAAGAATTAATCTGTTAATTCTGTTAACTTTTATTACTATTATTAATTATATCTCCTCAGTAAACAACACGAACCTGTATTTTTGGTACTACTAAAAGTTGTGTAAGTATGAGACCGGAAATCAGGAATAGAATATTATATTACTGGTAGGTAAGTAAGTAAGCTTGTATGCACAAGGGCAACAAGAGCAGGCATGGGTTACATCGACGATGTGCCCGCTACACGGCAGAGTCTCATCGAAGAGCTCACCGAGAAGCCTGGCGTCAGCGTTGTTGGCAAAAGCGGGTTTAAGCGGCAAATAATGTTTTAACAAAAGTAGTTGACCACAGTAGTTAACTACTTTACTTGATAACTACTGCAGAAAGTAGTTAAACTACTTGTAGTTAACTACTTTTTCACACGTAGTTACTAACTACTCTGTAACTACTAAAGTGTAGTTAAACTACAAGTAGTTACCTACTTGTAGTTAACTACTGCCCGGCATTGCATTTCTTCTTCTCCTTCTCCTCCCTCTTCTCCTGCTTTTTCTTTACCTATTTCATCTTGCTCTTCTTGTTCTTGCTCTTCTATACAATTTCTTCGTTACAGTGGCGGCTCCACGTGAGGGATGAGTGGGGATGCATCCCCTCACCGGACTTCGGAACTTTTTTCTCGCTTGTGAGACCTATTTTTGGGTAAAAGTCTAAGTAAAACTACGTGGAAAACCTGTAGATGACCCTTTTTGCTTGTCAACCTGTTTTTCGGTAGAAGTGTATTAAAATTAGGGGAAAAATTCCTTTTGTCAGCCGTTTTCGACAAAGTTTATTGATTTTCCTTCTTTTTTTCATCCCCACCAGCTTCCTATGAATTCATTTCATGATTTTCATCCACCCCACCAAAAAAATCCTGGAACCGCCACTGCCTCGTTCTGCTCTTTCCAGCTAAGATTTCGTTTTTCCTTCGGACTCCGTGTAAACGGCAAACGATTGAGAAAGCTTTCCATTAAATTGGATTTAGCGGCACAAAACTCAATTTCGTGAAATGTTTTATTAGCCTTTTCGTGTCACGTAAGGACAGTTAAGAGTCGTAAAACTCAATGGCGCTGAACGGCGAACGGCTAATAAATACAGAATCACGCGTGTTTTCCGAGGAGCAGCTTTAGGCATGACGAGTAGACAGACGCTCGGTAGAAGGAAGCCGAATTCCCAGGAGCAGCTGCCTTACGACCTTACACGGTCATAAAATCCGTCATCTCTTCATTCTAAATACTCTCAAATGCCAATACAGTAAAAAAAAGAACTAGACGTTTGAACTTTGAAGGTGTAATTCAACGGAATTTCTGCCCTCTAAGCTAGAGTAATCTGTGAATGTTCATCAGAAATATTCAACTGATTGTTGCGTATTTTGCTTAGTTCAACGTAGGGTCCAATTAATTATCGTATGCAGATACAGTCGAACTTCGTTATTAGCCTACATACCTATCGGGAGTAAGTAAATGCTACTGTATATCCGATGAACGCTATATACAATACCATCCTATACGGTAGCGCATCACATACAGTATATGTTATAGCGCTAGAATTCTATCGACGATATATAAACTCAATTCCACGATCATTATTCGAAGTGTCTTTGGAATTTTAGTAGATGTGTGACTACAATGGTTTTGCAAATTGCAATTCCCCGCCACAATAAACTGTTGATTAGAATAATAACTTAATAGTTTGTTTAACAGTGGGACAAGCTTATAATTCAGTAACAGATACTATAGGCCTAATTATAGTAAAATATTGCAAACTGTAGACAAATTAACTGATGAATATATATTTAAAACATTGATCAAGTGACAATATCCTTCACCAAACAATGATTTGTCAACGCCCAAACTCCCCTCCCCCCAGTAAAAATGTTTCATCTATTGTAGGGCCTACTCACATGCCACAACTGGTCCAGCTCGAATAGGGGACCCGGCCCACCCCGTGCCCCATTGTGGCTACGCTGATGTTCTTCGATGAAAATAGAACAAAATAAGCAAACGTAGGAAATATTAAGGTCTTAGATAAAGCGACAATTTGCGATGAAGCATTTCTAAATTCTTAACGCTATACGACAATTAATTAATCAATGAATAAATCAACCAATCAATTAATCAATCAATCAGGCAATTAATTAATAAGCAATTAATTAATTATCACTTCCACGGTTTCTTCGCTGACAACCATCGTATTGTTTCTTTAATTGAGTTTAAATGAGTCGTGTACAGAATTTATCAGAAACATGTTCGTTGTTCTCTGATTCCATGTCTTCTTGTTTCGCCGACGAAAATGAATGACTTCAAGCGCAACATTATTCATAACTAAGTTTTTGCTTTAATAACTTCTTCACATTTTCGCTAGGTCTATATTCAATTAAATGTTCAATGGTCAACAATAAGACTCGTGTTTAACACACACACACACACACACACACACACACACACACACACTACTGTATGTTATTAATATTACCCAGGGCGCGATTTGCGAGGGGGAAGGGGGAATATCCCCCCACTGCCCAACTGCATCCCACTACTGCTACATTCCCCACCACTACATCCCCCCACTGCTACATTTCCCAACAACTACATCCCCCCAAGCTCGACATATCCTCTCCACTGCTCCAGGTCACAAATCGCACCCTGATATTACCTAAAATATATGCAGAAGTATAAATACATAGGCATTACACACTCACACCCACACACACACCCACACCCACACCCACACTTATATATATGTGTGTGTGTATATATATATAGATACTACCTATACTATACTATACTATACCTATACTATACTATACTATATTAAACTACATTTACTTTATACTACTCATATACACTGTATATATATATTTATATACATGAGAGACATCTCTCACACATATACATGTATATATATATATATGAGAGACATTTTTCTATATACAAAATATATATTATATATATTGTATATATACATGCATATATGTGGAATTAGGGTTAGGTATTGGATTGGGCTATTTCTTCAGTTTCGGCAGTTTCATCCATTTCGCCTATTTCGATTGCTTTTTTCTTTACTTATTCAGCCTATTTTCCTGCTTCGGATCTTTCTGTTGCTCCGCCTGTTTCGGCTTTTTTGGCTGTCTTGCAAATTTCGTCCATTTCGCTTGTTTCGGAAGTTTTGCCTGTTTTGGTTACTTCTGTCCTTTCGCATATAGCACC
This sequence comes from Metaphire vulgaris, assembly GCA_018105865.1. Taxonomy (NCBI): domain Eukaryota; kingdom Metazoa; phylum Annelida; class Clitellata; order Crassiclitellata; family Megascolecidae; genus Metaphire; species Metaphire vulgaris. The sequence continues at coordinate 8,130,340 of CM030843.1, forward strand.
TATTTCGTCCGTTTCGTCTAGTTCGATTGTATCATTTATTTCTCTAATTTCGATTGCTTCACTTATGCCGGCTGTTTCTCCACTTTGTTTTGCATCTCCTGTTTCGCCTATTACGTCTGTTTTGCCTGCTTCGATTATTTTTGTTGCTTCGTCTATTTCGGCCGTTTCGCCTCTTTCAGACGATTCGTCTATTTCGCGTATTTTGCCTGTCACAGATGCTTGGCTTGGTTCGACTGATTCGTATGCTTCGATTGTTTCTGTTACTTCGTCTATTTCGGCCGTTTCGTCTCTTTCAGATGTTTCGTCTGTTTCGCGTAATTTGCCTGTTACGAAAGCTTGGTTTGGTTTGACTCTTTCGTATGCTTCGATTACTTCTGTTGCTTCGTCTATTTCGGCTGTTTCGTCTCTTTCAGACGATTCCTCTATTTCGCGTATTTTGCCTGTTACTGATACTTGGCTTGGCTCTAATCTTTCGTATGCTTCGATTGTTTCTATTCGTTCGTCTATTTCGGCCGTTTCGTCTCTTTCCGATGTTTCGCGTATTTTGCCTGCTACAGATGCTTGGCTTGGTTCGACTGTTTCGTATGTTTCGATTGCTTCTATTGCTTCATCTATTTCGGCCGTTTCGGCTCTTTCAGATGTTTCGTCTATTTCACGTATTTTGCCTGTTACTGATGCCTGGGTTGGTTCGACTGGTTTGTATGCCTCGATTATTTCTGTTGCTTCGTCTATTTCGGCTGTTTCGTCTCTTTCAGACGATTCGTCTATTTCGCGTATTTTTCCTGTTACTGGTACTTGGCTTGGCTCTAATCTTTCGTATGCTTCGATTGTTTCTGTTGCTTCGTCTATTTCGGCTGTTTCGTCTCTTTCAGACGATTCGTCTATTTCGCGTATTTTGCCTGTTACAGATGCTTGGTTTGGTTCGACTGGTTTGTATGCCTCGATTATTTCTGTTGCTTCGTCTATTTCGGCCGTTTCGCCTCTTTCAGATATTTCGTCTGTTTCACGTATTTTTCCTGTTACTGATACTTGGCTTGGCTCTAATCTTTCGTATGCTTCGATTGTTTCTATTCGTTCGTCTATTTCGGCCGTTTCGTCTCTTTCAGATGTTTCGCCTATTTCGCGTATTTTGTCTGTTACAGATGTTTGGTTTGGTTCGACTGGTTTGTATGCCTCGATTATTTCTGTTGCTTCGACTATTTCGGCCGTTTCGTCTTTTCAGATGTTTCGTCTGTTTCGCGCATTTTGTCTGTTACAGATGCTTGGTTTGGTTCGACTGGTTCGTATGCTTCGATTATTTCTGTTGCTTCGACTATTTCGGCCGTTTCGTCTCTTTCAGATGTTTCGTCTGTTTTACGTATTTTGCCTGTTACTGATGCTTGGTTTGGTTCGACTGATTCGTATGCTTCGATTATTTCTGTTGCTTCGTCTATTTCGGCTGTTTCGTCTCTTTCAGACGATTCGTCTATTTCGCGTATTTTTCCTGTTACTGATACTTGGCTTGGCTCTAATCTTTCGTATGCTTCGATTGTTTCTATTCGTTCGTCTATTTCGGCCGTTTCGTCTCTTTCAGATGTTTCGCCTATTTCGCGTATTTTGCCTGTTACAGATGCTTGGTTTGGTTCGACTGGTTCGTATGCTTCGATTATTTCTGTTGCTTCGTCTATTTCGGCCGTTTCGCCTCTTTCAGATGTTTCGTCTGTTTCACGTATTTTTCCTGTTACAGATGCTTGGTTTGGTTCGACTGATTCGTATGCTTCGAATATTTCTGTTGCTTCGTCTATGTCGGCCGTTTCGCCTCTTTCAGATGTTTCGTCTGTTTCACGTATTTTTCCTGTTACAGATGCTTGGCTTGGCTCGACTAATCTTTCGTATGCTTCGATTGTTTCTGTTGCTTCGTCTATTTCGGCCGTTTCGTCTCTTTCAGATGTTTCGCCTATTTCGCGTATTTTGTCTGTTACAGATGCTTGGGTTGGTTTGACTGGTTCGTATGCTTCGATTATTTCTGTTGCTTCGTCTACTTCCCCCATTTCTGCTGTTTGCCCTGTTTCCGCTATTTCGCATGTTTCGGATGCTTGGTTTGTTTCGACTAATTCAGGTTTTTGACGGTTTCGCCTGTTTCAATTTTTTCTATTGCTTCGCCTGTCGCGCTTGTTTGGGCTGTTTCGCTTTCGTCGAGTATTTGTTTTGGTTCGACTGCCTCTGCTGTTTCACATATTTCTCCAATTTCGTCTAAGCTTATTTCGACGATTTCGAATGCCTCTAAGGTTTCGTCTGTTTTGTCTATTTCGCCTATTTCGGGTGTTTCGCCTGTTTCGGTTATTTTGCCTTTTTCAAGTGTTTGGTTTCTTTCGGTAGTTTCTGTTATGTTGCACATTTCACTAATTTCGTCCATTTCGACTGTTTCATCTGCCTCCAGTTTTTCGCCTCTATACGCTGTTTTACGATCTTCGTTTCTTTTGGCTGTCTGTTCTGTTTCACATTTTTCGCGTATTTCACCTGTTTCTGCTGTGTTGCGAGCTTCGTTTCTTTTGGCTGTCTGTTCTGTTTCACATTTTTCGCGTATTTCACCTTTTCCTGCTGTGTTGCGAGCTTCGTTTCTTTTGCCTGTCTGCTCTGTTTCACATTTTTCGCGTATTTCACCTGTTTCGGCTGTTTCGCCTGTTTCAGCTATTTTGCCTTTTTCAGATGTTTGGTTTCTTTCGGTTGTTTCTGTTATGTTACACATTTCACCAATTTCCTCCATTTCGACTGTTTCTTCTGTTTCCAGTTTTTCACCTTTATACGCTGTTTTGCGAGCTTCGTTTGTTTCGCCTGTCTGTTCTGTTTCATCTGCTTCACGTATTTCGTCTGTTTCGGCTGTTTTGCAAGCTTCGTTTGTTTCTCCTGCTTGCCCTGTTTCACCTGTTTCACGTATTTTGCCTCTTTCAGCTGTTTTTCCATCCTCTTTTGCTTTGCTTGTCTGTTCTGCTTCACCTGTTTCACGTACTTCTCCTGTTTCGGCTGTTTTGCTAGCTTTCTTTTTTTCGGCTGTTTGTTCTATTTTGCTAGTTTCCTGCATTGCGCCTGTTTCTGCCCTTCGGCCTGGTTCGGGTGTTTGACGAATTTCGCCCTTTCCGTCTGTTCCGCCGCATGCTTCTATCAGTGTCGTTTGTTGCATGAGGAGCATTCGCAGTTCGGACCGACTGATTTTTCCGTCTTTGTTCACATCCCACTGATCGAGGATCACCGAACGGATGGTCTCAACGTCTTCTACCGTATAACTCTGTCGGAAACATGGCGCGATAGAAAGAAGCGAGCTTAAAATCCAATTTACGGATCACATAATTGCATTAAAAATCGAGCATTGATTTTAAAAGTCAACTGTGTTGCATACATGATTATTAGCTGAAGTCTTATTTACATGTATAACTACAGTTGCATTTTAGAGCTAAATATTTGATTTAGAAATGCAGATTCATAATTGAACTTGCCACAACCTCATAGGCCTACACAGGTTCTTAAAATCTACACAATAGGACACTTATACATATATTTCGCTTTTTGGCAGCTAAGGGCAGGGATGTTAACAAGGACCCAACCCTCAAGGCCAGGACCAGGATCAATGACCTGTAACTTGTCCTTAGGGAGTCTTTAAGGCCAGGACCACGGCTAAGGCCAAGGACCTTTCTTGAGCTATTGGTTCGGCGGTTTTAGAGATGGAACTGGGAAGCGATTTATGTCAGGCGGTGGTGGCTTCTTTCGATAAAGTGCATATCTCGGCAGATCGTATTTCATAATAATTATGGGCGTGCGTTTTGCTGATCGGACGTTCTGACGCGATAAGATTTCATGTCGGTACATTCGTCACGGAAATAACCGAGTATTTCTACTCGATATACCGGTATACGATCGGAATAGTTTACCTCTCTTACGGTTTCGAGGAGATCCTTAATAAAGCCTGATAATTCGTCATCTTCGATCGTTCCGTCGTGATTCTCAGAATACAAATGTGCAAAATGAAATTAGGTAAACAAGGATACATCTATAATCTAATCCTAAACTTCTATAGCGCCACTACATAATGCACAGGAGCATCAGCCGATGGCACACCAAATCAAAATCATTTAAGATCCAGTTAAATCCATGGTATTCGGCCGGACAAACGAGTGACAGAGAGTTTATGGTGGATAAGCCAAGTCAAAAAGATGAGTTTTTAAATCTTGTTCTAAACATCTGTAATGAATTTGCAATGCGGACATCGCAACTTCTTTTAATCAACATTTTAACAATGCTTGTCAATGGTTTTTTAATGTTATAATAGAGCCTATAACATGCCTATTTGAGGCATTTAACATCTTTTCAAGGACTTACTCTGTCGTAATGAGTGAAAAGATTGTCTAATGTCCGTCCAGTAATTGTTATCGGATTCTGGAGTAAATCGAACACAGCACTTGAAGTGAACGAAGTAATTTTGTCAATTAATATCCACACAATATTATTGTTAGACAATTCAGAATACTAAGAATACAAAATTCAGTGCGAAATTTGATGAAACCGGAGTCGTTAAAAAGTCGGAATGAAAGCTCACGCGTCGAAGAATGTAAGAAGTGACTGACTGTAGTCAGTGGCGGCGCTAGGAATTTTGAAATGGAATTCCGAAACCCAATTGATGACTGCAAATTTTTATATGATGTTAGGACTTTTGGACTCACGTCTTCTTGTGGCGAGATTAGAAACGGTGAGCCAGGACTTGTGAAAGCCTGTGGGGTTGAGTCTATATATACACTGTATATAGTCTATCTATAATATTAAATTCCTTATTCTGTATGTCTGTTACCTTCAAGCGTTCTGATTGGTTGACTATTGGTAGACGGTTTAGTCCTTACGTCGCGATGCGTTGGTGGGCGATGTTCGAAGGCGACGTTGCTATTGGTAACAATTGTTCGTAGCTTGAGGAACTTGCGCAATTTTAACGTACATTTTAACGTACACAAAAATACGTGTACAGCGTCACAAATGGTCAAGTTGCGTGATTTTAATATAGGCCTTATTACGTGGCGCAGAGCTTGGCTAGGTGGCGTATGTACATCATTAAAACGTTGTTCAGCATGAATTCAATGATTGGGTTTTAGTATTATCCTGCACCGCGAGCGAAGCGAGCGCGAGCGAAGCGAGCACCTTTCTAGTATACTGTATATATAGTATACTGTATATATATTCTATATATACTGCATATATTGTATACATATACTGTATATATATAATATACTGTATCCCTCGGTCCTTAATTCCCAAATATCTTATGAAGGAGAAAATTGTCCGGAGACAAAATGTGTCAACTCTCGACTGGTTCTTCGAGGTTTGCAGCGGCAGAGATGTAGCAAGTACACAATGCTTCAAGTACAAGTACAAGTACAAGTACCTGGCCTCCGAGTACAAGTACAAGTACAAGTACTTGCATTCCAAAAACTCCGAGTACAAGTACAAGTACAAGTACCTGGCCTCCGAGTACAAGTACAAGTACAAGTACCTGGCCTCCGAGTACAAGTTCACCTGGCCTCCGAGTAAAGTACAAACAAGTACCTGGCCTCCAAGTACTAGTACAACATTTTTGACAATGACATTTTTTTTCGCTGACATTTTGTCCCCATGACATTTTCTACATGACATTTTGTCCGTGACATTTTGTCCTCGGACAGTTTGTCATGCCACGAATAAAATTTACACTATATTAGCATCTAAATATCATCACAGTTGCATTTAAAAATAGAGATGATAGTCTTGCATCGGTCATATTAACCCACCTATGCGGTTTCGCGATCAAGCCAGCTTGGCTAAATACGCGTTTAATTGGTGCGCCAGAAGCAGGACACTAAGGTCTCTAATTAATGGCTGCATTATACAGCCTGTTGAACTCCTTTCTATTAACTTCACTGTTCCAAAATACGATGGTATCAGTGGTTTCATCATAAATTTCGTTGAGTTCCAGGTACTTGGCCATCTGTGAAGATGTGCTTGTCATTAGCCTAAAGGAACAGCATTACTGGTACCATTGAAGTACATGTAGCCAGAGATGTTTACACAATGCTTCAAGTACAAGTACAAGTATCGTACAAACAAGTACTTGCATTCCTAAAATTTGCCAAGTACCTGGCCTCCCGAGTACAAGTACAAGTCAAGTACTAAAAATTTGTACTGAGTACAACTCGAGTACAAGTACAAGTACCAAGTACTACATCTCTGTGCAGCGGGGCTTTCCTCGAAAAAGATAGTGCGTTGAAGCGTTGGATAACCATAGACAAAAACTGGAATAAAAAGAAGCTTCCTTTCCTACTGTCTCCGGAAGATTCAGAAAAAAATATATATTCGAAAATTAGGCCCATTGCCTTCAATTACCTTAAATAGTTGCTTCCGTAAGTAATTGTGTTTCACCCTAAGTAACCTACAACAAAGGTTGTAAACAACATACTCTGCATTCATCGAAATGTCAGACTGGATCTTAAGTATGCATGCTACAACGATTCAGAACTTCCATTTCAGACATTTACTGTATGCGATGCGAAATTTGCCCCGGCGGCCATATTACGATTTCCAGGCACGACAATGCTTTAACAGTTTATCAAATCTCCGCTCCTCCTTTTAAAAAAGCTGCTTTTCATACAGTTTATTAAAGCGTAAAAATTGTCTTCTCTCTCTCTCTCTCTCTCTCTCTCTCTCTCAAAGCTTGGAGCTTATGAAGCGCAGTTTTACGTCTCGCGGACCAATTTAACAATCGCCAACGAAGCGTTATTTGCCACGCGTCGTCGCTTTTATGTAGCGCTCGAGGCGTCGAGGGGCAAAGGTCAGACCTTCGATCATAACAGGAAAGTGAATTCGTTTAGATGAGTGTAGGCGAGACAGATGCGATCTCATGAATTGTCAGATGTTTTTCAGAATGTTCGGGCGCTCTCCTTTCATCGCTAGAACATCACCGAAGTCAATGGAAGCGTAATTAATAGGCCCACGCCTTATTCTGTCTGTCTGTCTGTTTATCTCTCTGTGGATCTGTGTCTGTCTCTGTCGTCTGTCTGTCTGTCCGTCAGTCTCTGTCTCTCTCTCTCTCTCTCTCTCTCTCTCTCTCTCTCTCTATATATATATATATATATAATCATATCATTTAATATAAATATATCACTCATTAACCCATTTCATCCATCCAATCTACCTCTACCAGAGCACTCGTATGCGCGCCCATCCATTCATTCAGTCACGCGTTCACTCATAAATAATAAATAACGTTGTTCTTACTTACTTCGCCATTTCGCTCAACTGTAGTTTCCCGTCGAGGTTTCGATCGAAGAGTTTCAGCTTTTGGAAGAATTACCAGCAAATATAATAAGCTGAATCAGCTCTACGTTATTTCTATATACTTCAACATGTGTCAACATACTGTCAGTGGCGGCTCCAGGATTTGGCAAGTGGGGGATGGGGCGTTGGGGTGGCAACTTCTAATCATGGGGCCAACCATTTGTTGTTAGCCGCCACTGCATACTTTAAGCTTATATGCACGTCCATATATATAATGTCCATTCATCGCAAATATATATTAGACATGATATAGTCCATTTCACCATTCATCTCATATATATATATATATATATATATATATATATATAATTCGTTGCGAAGAAACAAAACTATCAGTGACCTTTTTAAGCAGAATCCGAACTCGCCACGCCCTTGTAGACATGCGCCGACGACGAATTTTGTTGACAATACGCCGAATTACAATGACCTACGTACCTTCCTACCTCGAAATCTCATCACAAAATTTGCAAAACATCTATGACTTTGGTGATCCGCCTTTGTCTATGGCACTTTAGAAATTGGCCACCAGAGAAAATTACAACAACAATTTTTCTACTAAAAGACTCGCGTTGAAAGATTATTGGAGTCCTTCGTATAAGTTTTTAATATAAGAAACCGTGTGTCGTTTGGACATGAAGCCTACAGGATTTTGAAATCGGATTTTGAAACTGTAATAGTCCAGTAACGTATGTTAGTCGATCATACCACAATATCAGTATATTCTTGTAACTTTTCCTCCCCAATGACGTTTTCTTTGTGAGCTTCGATGAACAAATGCTTCAAAAATTCCTGAAAATCATGTAACGATCGAAATTAGCCTATGTCATGAAGACTTGAATTATTTCTTGGTTCTCGCTGTTCGTCGACTGCCCCATCGGCCCACCCACCACCCCACCGTCTATAAACCTGGAATTTTCTAGTGACGTTAAAATCTTGTTTATCAGATTTAATATCTCCGTATTTCCATCTTTCCTATGCATTTCGGTTTCCAGATTTTGCTTGAATTTTCAAACATTCTTTTCACAAACGGGGCTGCCGTCAAGTAATAAAAGGAAAAACAGCGACAACTTCGAACTCCCACTTGCCACTGAATCTCATTGGCAGAAGCAGCATAGATACAAGCATCAACAGGCAGTTGCGTAGCTAAGGTGTTGGGCGCCTGGCCAGGCACTCCTCAACTTCTAAACAAATTTGCGACAAGCAAAAATGCATAAGCTATTTCGCTTAATTAAGTTACGCAGTCTTCGTGTCACTTAACTAAGTTAAATAGGTGATGACCTTTCATCTTGTCAGGATTTTTGAAAGTTGGGGTAAATTAAATTCTCAATTATGTTTCCAACCGTAGTAAAAGACAATCTTAAAAAAATTGGGAGGAGATAGATTTTGGCGCCCCGACCTCGGTTATATTTTCATTTATTTTTATTCCCCTGTTTAGCATGACTCACTAGACTGACCACGATTAATAATGATATAGAAATAATCACATCAATCAAATCCATTTCATGTTCAATTTTTTCCGGACGTTATATTGCAAGTAAATTGCCCGGACAGTTTTTTGATGGTCGGACACCGTGTGGCTGCAAGGAAGTGTCAGACCGGGCACTTTGTGGCAGCGGACACTTTAAGGCACGACACCGAAACTTCTAATTGACTTCTCTTACGATCACTCGATCGCAGAGGGGCAGTTAAGTGATCTTGAGACTTGTGACTTAGTGAATGCTTTGCTTTTACCTTCAGTTCGTTAGCCTCGATTAAGCCATCACAGTTGGCGTCGAATCGTTTCCAAATCTAAACATTAATCATACCAGCAACCAGACAGGAAAATAGCGAAGATTAAAAACATCCAATTCTAATTACGTCCAAATTATTGCAAAATACAGCGCCCACAGAAGTGCGAAATTCCCAGGCGAGTAATTCTTTAATTAACGCGTCAAAGAATCAATCGCGATTTTAAAAATAGACGCCGTTAAAAATGTTAACGCAAATTTTGTTTGGTCAGCAATGAATGACTAAATTTGTAATTAATTTTAAAATTAAACCATTGGTTTCGCTATTAAATGAGCACTGATACAAATTTTTTATTGATAAATCAGTTAACAACGTTAGACAATTGACGTTCCAGCACCTGTGCTATCGCTCAACAATAAATTTAAAACGTATTTTTTATTTTGCTACCTGTCGTACGACTCTAAATTTTGACCGAGTAGCGACATTGCTCGCAAGAAGAGGGACTTCTCTGTTGCCAATAAATCTCAACAAACTAGTTTGCTTATTAGACTGGATGAGAACGTGACAGTTTTACTTCACGCTTGCAGAATTGTGAATTGATTGTCTTATTGTACGCCGTATTTCCATCATTTTGATTGTGACTTGTTTTAGTTGTTTAGTTTCTTCAATTTCAATCCCTAATCAAATGTGACTATTGACTAGGCTTAAGTAGCACAGTAGACCTACTGAATTCTTTCATAATTTGAATACTCTACGTTTAAGTAAAGTAAATTATGAGGCTAAGTCCGATGCGTTACAGCGTTAAAATCACGATTACCGCACGATTTAAAAAATAATTATTTTAAAACGAGAAATTTGGATTCTGTGGAATTGCATTTTTGCTTACATCCATCCATCATGCCTACAGAACTTCCTGTCTGGACTCTGGACCTCCATTGGCTTTAAAGGAATATAGATGGAAACTTTTTGCTTGAGCACGAACCGTTGTTTTTATCGATGAGACAAAAATTCGATCTGCATTTAGCGCATTCGTTAGTCTTAATACTTTCAAAGTATTCATCTTCACACCACGACCATTTTTCACTTTAATAGCCCAGCGAAAATGGTGTGAGAAAGAGACAGACAGACACGGAGAGAGAGAAAAAAGAGACAAGTGGAGTGGAGAGAGAGTAGGGTTAAGGGTATATGGCACCCGGGCGTGTCCGACTAATAATTTTCTATTATCTGACCAAGATTCGCTGTAAATATCGGCAATAAATTGCAATAACTGTCCCCGAGGGCATCAGTCACTGTGCAGGAGTTTCAATCTTAGTCAATATTGGTCAAAGCACGAAATGTATTTCGGCTTTTGATCAGAAACACCGCAAAGACAGAACGAGAAATTTATAGTTACGTTACATTGTCCTGCCGTACTTAAACCGCAAATTCAAGACGCCGTTTAAGCTGACTTTTCTTTCGTATTAAACTGCTTTAGAATAAATTTTAAAAAATTGTAAATTTTGCATTCGTCTCTTAAGAACAGATGAATGTAGAAATTACTAAATTGTACTAAATTTTGGACCTATGAATTAGTATGAATTTATTTATTTATTTATATTGCGAGACATTTCAGCTTCGAAACTTATGTAGCATCTTCGCTGTGCAGCCGATTTTATAGTGACAATATGATTTTTAATTGCCTGGAAGTCAATCATACATATATGCTACAATGCACGTTGCATCATATTTGCCTGTAACTTAAACAAGCCTTGGTCAGCGCAGTACAGAATTAAGGATAGCGTGGACCGGGGACTGTATCAGCAGTGGCGGCTCCACCGGGAGGGCAGGGGGCCCGTGCCCCTATTGAGTGCCTGCCCCCCCAGTGGCCCTCCCAGTTGGGACCCTATACTTAATGCTACATACATTAAACAACAAATGGTTGGCCCCATGATTAGAAGTTGCCACCCCAACGGCCCCCCACTTGCCAAATCCTAGAGCCGCCACTGTGTATCAGTAGATTCCTGGGGTCGCCAAATAACGTTCGACAACGTTCAGATGTTTAATCTTAACCGGAAATCGGTTTTCCATTAAAATTCTTGTTCCTTTTCTCGTTAAAATGAACAGTGGTAAACCATATACCATGAAATAGAAAACAGACCGAAAGCGAGAACTATTTAATGGCCACGGTCTACTTTTCGCCCTGCAAAGTCATTTATCACTTGGCGAATGTGGAATCTCTCGGGGAATACCGTCGGCCTCAATACTCATCAGCGATAGGAAACGTGGTCGATTGTCGTCCATCGAAGATTTTATAATAATTTTTCGCTCTATTCAGAGTGGAGTTGCTTCTCTCCCCGGTGCAAGTCGTAACCTTGAGGCACAGAAAGTAGTTAAAACAGTTTCTATGCCAAGAAAAGCACGAGCTCTAACCTACAGTATTATTCGCTGGCCATCACACACTGCTCGACATGAGAAACACTGGAGAACTGCCTGTCTGACCCACTCCAATGTGTTATACAAGACAGGATACCGCAGGTCAGGACATAGAGAGTAATGTCCAACAATGATGACCAGTCGTAGAATTTTTCATATTTTTGTTGGGACCGGTGACGAGGCGGGGCCGAGAGCTGCAGCCCCCCACAGTCCCCGGGTTAATCCGGGCATGGGTCAACGTACAGATAAGAAGAAATTAGAGACGATTAAATTTCTAATTTTGTGTTTTGAGCGTCTCGACCAAAGACGCGATGATTAATGGGAATGGTTGAGACCCTGTTGCTCCTTTGGTCTTGGAAGATGATCGGATCTTTGGATTAATTAAAAGATAGATTGGTTGCAAAAGTCAGAAGCCCCTAATAAGGTCCGTAGATAAGAAAGACTCAATTTAGAAACTCTAATAAGCAGCCAAACCCAATTTACATAGGCTATGACACACGCACACATAAACATAACAGTTTTTCAGCATTTGCAGCATTTGTAGGACACGTCGACAGTACGTACACTGTACATGTATGTATCTAGTATACAATTTCGTGAGATTGTAGATGATCAAATTATATCATTATTGTAGACATAAATGATTCAGTTATGCTTCTCAATATGATTTAATAATGGTTCCATCAGAGATGTCCATGGATTGGGTTAACCCATGGGTTGGGTTGGGTTGGATTGGGTTTGGTCAGATTTTTCCATAGTAATGGTGGGTTGGGTTGGGTTTGGTCAGAAACTAAGTCATGGTTTAAGAAACTGTAATGTATTACAGTGGGTTGGGTCAAGTAGCATGGGTTGGGTTGGGTTGGGTTGGAGATTTGATGGGTTGGATTGGGTTCTAAAAAATGGACCCATGGACATCTCTGGGTTCCATTAGCTTATTGGAGTAAATGATTTGCATTGCTTCTAAAAGCAGGTAGGCTACATAGGAATCTACTTGGAGCAACGGTGTCTGTTTGACGGAATAAAGGTCTGATTAGCACAAGTCAGTTAGGAGTTGCTTTCATTACAAGAGTGGATAAACGTTTAGTGTTATAAACGGTAGACGGAATTTACCTTTTATTTGATTATTTTGCATTCGAGCTTACGTAGGCTTATAGCAGCAACCATGGCCTTGGGCCTACCCTTGGTGACGGTGAAGACCAATAAATGTTCGACCTAGCTGTCGAGGAATTTGGAGATTTTGACCGCTCAATACTCGAGGCCAAGGGCGTAAACACGGGGGGACGGCGGGGGACGGTCCCCCAATAATTAGTAAGAGGGGACAGAGTATCAATCATCCCACCCAATGTTTTGTGCCTTATGGTAAAATCACTCATTTCGGATGGCCTTTTTTGCTCGTGAGGGTAATTGGACAGGGGAAAATATAAAGACGTATTTTTTGCTCGTAAAGACTTTTTGGGAGACGAAAAGGGGGTCTGACCTGACTTCATAGACGATTCTATTCCCCACCCCACCCCCAATGTTGACGCCATGTTTACGCCACAGCTCGAGGCCGACCTTCCCAGGAAGGGTTGAAAATTTAGGTTTGAACCTGTCAACCCTTCACCGGATGTTGAAAAATTTCGGGTGCATGGGAGTAGTTCGATCCGCACTAGTTTTTTAACAAATAAAATCGATCACCGAGGCAGACAAACCGACCTTCATGAAATCTTCCGACGAGTCTAACGGATGATCTCTACGAAAGAGCAGCAGGAAGTTTTCCTCCGTTGGCAGAACGCCGGCCATCTGCAACCGATCAGAAGATGACTAACGCTTTAAATCAATGATCATCAAAAGATTAAAAAGAAACGACAGAAAATCGATTCGTTAAATATTATTCCATTCATAAGCATGCACCTGCGTTTTCCTATACAGTGAGGCCTTAATGGCGTGGCGGAGTTTCAACTGTACTCCTATACATTATATACAGTAAGTATAGCTGCCTGCGGGCTTGGAAATGATGCTACAATATGCACTATAAATTAGGTCGATAGGCGAACCTTTCCATGTCATATCCTTAGACTGAGATAGAGGACGGAACCTACAGTTTGGAAACAGTCCAGTTGGTCACCATCGACAACCCATTGCGCTGCCTGAGGGAGGGGACCCAAAGGCTGGATCCCCTATTCGGCACTAGGTTAATCGTGAGATTCGTAAAAGATCGATAAGAAAATTTTGTCGTTTTGGGGAGGGGTAGAGTGATTGCCGATATGACGTCATGTAGTGTGAAACGTGCTCCAAATATCAAGATTTGAATCTAATATTAGGCCTAACACAATTTTTCGGCTGGGACAGAACCCCAGAACTCTCGATGCTCCCCCCAAATCCTCTAATCAGATCTGACCAAATACGCCTGCGTAAATGATGCTTCCCCACCCTATTCTGGAACCCTGACTATATACGCCACTGTGGACCACATTCTGTAATAGAAAAGGCAATCGTAGAAGCCTCGTTTGAGACAGTTTCAAAATAGCTCTGTACGGGACTCTATAATTTGTTTAGTTGATTTCGACGACGTTGCTTGCCTCAACTATGTCTATTCTCTTGTCTTCATTTTCGTCGTAGGCGTACATGAACGTCTCCTTGATCAACGTAAACATCTGTTCAGACACAGTCTACAACAAAGTTCACGATCATCATCGCTCAACGACACATGCAGTGATATAACTCTGGCTCTTTCTCCCTTTCTCTCTCTCTCTCTCTCTCTCTCTCTCCTCTCTTCTCTCCATTTCAAAAGGTTCTTTCTCTCCATTTCAAAAGGAAAGCGAAATCAAACGACTGAAACCTCAAGCAAATGTCGCCAATCTAAACAACGAAATGCTTTTATAACTACAATAATTGTTGTAGGAACAATGTAGGCCTACTAACAAAAAGATTCAAACTGATTGGCTGTTTACGACAGCCGCGAACTTTCAAGCTTTAATGGCTTATTTAAAGCAATAATAGTATATACAATTATACATGCATATATATATATATACACTCATATTCATGAAATATATTTTTATATACAGCATTTGCTTATGCCTTCGTTTTAAAGATAAATTAAAATGTGATATCCGTAAATTCCATATCTTAGGCTTAGAGTCTTGCTAGTTTATCGACCGATTCAACTGAATGGAGCATAATGAATTCCAGACACTCCAGACATCGCAGTCTAACTAGCCACTAGATTTGCAGTCTGCGTTTTCGTGACGCCCCTTAATTATCAGTCTTCAAAACGTATTGAGATCAGAATACATGGATCTGACTGTCGTCTGATCATCCAGCAGAAAAGAACTCTTTCCACTTGACCAAAGCACCTCAGCCTACTTCATGATGGCTCAGTGGCTTAGCCAAGGGGATGGTTTGGGGGATAAACCTGGCCCCCTTGGCTGCCGACGAAAAACTTTTCACATGCTTTTCCATACATTTTCCATTTTGGGACGCGATTTTGGGGTCAAAACCCCCTAGGCTGCCTGGCGACCGAAAATTTTCAAAGTGCTATAGAAAATAGAAAGAATGTAAAGGCGTCAGGAAGGCGACGACCTTTTTTGCTTGTCAGCCACTAAAAAGGAAAAATTAAAAACATACACGAAGGAATTATGACGATGACGTTTTTTTGCTTGTCAGCTTCTAAAAAATTACAGGAGGTATTTTTTTGCTTGTCAAGAATTTTTTCAAAGTTTGGTTACGATTCGAAACCAATACCTCCCCTTCCGGAAATCCTAGCTACGCCGCTGTGATGGCTACCTCGAACAACTCCAACTGCCATACTCCTGTTCTCCTGTTTCCCAAAAGAACGCTACATATAAATGTATGTCTACTGTATATATAGGCTATATTTCTATTATATATATATATATATATATATATATATATATATATATATATATATATATACTTATATGAGGCCAACGATTGGCCTTAGAGAGTCGCAGACCTCAGATCCAATTTGAGAATTTGTGAAGCTTTGAAGAAGTTCTCTGCAGAATTTGTCCAATTCGCGTCCATCTATGTATCCGTTGCCTATTAAGTACACAAATACGATGCAGAATGCAGGTACACGTCCTGCCACTTAAGCTCATAAGCTTTCATCAGAGTCTTAAGATGCACATTTTACCGAATATTTGGAATAATTAAAAGCAACTCGGCGATAGAGTCGATGGAGTGACTTAGAAACTTAAAAGCAACACTACTGTAAGTTATTTGCAGGGCCGTCGAGAAATTTTTCTAGTCCCGGTGCGAAAATAGTCACGGGCCCCTGACCTGACAAGTGTGTGAAAAATTTGATGACCTTTTTTGCTTCTCGGTCTTTCTATGGCATTACTTATCATGATCGGCCCGGACCCACCCCCTAACAGATATTCGCCGGGCCCCTGCAGTGCTCATGACGAAGATGACCTTTTTCCCGTGTCAGAGTCTTTTTCAGGGTTCAGACTATTGTCAATACATCATCATCACCGGCCCCGGGCCCCTTCGAGCTCCATGGGCCCGGGAACAATGTACCGGCTGCGCCACCCTCTCCTCAGGCTTGGGTATTCGATGCGTTTTTTACTCTTTCATCCTTAGTTGCAGCAAAGTAAATGCGATTCACTTTGGTTGTTTCGAGCCATTCAAGCGTGACCTATTGACCTACCGTCGACGTCGTAGTGTTCCCACGCTTCCATGAACTGAGCTGCGGTCAGCGGCAGAAGTCCACGGGTCGCTGCGCTTCGAAACGGACGGAGAAAATTTTCCTCGGAGGCCATTTTGAAAAACAAATAGGCTTCTTGTTTTCTTTTTAAACTGGAAATTGTCTTGCGGTCGTCGGCAGAAACTGTTTCTTTGTATTTCGCTGAAAACCTGAAAGAAACAAATCTATGTTTCGCCGAAGCTCTTCGGGGGAATGTTAAAAATTAAAATTTTTAAGTCGAAGGCATATTTTTAAAATTATTTTAATCAAAATTAAGTCTGTTTCGACTACTGCGGCTTAGCTAATACTCATCAGAGATACGTTTCTCAAGAATTAATTGATTCTTTTATTATTTTATTGCCTTATTGACCTCATCAATTGCTAAAATGCTTTTCTATGCATTTCGCGAAATTGAATTTACCTGTATCCTACGCTATGAACAGGTGTTTCACTTGCGTGCCACCATCCGTGGTGGTAGCCTACGCTCAAACATATATAAACCTGGACTGCGCTTTACCTAGCCGCAGTTTGCCTTCCCGTTCCCGATCGTAAACATAACTGTATACGGGAAATGTCTACCTGTAGGCCCATTGCTCATGCAGGTAAATCTCCGCCACCATTTGACAGTCCAATAACAACATTATGCGATCCAATCGGACGAACATATATGATTAAAAATGGAGCTGCTATTCGACATGACATGACTGATACATCTGCCAGAATAGGTTCACATAGGCCTATACATCAATGATTGCGCGTTTCTCTCAGTGGCGTATCCAGGGTTTCAGAGTAAGGGCGCGTCGACATTTTTGGGTAAAAAAAGTATCCGACGACTAAAAAAGGTCGTCAATGAGTTCCTTGCACATTCACGGATTCTCTTCAATCGTGCAACCTACAACCGCCCAAATTTCTTAATAACGGTTTTGCACAAATCTCACGGCCCGTCCCAGCATGAATAGAGGACCCATGCAGTCCTTCCGTGCACCACGTGCTATACGCCAATCGATTTTTTGTAGGCTATAACCAGGGATGTCTAGGGCAGTGGTTCCCAACGTACCTCGCATGCCCCACAGGGAGGTAATTTGAATTTTAAAGGGTGAATTTTGAATTTTTAAGGAGGCAATTAGAAAACTTGAAATTTTTAACAGGACAATTCGAAAATGATATAGTTATAGTGAATCCTTGGAATTACTTATAAAATTGTTAGACCTCTGTGGAATCTAGGACTCTCTGGCCTTATAAATAAGGCTTATATATATATATATATATATATATATATATATATATATATATATATATACTTAATTCTACATATATTAAACAACAAATGGTTGGCCCCCATGATTAGAAGTTGCCACCCCAACGGCCCCCCACTTGCCAAATCCTAGAGCCGCCACTAGTCACGGCCCACGGGGGCATTAGAATTTTACGGATGCTTATGGGGTGGGGGCTATTGGAGGTGGGGGCTATAAAAGGTTGGGAACCAGTGGTCTAGAGTAAGCCAGACCAGCATCAAATCCTGTGACCTTTAGTAATTTCTATCGATTATCACAGGATATTCATTCATTTGTTCACATGGACGACAGAGGTCCGTTGTGCCAATCTCGTGTTGCGCGAGTTGTGACCGCGACCGATGGCTGAGTGCCATTCATGAAAAATTGTGGAAGGAAGACCATCGCCGATCTGCTGGGGCCATGTACGGCGTGGTCTGCCAGGAGGTCTTCTCCAGCTCGGAGGAGGACGCGTCTCGGTGCGTCGAGCAATGGCGCAGGCAAGAGCGCGATGGGCTGGAATGTTCTTGTCCTGCATGGCGAGCCACGTGACCGAAGAGCGACAGACGGCGTCGCGTGATAATTTCTGTCACTGGCAGGAGGGCAGTCTGTTTGGAGACTGCTTCGTTGGTCACGAAGTCGCACCAGCGAATGCAGAGAATCTGTCTCTGGCAGCGCATATGGAATGCCTGTAGTCTTTCAGAGTCTCGTGTAAGCACTAAGCAGAGTCCAAGTCTCAGAACCATATAGGAGAATTGGCAGGACGCAGGACTGATAAATTCGGATCTTAGTACCGAGCTGTATCTGTCTTTGGCGCCACAAATTTTGAAGAGATCTCATGGCATATTGACTCAATATATAAAATATATATATGCATATGCAAGCTCATCGTTGCGTGGCCCTATTGGCCAATCATATAATGCAGCCTAAATTTTATTTAAACCAATGGCGCAATTTTATGCAGGAACAAAATAAAGAAAGAAATCTGCTACATGCAGTAGAGAGGATAAGAGGGCAAAGAAGAGATAACACAGCAAGACCACAATGTGATAATGCTGGACGAAGCATAGAGATTCTCATACATGGCAAATCTTAACTGAACCACTCGAAATCCTGTTATTATTGTTATCGTTATCGTTATTAATACTAATAATCTTATCATCATCATCATCATCATCATCATCATCATCATCATCATCATCATCATCATCATCATCATCATCATCATCATCATCATCATCATCATCATCATCATCATCATCATCATCATCATCATCATCATCATCATCATCATCATCATCATCATCATCATCATCATCATCATCATCATCATCATCATCATCATCATCATCATCATCATCATCATCATCATCATCATCATCATCATCATCATCATCATCATCATCATCATCATCATGGTGACGACCTTCCTTTTTTGCTTGTCAGCTCCTAACAAATAAAATAGAGGAGTTAAATATTACATATGCGTCAGTGTTTATCCAGGCCTGTTAGGGGAGATTTTTTCCAACAACCTCAAAATTTCTCCTCCCCTAAAATTTTAGCACCGACACAAATTTTTGCATAGAACTGTCTCTTCTTCTCTAGCCAAGTCAATCCCCCCAGACCTGGAGTCTGGATAAAACACTGATTTGCGTGATTGACTGAAAACCGGAAGAAATGAAGCAGACGAACTAAATGTGAATTTATCGATGTAAACGCTCGACGAACGAGAAAGTGGTCAAATCTACTGAATGACACGTCCACGATTGCTGCAGAACAAGGCATCTGACCAAACCGGAAAAGTCTCACAAGCAGTTCGGCAACAATAATAGGCCTATTAGGCCTAATCTCCAATGATCGGGTTAAAAAATTTCGTTTTTTTTGTTCCCGACCCGACCCCACTCCGTACTTCTTGTAACGCGTTTCTTATTTAAAAGCACGCTCATAGGCAGATGAATCTCCTATCCTGTTTTTGTGCGAAGCACGAGAGCAGTGGTTCCCAACCTTTTTTAGGCCACGCCCCACCAAAGTCGTTTTAAAAATCCTTATGTCCCCCCGTGACACATGTTACATGTACAGAAGCAATCACAGAAATTGTGTTATCGGAATAGCATGAAAGATATGAAAAACAGCAACGATAGATACAAAACATGCAAAATAGAATTGAATTGCATTAATATACATTACTCATTTAGTAATGAAAGCTTCTTCTATGAATCTATAATCAAAATTTCTCTGCGGATTTCAAGGATTTGCTCGGTTGCCCCTGCCCGAGGCTGGGTGGGTCCAGACCCGCGGACCCACCCCTAGCTCCGCCCTGCCCAGCGCTCACGATTAGGCCTATAGGCCTACATAATATTGCAAGAAATAACTTTGTGGCGGATCGCCCGGGCCTCCTACAGATCGCCGGGCCCCTAGGCATTTGACCCTGTCCCCTCTTGGCAAGCCTTATCACAAGAAGTATAATATAGGCCTACGAAATGATTTCCTTTCGACTCGAAAGGAAATCATTTCGTAGGCCTATATTATACTTCTTGTGATAAGGCCTGCCAAGAGGGAAGTTTCGACACAAGACGAGATTTCTTACGTGCTAAGCATAAGGCCCCAATCACAATACACAGAATACAGTATTTGTAATCTCGCTCTTATGTGGACGCGGAGAACTAGCCAAATACAGCATACTTAGTTTTTCGTCCTTAGCCTAACTGCTGCTGCTAAAGAAATTTTACGCAGTCAAACAAGCCCCATAAATTTGACTTTGATCAACTCTAAAAGTTTAAATCGAACATTTGAATATCTAAATCCTAAAACCTGTGAATTTGATAGGCCTATAATTTGTTCTCAACTAGTCTACTTAGCCTACTCCAGCTAGAGCTTCCCAACCTTTTTCCAGCTACGGGCCTACGGCGCACTATCTAAGAAACATACAGTCAACGGCACACTGCAGCCGGCAAGCAAAAAACCTCATCTGTGATCGTGATCTCTCCTTTTCCCAAGCTGCCATGCAAAAAAAAGGAGAAAAAGATCGCCAACTTATATATTTGAGCTAAAAAAATGTTTCCAACATTTTCCCGCGGCACACTTCTAAAGTAGGCCTAGTAGTAGTAGGCTGAGCGCCTAAGAATAAGCAGCTACTGTTGTGCTGCTCTCCAAGGCGCTATAGAAATCCACGAGATTTTACTTTACTTACTTTACTTAGTAGTAGTAGTAGTAGAAGTAGTAGTAGTAGTAGTAGTAGTAGTAGTAGTAGTAGTAGTAGTAGTAGTAGTAGTAGTAGTAGTAAGTAAGTAAGTAAGTAAGTAAAATCTCGTAAACTTCTACAGCGCCCCGGAAAGCAGCACAGCAGTAGCTGCTTATTCTTATGCGCTTAGTCTTTCTTGAAATAGCTATAGGCAGGGTGGTTTGTCGGCCGGGCAAATGTCAGTGTATCCATGAGGCGGCTGGTCAGGTTGTTGTTGCTATGGAGGACTATAGTAGTAGTAGTAGTAGTAGTAGTAGTAGTAGTAGTAGTAGTAGTAGTAGTAGTAGTAGTAGTAGTAGTAGTAGTAGTAGTAGTAGTAGTAGTAGTAGTAGTAGTAGTAGTAGTAGTAGTAAAGTAAGTAAGTAAGTAAAATCTCGTAAACTTCTACAGCGCCCGGGAAAGCAGCACAGCAGTAGCTGCTTATTCTTATGCGCTTAGTCTTTCTTGAAATAGCTATAGGCAGGGTGGTTTGTCGGCCGGGCAAATGTCAGTGTATCCATGAGGCGGCTGGTCAGGTTGTTGTTGTATGCTATGGAGGAGTAGTAGTAGTAGTAGTAGTAGTAGTAGTAGCAGTAGCAGCAGCAGCAGCAGCAGCAGCAGCAGCAGCAGCAGCAGTGGCAGCAGCAGCAGCAGCAGCAGCAGCAGCAGCAGCAGTGGCAGCAGTGGTGGTGGCAGCAGTGGCAGCAGCAGCAGCAGTGGCAGCAGCAGCAGCAGTGGCAGTGGCAGGTGGTGGTGGTGGTGGTGGTGGTGGTGGTGGTGGTGGTGGTGGTGCAGTGGCAGTGGTGGTGGCAGTGGTGGTGGTGGTGGCAGTGGTGGTGGTGGCAGTGGTGGTGGTGGTGGTGGTGGTGGTGGTGGTGGTGGTGGTGGTGGTGGTGGTGGTGGTGGTGGTGGTGGTGGTGGTGGTGGTGGTGGTGGTGGTGGTGGTGGCAGTGGTGGTGGTGGTGGTGGCAGTGGTGGTGGTGGTGGTGGCAGTGGTGGCAGCAGTGGTGGCAGCAGCAGCAGTGGTGGTGGCAGCAGTGGTAGCAGTAGTGGTGGTGGCCCTGGTGAGAGTGGTGGTGGGGGCAACTGGTGGCTGGAGGGGTGGTGGGCCAATGACGAATATGTATAATTAACAATAAAACGAATAATAACACTAAAGAATGGTTAAAATGTCAGTTCAGCAGAGGGGCCCGGCGAGCACAAAGTGGGGTGGGGACACAGTGCTAGATGGTGACAAGCAAAAAAAAAAGGTCGCCAAGAAATTATGATTATGACGAACGAAATGATGGTGGTGGTGGTGGTGGCCATTCTGGTGGGGCCCGGTGGTTCTGGTGGTGGTGGTGGTGGTGGTGGTGGTAGTGTAGTAGTGGCAGCAGCAGCAGCAGTGGTGGTGGCAGTGGTGGTGGTGCAGTGGTGGTGGCAGTGGCAGTGCAGGTGCAGCAGCAGTGGTGGCAGCAGCAGTGGTGGCAGCAGCAGCAGCAGCAGCAGCAGCAGCAGCAGCAGCAGCAGCAGCAGCAGCAGCAGCAGCAGTAGCAGCAGCAGTGGCAGCAGTAGCAGCAGCAGCAGCAGCAGCAGCAGCAGCAGTAGCAGCAGTAGTAGCAGTAGTAGTAGTAGTAGTAGTAGTAGTAGTAGTAGTAGTAGTAGTCATTAGTCAGTAGTTTCTATTTAGTAAATAGAAATAGTGCATTTTTATTATAATGTATAATGTATAATGAATCTATGGTTTTGCCCATAAATGGAATTCCCAGTTGTCTTAAAATAGACATCCCGGCGGTTTTATGAACTGTAAACCCATAACGCTTTTAAATGAGACCAGACTAACATGAATGAACGGTGAGAACTCTTTTGCTTGCATTTTGGACATGCACATTATATATGATGTAATAATAATGATGCACTTGTATAGCACTATTTATAATACCCAATGGTATCAATTGATGATGCTATGATGTAACGTTCATTTGATACAACATTGAAAGTATTGACTTTTTATCAGTTTTTAATTCTACAATGTGACAGATATTACCAACTGTGTACTTTCATATAATAATTTCTTTTAATTGAACTATCCCAACAAGTTACAAAAATTGACAATCCCAAGCTTGTTTTCTTATTTCCTTTAATTCCTTCACTATCTCTGCAAGCCTTTTGGTCTAAACTTATACCCTTCCTATTCCAAAAGTCATTTCCTACGTAGCTTTAAAAACCCACCCTGCCGCCTCATGGATACACTAACCTTTGTCTGGCCAACAATTCACCTTGCTAGTATAGCTAATATTTTAGAAAAGACTAGGCACATAAGAATAAGCAGCTACTACTGTACTATTTACCAAGTGCTATATAAATTCATGAGATTTTTGAGATTTTAAAAAATTTTACTTACTACTGTACAGTATTAGTTTGTTAGAAATATGAATGTGAGTGTGGTATTTTATGCAATATTCAACAAGAAGTCTTGTATCAAGTTTCAGTTAGTGAGTTGTGGATTGCGATAGTGAAGGGACAAACCATCCTGAGGGCAAAACATATTGCAACCATAATTACGCACTTATATAGAACGTTGTGGATAGAGTCACGGATGCCGTGACTCTATCCGTGTAGCTAGAGTCCCGTGAGTGCACTGATAGGCCGATTTTTAGTCTCGAGAGATTTCACGGACGTGGAGTGCCTTAATTGTGCTGTGACAATGGCAATGACTTGCGAGACCAAGGCCAAGGCACTAACCCACGAGGCCAAGACATTAGACCTCAAGACCAAGGTCAAGGCTTTGAAAACCCTGCCGTGAGGCAAAGACCAAGACCAACTCACTGGCTATCACGACTGCCGCTAGGCAAAGACCAAGACGTGCTCACTTAAAGTATTAGCCAATGGGAGCACTCACGTGACTCTAACCCTGTGGATAAAGTCACGGAAACCGTGACTATATCTATGCTGATAAAGTCACGACACTTTTCACGTGCTCACTTACAAGGTTTTAGCCAATGGGAGCACTCACGTGACTCTAACCCTGTGGATAAAGTCACGGCTTCCGTGACTCTATCCAGGACCTATATAGAAGCTATCCAAAATCCTAATACTCAAATGTACTGAACGATGGTAACTTAATCTATCAACAGTCCAGGTCATTTCCTGTATGTTTTAATATGGTTTATTTTGTTTAGTCGTGTGATAAATTGTGTTTCTTACATTACCAGTAAGAATGGCAACTGCCATTTCATTTACTGAGGAGCCATGTGGTTATCCAAAGGAAATATTTGACACTGCCATTGACTCAAAGTACCTCTGTGGACGATGTGAATTAATTCTAAAAAGTCCTCTTCAGAGCTTCTGTGGCCATCGATTCTGTCATGAATGCTTTGAATTTCTCCTAAAGTGAGTTAGCAGTTGCAGTTGTCAACATTAGCTGCTAATTAATTTACATTCCATTTGTTATGTTCTGTAGAGTGCTCTTGTTAATGGAATTGGAATTTAAATTCTAATTTCTAAGATCTCAAAGTAGCTTTCTTCAATTTATTTGCATTAGGTAACATGAATGGTTACATTCTTTATCCTGTCAGAAATGCTAAAAACATTGCATTACTTTCAGTAATTTTGGGGAGTCATTGAAAAGCAATGCTTGTCTATGTGACTTTAAAATAGTTGCAATAATTATGGAGATTAAACTGTGATATTCTAAAGCAACATGAATGACATAACATTGCAAAGTAAGAGCTAGGACTTTTTGGATTAAATGTGCAGCTTTTTCATGTGACAAAGGTTTGTAAAATTTATTTAGGAACAATGCTGGCAAAGAACTTACCTGTAATCTGTGTACTTTGGAAGATACAGTTAACGAGTACAGCAAACTTAGTAAAGAACAGGTGTGACTTATACTGAATATGCTCTTTAAAAGAATTGGTTATATATGCTTTGCATTGGCTTACATAATTTTAATAATTTACCAAAAATGCAAGTCATTTAAAGATAATAGATTTTAGCCATAATTATTTCTTTCTCAGGATTGCTTTATAAATTCAAATGAATAAGCTATATTTTGTAGAAGACTGTTTCTGTATTTATTTCAGACATTTCCTGACAATGCCTTGAAACGCGAATTTTTAAAGCTTGTTGCACATTGTCGGTTTCCAGGTTGTACATGGTCTGGATTGTTCAAGGATTTCGAGGTACAAGAAAATGAATTAAACACCATGGACACTTTTTCTGATAAAACATTGCTATTACTGTACAAAATGTGATCATAAACATGAACATCTTGAAATGTTAATTCTTTTAGAGATGCTTATGCTAATATTTGAACTGCTGTTGGAAATATCAGAACCTATTTAGAACCAATACAGGTTGAAGTAAAAATCTTAAAATCTGAATAATTTTGATGCATAAGAATATATTTGAATGAATTTATTTTTCAGCCACATTACACATCATGTGAATTTAGATCTGTCAGTCAGGATAAGGTAAATATAATAGGCCTGTTTCTAAAACACAAATATATTATTTGCACACACACACACACACACACACACACACACACATATATTTATATACCTATGTATATATGTGTATATAATAATGGTATATATCAATTCAGGGTAATTGGTATTATTGGTATTGTATTTCCGCAGTGAAGTCCAGCTGAAATGGTTAATGTTTTGAAAATATAAAATATTACATTTAGAGCCATAGGCATAGACTTGAATGAAAAAATGGGGAACATGCCTGTACCTCTCCCCTTCCCTAACCTAGCATCTCAAAAAGTGGGGGGCTCAAGCCTGGTGGCCTAATAGAAGTTCATGCCTCTGTATCAGAGCTGGTTATAATCGCAGTTATATACTTAGAAGTGACTTGTCACCTTAGTTTTATTTTTAAGACCCGGTATGCTCATTTGTTTTGATGTGTGCCTTGACGTGATGAGCTTTTCATAAATAAATGTTCTGCCTGCAGAAGCATTGTGAACCCCTGAAGTAAACTCTTGCCTGAAATGTAGTGTTATTTTGTCAGAAGTTTAATGTTCCATGATGTTATATTCATGACATTTTAGACATAGATGAGACATAAGCATGCACACTGGATTAACTATGTTGGTGCTGCTGAAGCAGTATGATTTTATTGTCACAATTTCTTCAATATTGACTAAGCATCAGAATTCTAATATATTGATGTGAGGTTAATTCTTTATTTTCAGGGTATTAGTGGTTCTTTTCCAGAAGCCTATAATGATCTTTTTACAAGAATAGTATCTACAGAGAAGTCTGTGACTGATTTGATTGGTCGTGTTGACAAAGTTGAGCAAGATCTTGAAAAAGTGCCAGTTGAAGGCAGAGGAGAAGGGAGCTCAGCCATGGAAATCTCTTCAGTTTCCAGCTCTTCGGCTAGCAGTACAGAAGCTGCTGAACTGCAGCAGACGGAAAAGAAGATGGAGATATTTGAAGGGATTTTAGCTGTTCTTGGGAGAGAGTTAGAAAAATATTCGGACGAGGTAATTTCGAACATATGCCAGATCGAGTTGTTATTATGAATCATGGATTTGTTTGTCTTTTAATTTATTTTTGCCTTCAAATGGTAGTTGGGTTTATTGTTTATTGCTTTAATTTGACTGAAAATTGTCTAAATAAGTTCTAAATGCAAAGGCATAATACTGATAGTAAGTCTTAAACCTCTCCTAAATTTTATATCATTCATCAAATTTATGTATAAAAACTGCATCATTAACTGTTTATTAAATAACATCTTTGAGTTAAGCAGCCAATAACATAAAAATACATTTTCAAGTGTATTCAGGTATTTGTTTTTATTAATATGAACATTGAGGACTTTTATTTCTATACTGTAATTTTTGGAATGTCCACAAACTAGTGGCAGATACAATCTTGCAGATGCATTTCATTTTCTGGTATCATGTTGTGTTAATGCTGCATACATCTGTTTTTCATGTTTGAGTTTCGCATTTTCAGATACAAGGGATGAACAGACAGGACCGCTTGTATCACAATCGTCTGGAGACTGTTGGCAAAAATGCAGAGGCAGTGAACGTCGCAATGCTGTCGAAAGATGATGCGATAGAAAACGTGGAAAAGAAGATTTCTTCATTAGACCAGGCGAGCTACGATGGCACGCTGCTGTGGAAAATCTCCGACTTCCAAAGAAGACGCATGGAAGCTATCAATGGCCAAGCGACCAGCTTTTACTCACCTCCGTTTTACACAAGCAAGACGGGTCAGTAATGCTTTTTGAAAAATTCATGTCATTGTCTAACTTGCATGATTCCGCTGTTGAGAGCCATTTGCAAAAATGGAATCTCAAATCTTCTAGGCAGTTGAATTTTGTGATAAAGTTATCATGGCTATACATTGATAATAGTGAGAAGAATCAGACTGAGATGGTTTGGTCATATGGGCTGGAAAGTGTTAGATGACTCAGGCTTTAACATGTATAAGTGATGCCGGAAAAATAAATGACTCCTTGGATAACCATATGTCATCTCAACCGGGCTCTCTGGAACGCGTTACCAAACAGTGTCACCAATGTGACCAACTTGGAAACATTCACTAAGAGAATAAATACGCACTTGTTCGGACACTCCTTTAATGCAATGTAAAGCACTCTTGACTCTAGCCCACTAGGACAATAGCGCTATATAAGTCAGCCTATAACTAACTAACTAACTAACTAACATCTGAATGAAAGTAATAAAAGATATAAAGAAATTCAGATTAAGGAGATGCATCCTCAAGACAGAAAACTATTGTAGACGTTAATATTTGACAACCTGTTGATCAAAAAAGTTATTTTAAAAGCAGTGAAATGCAGTGTACATGTGTGTGTGCATGTGTGTGGGAAGATAAGTAAGTAAGTAAGTAAAATCTTGTGAATTTCTATGATGCTTTCTGTTAAAATGTGGGTCTGTGTGAGTGTTTATGATTCTATATGTTATTTGATTGAGTTTCTGCTAAGAACAGTATTCTACCATTCTACCTGTCCATGTTAAAAATGATTTTTTTTTAAAGTTCTGAAATCAAGTCTAGCCATTGTGCTGTATTTGTTGGCATATCATGTCTACTTATTTTGTGTGTTTAGGATACAAAATGTGTGCTCGTATATACCTGAACGGCGATGGAATGGGAAAGGGAACTCACGTTTCGTTGTTTTTTGTGGTAATGCGAGGCCTGTATGACAATCTTCTTAAGTGGCCTTTCAGGCAGAAGGTTACGTTGACGTTTGTCGATCAGAATCAGCGATCGCACGTTGCAGACAGTTTTCGGCCGGATCCAACGAGCTCTTCTTTCAAGCAACCAACTTCAGAAATGAATATTGCAAGCGGATGTCCACTCTTTATGCAGTTGAGCTTGCTGGACAGCACACAAAACGCTTATGTCCGTGATAACACGGCATTCATAAAGATAGTTGTAAGCTTAGAAGGTCTTAATTGAACAAATGTATTTATGATTTGTCCTGTCTTCGTCGTGTGACTAGAATTCGATGGTTTGTGCCAAACCAAATCAGAGATGTAAAATACTGTGATAAAAGGAAATTGCTTTGATTTGCTATAAAAGCATATATTCTGTTATTAATCTATTAGTGCATCTTTAGTTCATATATGTGTTATGCACCACCTTTTCTGTGTTAGGGGTTATCCATATATTACGTATGCACTGATGGGAAGGGTTGGTTGAATTTAGATTTTGCGTACGGATGCGTCTGGGGCGGGAGGGTCTTGACGTATGCACAAATTTATATTTAGCCTATGTAACAGTTCAAAAACCGCTCAGACTCTCCCTTGTCATAATTTTTTCATCTGGTTAAAATATTGTCTCACCCTGACTTGATTTCCTTCATCTCTCAAATTGATGACATTAGCCTTTGAAAAGACTCCAGCTATCAAGAACTGTACCTTTAGGCCAACATTTTAAAATGTTTAATTGAGTGATTTTGTTATGCTACAAATTTGAATTTACAAGCAGATCTGACATAGACATGTCATGTGTGTGTGTTTGTGTTTGTGTGTGGCTCCTTTTTCAACCAGGGTTTGCCCTCCGGGTAAGAAAGGAGGAGCCACACACACATGTCAGTGTGTTTTATTATTTGCTTATCAAAGCATAGAATATTAAAAATAATGGCATCTTCATAATTTCTTAGTTGTCATTTGTGCTTGTATAGTTTATTGCAACAGCAGTGCCTGTATAGTCTATGCTTTGTAAAATTTTCCAGTGTTTTGTTATACACATAACAAGAATTGGTTTCAAGCTGCTGTACAGGTGGAGGTCTAATCGGTGTGCATGCACCATCTGTTTCTCACCATATAATAAATAGATTTAGTCTCAGCTTGTGTACTGGAAAAGTTCTTGAAAACTGCACTGGTTATTAAATATGCAATAAATTAGTATATATCAATTATTAAAGACTAGCATGTAGTTGGAGTCGTGAACCTGAAGAACAAAATACATTTAGGTGAATCAGTATTTTTAAGAGGGCCGATGGAATTCTTGGTAGGCTACAGCAGTGTTTCCCAAACTGTTGGTCGTGACCCAAAAGTGGGCCGCAGGGCTTAGTCTAATGTGTGGCGGGGTAGAGCGAAACTACACTAGATTCAAAAGTGTCATTTTCTAATCAACACCACAATGTCATAATTAGGGGCTGTCCATAAATTATGTCAGCAATTTAGGGGGGTTGAAAAAGTTTGAGTTTTTGACATACAGGGGGTCAAGAGAAGTTGACGTCAACAATTTCACTTTTTACAAATAATCAAAAATAGGAAAGTTCATGGAATACTACTTATTATAATGGAAAAAGCATGGCAAAAAGGTCATCACCACATTTTGACACTATGAGCAAAAAGGGGAGAAAATGGCCATGACAAAAAATAATAACCTTGTTATTGGGACCAGTCATTGATCTTGGGGTGGGGGTCAACAGTTTTTAACATAATTATAGGGGGTAACTGAAAGTTGACAAGGGGGTCAAAAATTGCCCAAAAATAATTAATGGACGGCCCTTAAGCCTTGAAAGTTTCAAATATGCTTAGGCTTGAAGAAAATTTATATGCTGACAATCCTCCGTACACGGCTTATATTAAAATGATCAGTGTTTTATCCAATCCGCATAAGTGAGTCGCACAGTTCCAAAAAGTATGGGAAACTATAAACTGTAGGTCTACAGTAAAAGTAATCGTATTTCTCACTAACGCAAGGAAAGCGTATTCCGACCATTTTGCTGTGAAAATCCACTAACAATAGGAATCACTTAAAGAGCATCTTTATAACTTGAACGGTTAAGCGATTTTGCCAAACTCATAGAATTTTTAAGACGCGTAACAAAGGTATGTTCCCGGGAAATCTTAAAAGATAATTTTCAAGAATTTTCAACATCTATTTCTCTCCTTTTGTCTTATTTGACAAAAATATGTATTTAATTCTGCCGAATATATTTGCCATATTTACATTCGAATTGAATCGGAGCTTTTGTAAATTGTAATGCCATTTATTCAAAACGCAGAAGATTCTTTCCCATTAACGCTCGCCAGATGGCCCAATACATTTTTTCATATTGCATACTATATTTCTATAATTTGAGTCGCAGCACGTTACAAATCTGCAGAAGTGGGTCGCGGTTTCAAAATGTTTGGGAAACCCGGGCTACAGGTATCACCAAGTTTCCTATACAAGGTTCTGTCAAATCGCCACCTATCGCCCCCCCCCAAGTGGCTTCTATGTACAAGCTCCTGTACAAAAAAATCAAGCTCATGATGTTTATGTCAGGACCAGACGTCAATTTTGTGTTTCAAAATGTGAGTGGGCAAACCTCTATGCATTAATGTCCCTTCCGTTGCTTACCCTCTCAAAAACTGGGGACTCGATCCTAGCGGCCTGTGTAGAAGTTTACGCCTATGGCCGGGACTCGGGTGTATATTTCAGACGAATTTAGACGTCGAATGTATTCAGGCCTAATTAACGGCTTTATTTATCGGAGTTTTGCAAGACCTAGATGTTGATCCAGTGGCGTAGCGAGGCAAAGTGCTGTCTGGGACGAAAATTTAAAGTGGCGTGCAGATCTGAGTGGTGTACGCCTTAGAGGCCAATTAATAAGTCGATAAAAATGTTTGACGAGGAAAAAGGTCGCCGAGTCAATTTTGACGACTCCATCTGGTAGGCGCCCGAGGTCACCGCCCCCCTCTGCACGCCACAGCCGTCATCGTCCATTTTTATCCTCTCACTGTAGTTTGATTTTGACTTCTGACGTGACTACTTCGCATATTTTGTAATCGTTTTATGTTTTTTAAATATTGTAACATATAGACGAATTTCTGTTTTGGATATTTCAAAAACAACCACCCATAGGGCTGGTGCCGCCTAGGGCGGTTTGCCTGCTCCCTCGCCAGTGGCGGCTCCACGTGGGGCCCGGGACCGTGCCCCTATTGAATGCCTGGTCCAGTGGTCCCCAGTGACCCCTCTTTTGGGACTCTATACTTACTGTTACATACAGTACCTATCAATAAATGGTTGGCCCTCCATTACTTAGAAGTTGCCACCCCAACGCCCCCTCCCCACTTGCCAAATCCTGGAGGCGCCACTGCCCCTCGTTAGGCCACTGTGTTGATTCCTCTGGTGGTATAAAATCTTGTCAGGCCTATATGTAATCGTTTGGTCTCCACTACATTTTGGAGAGCATAATGCATTATAGGCATATTCAGATCGATAGATTAATTACACTTCGAACAAACTAACTCTAAGAGTAACGACTTTTTAGTCAAATGCCTACCTAATTCAATTTGAAAAAAAAATTATAAAAGCAAATTATTTATAAAATAAACTAATGTCATTATAATTTGCATGTAAAATAATGAGAGGCTTATCTGCAGCTTCAAGCAGTGTTTAATCTAGGCCGTTTCCGGGGGGAATTGCCCTTGCCCCGGAAATTTCAATTCCCCCCGGAAATTTGGAATACTACATGGACTAACAGCGGCCCCTAGCAGAATCCCCCCGGCTTTTTGTCAGTTTCCCCCCGGCTTTTCAGTTTCCCCCGGAGTCCATGAGTCTAGATTAAACGCTGGCTTCAAGTGGTTCACAAGTTCTCGAGTCTTCCTTCCGCCAGCTACCCTATACGACATTTTTTTCTAGCTCAACATCCGAATTTTTATTTCAATTAGCATTTCATTCTCTGTATGTTCGGCGCTCGATTAATGAAATCAGCTCAGCGTGTGCTAAATCATTTCGAGCCTCTTCGGGTCGAATACACTCGGTCCACGAGGGTTCACCAGAGGTCGTAGGCAGACAGTGACGCCCGTAAAGAACCCGAAACGACAATAATTATTACAGAGCATCGAATGATGTCGCCGGTCAGTGTCGCTGTAATCATGATAGATGTCGAAATTAGGCGGAAGATGCAACTCGCGCCTCTTCTTTTTCGATTGCCCGACGCTTCGCGGCTGTTTTTGCGGCTGGAAACGAACAACAGATGACAGATTTGCAATTGAAATGTGCGCCGCAGCTGAGTGTCTGCTGAAAGCAGAGCAGAGACGCGGTTTCTCACGACTAAGAATCAGACAGACTGATATCATTATAAGGCATGGCTGTAATATAGCCGGTGGCAAGCCCTGGTTGAGAAAGGAGGAGCCAAACGCACATACAAACACACATAGACGCTCATCGTCTTTTAGACGGACGCGTCTATAAACAAACGCAACACACACATAGGGTCCAGCGCAGTGTTTAATCTAGACTCCTGGACCCCGGGGGGAACTGAAAAAGCCGGGGGGAGAACTGACAAAGCCGGGAGGGAATTCTGCTAGGGGCCGCTGTTAGTCCATGTGGTATTCCAAAATTTCCGAGAGGAATTTGAAATTTCCGGGGGGGAAATGACAATTCCCCCCGGAAACGGCCTAGATTAAACACTGGTCCAGCGGATACTGTACCTGCGAAGCTATATTATTTGAGGGAGCGATTGGTCTGCTGCATTGCAACATTGCAGACAGCTTCGTCGGCATATGATATCAATGCCTGGTTACAAATAATATAATCAGGGTTATTTATAATTTTCTAGGATTATCGATTTGGGGGTGTCGGTAAATTCTGCTGGCTTTCCTACGTTAAAATGTACGTTGCAACTACCTCAGGCCGAAAAAGAGTCTGACAAGAACAAAAAGATCATTTCCATAGCTTAAATTACCAATAGTCAACGCTCGCCCACCAACGCATCGCGGGGTGTAAACCGGTCTCAAATTTGGGGTGTTGATCATTTCCAGGTGTTAGGGGTGTAAAAATATCCCTGCAAATAATGTAGGCTAATCTAATGCGTGCATCACCTGTTCTTACTGTACATGTCTGATTCGGAAGAGAACAAGGACTTTAACCGATTCATCATTCATTCGTTCTTTCGTTCATTCGTGATTCATGATTAGGCCTACATGCTGTCGAGATTTTGACCTGTGATGTTGTTTTAAAGGTTGCGCCCTTAGCGACATGGTCTTTCACTGCATGCTTATATTTTTGCGATAATTGAATGGATGGGTGGAAAAAGGAGTTAAATGCAGTTACACCTTAATGGTGAGGTTGTCAATTGAAGGGCCCAGAGGAATAAGGTAGTAAATGCAGTTACCCCATTAGTGGTGAAAATATCAGTTGAAGGGTCCGGTGAAATATGGAAGTAAATGCAATTACCCCTCTTATTGTTATTGATACTCAAACCATTGAGGGGGTCGGATACGGTAACCTCCCTATTCCACCCATTCATTCAATTTGAAATTCATGGAAGTTGTGGGACGTTTGTGGGAGAGTTGAGTCATCCAGATGGAGGGCTCTTGACGAGGGCATAGTCAAGTCGACTGCCAATCGGGGGTGAGGAAGAGGTAAGAGGGGTTAATAATTAAGTTAGTAGGAACTTAATATAGGCCTGCTATTGAATCGCACAATTCCTACACCGTACAGAGGACGCGTTGTAGGCCCCCAATTTTAGCTAAATCTTTCAACATATTCACAGAAATTAGAGCATAAGCTACATTGAAGTACTGTTTAGATGCCTACAGGAGTGATCTTTTCAAGATGCGCAGAACATTCGCATTTATGTAGCACACGTCGAAAGCGGTTCTCTCGATGACCGGGAAAATGCAGCGTGGTATTTGTGGGGTGGCGGGGGGAATTTCCTGAACACTAGTCGACTTACCCCACTGCACGGTTAACTCCATACAAATCAACGTTAAGTGTCGCGCTGTCGTTAGTTCATTAATAACGAACTTATTTGTACAGGCACGTCCGAACGAATTTTCAGCAGGGGGTGCATTTTCTCAAGATAAAAGTTCTGTCAAGAAAAAAAGGTCGTCACTTATCCGCTTAAAAGCCCTGACGAGCAAAACAGGTCGTCATCCCTCTTTTTTCTTCTCTTTACAAATCATCGCAGGCAAAAAATTAAAAAAACAGCATTATCTTCCAGGAGGTGCAGCTGCGCTCTTTGCATCCCCACTTCCTATGGGCCTGTATTTGTATAACGAAACGATTAAATTGGATGAGAGAGAGAGAGAGAGAGAGAGAGAGAGAGAGAGCCAGCAAGAAGTATCTAGGAAATTCACCCTGTCCTCTGCAGGAACCAAAGTGCCGTCGTATCAAACTGTGATGCTCCACATTCGTCCGCCGAAGACAGGACGAAAGGGGAGAATCCAGTGAAATGAAACAGGCCTAGTGCCCGGCTTTGTCAGTTTCCTCCCCCCCCCCGGCTTTTTCAGTTCCCCGGAGTCCAGGAGTCTAGATTAAACACTGGGCCTAGTAAGTCAGAATTTACATTTGGAGACCATTGCCGGTTGCCACAGCAACAGAATTTTCTCGATTGAGACGTCATGAACGGGAGGTAAAACGGTCGTCGACCTATTCGGCAACGCTCTTAACCCCGCGGCCTACAAAGGCGGAATAGGCCTTATGCCTTACATTATCGCATACAGATGGCTTAACTCGAGGCTTCACTGTCTGCAGCACACCGGTCGCTTCTCAGTTCGAGAGATCTTCTGACGTTGTCGTTGGCAACCGAAGGGCGGAGGCAGTAGGAGTGGTCGCTAGGCAACGACCAGCCGGGGAAAATTTCATCCGAGTACATACCGATTTCAAACAATCGATCAAAGACATAGATAAAGAAGGCGTTACGTGTGAAGCGTTGGGTTGGATGCGGAAGTGGCGAATGGAGATGAGAAACGGTGCTGTGTGCACAGATTTGTATTCGTCCGGTAGACGGAAGGGAAAATTGGGTGGACACTTCTTCAAAATCAAATCGTCTGTGCGACCGACGGAAAGCCGCAATCAGGGATATTTTTACACCCGCCCTAACACCCTCCCAACACCCCTCCCCATTTGAGGTCGACACCCCCTCAAAATTTGGTAATGCGACAATGGTATGTATACAAAATGCATATTAATTAGGTCAGAACACTCCACAAATGCCAAATGGAGAAGGACCCTCCCCCAGTTTTATAGACGGATGAC
Organism: Metaphire vulgaris; assembly: GCA_018105865.1. Taxonomy (NCBI): domain Eukaryota; kingdom Metazoa; phylum Annelida; class Clitellata; order Crassiclitellata; family Megascolecidae; genus Metaphire; species Metaphire vulgaris. The sequence continues at coordinate 8,165,446 of CM030843.1, forward strand.
CTTTTTCCTTATCAGCCTTTTTCGGGCAGATACTTAAAATTTCCGACACCCCGAGATTTTCCCGACACCCTCAAATTCAAAAATCTAGAAATAACACTGGCCGCAATCGAACTGTTTAAGCTTACTGTATAGGGATACTCTCACAATTTATTTTCAATGAAAAGTGACTCTCTGCTTGACCGTTGAACACCAACTGGCCATTATTATGATTATTATACCAGACAGCAACGCTTTCCAAAACATCTCCATCAAAATATACAGTGTAGCACACAGCAAACGCCCATAACTTCCATAAGTATCGTATAACCCGAAGTGGACTTATCTAGTCATGTACAGAAGCGAGATTGATTTTTAAATGGTCATAATAAACCGGTTGATGTCATCAATGGTACTCATGCGTACACTGTAGGCCTACAATGCGTGACGAACAAAATTGCGCTAATAACAGAAGCCAGTGTTTATTCTAGACCTTCTCTGGGGGGGAATTCCCCCCAGTTTAAAATTTCCCCAATTTTTTGACATTTTGGCAAGCAGTATGACCTCCGCAATGTCTGTTCTCCCCCAAAATTTTAAACTCCCCCAATGTCTAGATGGCTAGAGTAAACACTGACAGAAGCACCGCTGAAGAAATTGATTACGCATCCTTTAAAGCAGCGGTTCTCAACCTTTATAGTGCCGCGACCCTTTTAATTCAATTCCCATGATGTGGCGACCCCAAACCAGGCCCGCCGAGAGAAATTCGGGGCCCTGCAGAATAAAATATCTTGACGACCTTTTCTTTTTTGTTTGTCAGCCGGTTTTTACATGTTAAAATGAGTAAATTTTGCGCAAATAACAACAAAAAAGAGACAACCTATATTTCTGAAAGTCTCCGGCGACCCCCTGGCAAATCGTCATTCGACCCCCTTGGGGGTCGCGACCCACAGGTTGAGAACCGCTGATTTAAAGCTTTTCAATTTTATATCCAATTTGAAGTTGCTTTGGTATCAGTCGTGGACAGGTGTCTGGATGCTAAATATTAGGTTGCTTGGGAACCTGTCGGTTGAACAAATAGAGAAAACGAGAAACAGTCGGGAAGCTTCAATTAACGACGCTTAGCCTATTCACGCATTACCGCTTCTCTTACCCCTTCTAAAGTAGAAGGGTCGGTTGTTATGTCATCAAAGAGAGCTGTAGAGTTGAAATGAAGAGCGGCAAACGCAGAACAAAATGAGATACCCCATCAGCAGCTTACAAACGGACACAAATGCTATCTACAGTACAATATATTCCCCTCTTGTCTTAAATCAAAACAAAACAGCAGTCGAATGTATGCTTTGGAGCATTGTTGGGAGCTTTGCATAAATTGAAATGCCATAGAACTTTGTTATATATAGCCTACAGTATATATATATATAATATATATATATATATACTTCTTCTTCTTCTTTCTTCTTCTTCTTCTACACTATATATAAAGATATATATATATAATTATATATATATCGCATTATTTCTGCTGTGTCGCCAATGTAACTATTATTATTATTCAGGACGATTTATTCGACGCCAATTTTCTTTACGCATAGCTAAGGCTAAAGTCAGTTTCCTTTCTGATGTTTTTCTAACAATAAAACGAAACTTTAAAAAGATGTGTCTTCATGTTCTTCAAAAAACGCTCCTGGCGAAGTTTCCATGGTGACCACCCTTGGCAGGGTGTTCCACAGGATCGGGTTGCCTCTCCGAAAGGATCTGTCCCCGAGGGCAGGAGTCCTGGCCGGAGGGGGGACAAGCAGCGGATTGCGATTCCTCGACCGAAGCTGGGAATGGTATTGTACTGACGGAGCAGGTTGAATCAAGTCACGAAGATAGGTAGGACAGTGCGGATCATAAAGTGTCCGAAACGTGAGCCAACACCGTTTCAACACAATGCGCTCCGGAATCTTCAGCCAATGGCCAACTATAGCTTACAATGCGTGGAGTAATTGGCATATATAGGCGAATTATTAGCTGGATGTCGACTACTTTCTGAAACATGACTCTATATGAACGGCGGAGTTAATCGTTCACCTGAAGGAACTGACGAGTTCTGTCGTGACACATTAATATGTCTTCGCAAAAAGATTCGCCATTCGTTTGAGAAAATATGCAGCGCAACTTGTGTGCGCTACTATGAAGAATATAGCGCGCAGTCAACAGCTATACTTAGTCAAAAGCTTACAATATTTTAGCCTTGAATCTAATTGCACGCGGATGTGAAATGAACTCTATTATAATTTAATTCCGAGCATCGATATCGCCTTGTGCGCGCTAATGTATAACAGTAGGCCTATAAGGAGAATACTTCATCTTATATAGGCATATACATATACCTATATATATATATATATATATATATATATATATATATATATATATATATATATACATATATACATGTATATATATATGTGTGTATATATATATATGTGGTGGTGGTAAATTACGTGGCGGATTGGGCTTTTCGCTATTCGTGCAATCAGAAGATTCCTGCCAAGCAATTCGACTGCTATCACGATAATCACGAAAATCTCTCAGGTGGGTATTAACCCCATCGTCCCCTCCGGTCACGCGAGAGGACCGGGTCATTATTGTCTGCTCTTCTCGCACGCAATCGGCGTTGCGTAAGCCATGTAATGGAGGCGGGAAGTTGGCCGATTGGTAAGACGAGAGACCGGCACGCCAACGGAACGGAGTTCAACTCCCGCAGGAGTCCCCAAGGTCGACTCAGGCTTCGTTCGCTAGATGGCAGTGGTAAATGAGTAGCAGCTTTGGCTGCATGCGAAGGTAAAACGCGGGTCTGGAGAAAGCAATGACAAACTACTCTAGATTAATGGCTATAGCCACCCGCGTCTCTGCTTGCCTGAAACCGGAGATCAGCGCCCTTTCCTACGCTCGAGCTCGAGTATGGGCGAACATTTATCTTTTAAAGCCATATAGACCTAATAATTAGAATCAATCATGGTTCTATAGCGTTAAAAATTATATCCTTGGCACGAGTTGTGTTTGTCGTTACCGCAACATTATAGAAACATGATTAATCGCAGTTCTTTGTCGATATGACTACAACTTGAACTCTAGACGACCGCTCCCAATCATCCGCAAATATTAAAAACCATCGACTCCAAGTCTATAAAGAATTTGTAATCTTTTTATGTCACCAAAAGTAGTTCTGCCTTTAGTTTTGGCGACTTCATTCATATGTTAAAACTTAGTAGTAGCTGGAAAAAGCCTTTGCTTAATTTATATTCTCCAGCTACCGTTGTCTATGGTTTAAAAAAGAAATTTATATATGGGCGCGCTAAGGTAGGGTTCATGCCATGTAATCGGATGGTTGCCGGTTCGAATCTGACTCTAGCTCAGAGATGGCCATGGGTCCAGTTTTAGAACCCAACCCATCAAATCTCCAGCCCAACCCAGCCAAACCCATGCCGGCAGTTTGGTTACTTGACTCAACCCACCGCAATACATTGAAATTTCTTAAACCATGTCTTCTTTTCCGACCCAACCCGACCCACCGTAAATATGGAAAAGTTTGACCCAACCCATGGGTTAACCCAACCCATGGCCATCTCTGCTCTAGCTACAGCATGACGACCCTGGGCAAGTTGTTCGCCTCGATCTTAAGCCACGCGCACTGAAGGAACCCGATGAGAAACTGCAACTCATATGAAAATGTAACGTCCCACTTTTGCTCGCCAATGCGCGTGCACGGTTTAGCTTGTCATGAGAAGAACCTCTCGAACGTCCAAACGTTTCAGACATTCGCTTTGTCTTGTTTCATCAGCAGCGAGATTCGAATGAAGTTCGCAAACACGGCGTGGCGTTTGCTATCCGTGAGAATATTCCTGCTAAGTAAACTCGGGTTCATTGACGACCGGTCTTTCTTCCCATGACCTCCGATCTCCGCCATTCTTCGAAAGAGTTCGATCGTAAGTTTGTCTTTGTAAGTGACGCCATGTTGGGCATGAGAGAAAACTTCGCTAGCGCCGACGCACAACGCGGTCGCGTGTCAGCGACGAACGTCGTTGAATACTCTTACCCACGACCCACCCGTCGTATGTGAAGTAGTAGAAGCGGCGCGTATACACGCATAGGTCCTCCTAAATAGCCAATTTATTGCCACTCTACGTGCATGGGCAACCCTGCGAAACTGCTGTTGTCCGGCGTGCTAAATGAGCGCTCGCAGTGTGACTTTTTCTGACTTTTTCTGACTCTTTCCCATGCAAGTCAAAAGCGACATACAGTGAGCCCTAGATGCAATCAATGCCCGAATTGCGGGAAGAGGTGGGGCTGGGGTTTAGCAACCCCACTGATTTTTGTTTTCACTCGTCCGAACCATGCTAGAAGTATAGCATATGCAATGACAGTTGTAGCAGTAGTAGTAGTAGTAGTAGTAGTAGTAGTAGTAGTAGTAGTAGTAGTAGTAGTAGTAGTAGTAGTAGTAGTAGTAGTAGTAGTAGTAGTAGTAGTAGTAGCAGTAGTAGTAGTAGTAGTAGTAGTAGCAGTAGTAGTAGTAGTAGTAGTAGTAGTAGTAGTAGTAGTAGTAGTAGTAGTAGCAGCAGCAGTAGTAATACTGTAATAATAATAATAATAATAATGATGATGATAATAATAATAATAATAATAATAATAACAATAATAATAATAATAATAATAATAACCATCATCATCATCATCATCATAGAGTATACTTTCATTGCACCAGTTCTAATATTCAAAAGGCATCAATCGATTATACTCCGAACCCATTCCTGAAGTTCAGGTAATTTCAGAGATCAGAGTGGGAAACAGCAAGACAGGCTGCTATGGAGCAACAGTCAGCTGAAGGAAATGCTTTTAGAGTCAAGATTTAAAAGTGTTCGGATTTGCTGGAAGATACTTTAGAAAGTTCAGACCGAGGAAGCGAGTTTCAGAAGAGACGAAACTCAGCTCTTTCTTCCTTATCAGTCATATTTTCCCAAATGCAGTTTCAACCCAACGTATTATTCTACAGCAAAGTTTATCAAATGGCAGCTCGCGACCCAGATCCGGCCCGCCAAGGGATGTGAAAATACAGTGAAATGGCCCGCGAAGTTACTGAAAAGATAAATAACTCTTCACTAATACGAAGTATTTTTTAAATGTCTTGTTTTGAACTTACCGACCTGCTTGGTATTAGTTATGAATTACATTTTTCAGAAACATCTGGCTCTTGAGCACCAATTTTTTAAAAACGCAGCCATTCGTTGAATACACCTTATCCATAATATATCGATTCTGGGAAGAGGAACTGAACTGCAGAAGCAGTTTATTATATAAGTCGATGAGAGATCAGGAGGTATGCATCAGTTAGCAAATAGAAATAGGAGTTGCATACTGTGGATATATAATTAATTTTTATTTAACTTGACCTCTTATTATACTAGCTTAGTGTAGAGAAAGAAAATTCTAGCTACAAAAGATTTATTCAGACAAAGACGGACAACGCTTTCAGATTGAAACAATATATCTTTTTGAATCTGAATTCCTTGACAGAAACTATCAAGAGAAACAAACAGCCCAGACCATTCAGCCACAACAACCGACGGCAGATTGCAGTATACGTGGTAACTGGAAATTTCAAAAAGGAAATACTTCTAAATAAACGGCTAGTGCAAATAGGTCATCCCTGTGGTTACTGTATACCAGCGATCCGCAAACACTGACAAGCGAGCCAAATTTGACCCGCCAAGGTGTTTTAGTTGATCCGCAAGATCCCTTCCCAGAAAAATGTTTCGACAAACGTTCCGTCTACAAAATGCCATTTTTCGTGTGCATTCCGTGAAAATAACGTCTGGTAGGTCTGCAAAAGTGTATACGCGCCTTATTTATTCATACCTACACAGGTGATGACATGACGTGAAAGGTAGGGTTAAGGCACTAGACCAGTGGCCTGACCTGGACAAAATCTTCTAGAGTTAGAGGGGATGGTAATATGGGGAGTGAGATAGTGGAGTTTCCCTTCCTCTTCATTTTCAATGTACTAGTATGCCCCGGTCAGTCCGAAGTTGGTGACCTTGGGTCAAATCAGTTCTGGATGCAAAAGTCACGGATATGGAGGGGACTTTCAAGCATCCAGATTGTAGAGCTTATTAGTGCAGCCACGAGAGAGCCGGACCCTCTTATATGGGGGCTGGGATCAGTAGCTGGACTTGCGCATGTCGATGAGAATTTGTTGTGGAGGATGTAGGAAGATTGTCTACTGATTCGATAAACTTAGTTGTATTGCAGCTTTTGACCACTCTCTATATAAAAAAATCATAAGTTAGCCTGTGAAGTATACAAGGCTCAGTTTATTCTCCCCAAAAGCTTTTGCAGCTGGGACCCCAGGATTTCACGACTCTACCCTTCCGGACTATATGGGATGTGATTTGTCTGCCTTGATTTACCACTCCTCCCTATTCTCGAACCTTGGCTAGGTCTATGGTCGACGTTAATACTTCCTGGAATAATAAAACTACGAGCAATAGAAGCTGATATCACAACCCTTATTTCTAAATATAGCTGCTTATTCTTTTATGTGTTTCGATTAAAATAAATAGGCCGAGATCTCTTGAATTTAGCGCAAACAGTTACTACGCTTATTCTTAGGCGATTAGCCTATAGGCCTACAACGACATGTATAGTCAGGATCTTTAAACTGTAATTTGGCTCGTGAAAAGAAATTGCTACAAAACGTGGCTGGCTGATCGTGGGAAAAGGTTGCCGTCTTCTGGTCAATATACACTTATAATAACAACGATCTCAATGCAAAGTATTTTACTATATGCGCTATGCATAAAAGCGGTTGTTAGTAAAAGTGCCGTGAAGCAGGCATTTCATTCACATTAACCGAGACCGCTTGACTATCTTCAGGTATACAAATACCAGACCTTCACTACGTTCGACCAGCCTGCGTTCGCCATGCACTCGCTGTACTAAATACCGTATATGGACAATCTGCTCTGTATCCGGATAAAACTGGATTCCGTGCAATAATGATGAAAACACTATAGTAATTATTCATCAATTCAAAAAAATTAAAATTCATTTTAGTCCTGCCTGACTGAATGTTACAACTAGTTGCCTGATATTTAGCAATATTCAGATTATTACACACTTCAACGCCCGCTCGCCGAGTTCGTGAAACTGTTGAACTGCTGACAACGGAAACTCCTGATTTCATACCTCCTAATCTTTGGTCGCCAAACAGTCCTGACTTAATTAAACCCAGTTTATTATAAGATTTGTGGAATAATGAAGGAGAAGATTTGCAGAATCAGTGAAGAACTGATCAGAACCATTGAAGATCAGAACCATTGAAGAACTCCTCCGCGAGCGATTTGTAAAGATATCATGGGATGAATTTGATCAGCTGGTTATCGATGCAGATATTGGTCAATGGAGAGCGCGTCTTGAAGCCTGCGCTGGAGCCAAAATCTACACAAATCTTAGTTGAATGACAATTAACATTCTGTCAGGACTTAAACGAATCAATTTTTTAGATTGATGAATACTTACTTACTAGTGTTTTTCATTACTATCGCAAAGGATTCCGTTTTATCAGCAAATAGACGTATTGACAGAGAATTTAACAGAATCGCACGACAAATAGGTACACATTGATACAATACATGTATATGTATTATGTACTATCCTAATTGAATACACGACTACATTCCAGTGTTTGCATAGAAGATACAAGAGGCATGAAGAGACAGAGAGACGACGAGACAGAGAGGCATCCATCGAATGAAACCGTCCTTGTGTGTACGTGTGTGGTCGTGTTCATGTGTGCATGATATATCCATTTCCTCTATTGGCTGTCGTTGGACATTTTTATTGGCGACGAGAGACTATTGTCTGCAGTATAAAGCATGTTATATTTATTCTAATTGTCAGGTTCTGAGACAAAATGAGATCTGTGATTAAAACCCCATGATTTGGAGAATAGACCGTAACTCTGTGACTGAGGAATGAAGTGTCCTATAGTCTTTCAGTGTTCCGGTCTGTGCCTCGATACTGAAAGATACGACATAGCCTACTGTATTCGAAAATTCTGACACTATCATAGTCAAATGCTTTCTTGGTCGACATTAACTAACAAGTAGGCCTAATTAGTGATGTGAGGTGGAAAAATTTCCCGGAAAATTTCTTAATTTTCCGGAAAATTGCGGAAAATTTCCGACGTATTTTTCCAGAAAATTTCCTAAAAATCTAAAAATTAAAAAATTTATTCAATGTAACTTTAATTGAATAGCAGAAATTATTCTGGAGGACTGATAATTATAGTGTAGTACACAACTATTTTACTGTATAACTGTTAACGAACTGTCACATGAACACGGGGTGACGGGGGTGACGCCGTTCATGCTATTGTTAAGATTGAGAAACACTGAACAGTAAACGTATTATCTCAAGTTTTAGTTGCTAGCTGCATGTTTATTTTGAAATTTTAAAAAACTAGTTGACAGTTATTTGTTATATGAAGCTATTAAGCTAATAACAGAACACTCAGAACAGTACAGCTTGATCTCGACATAATGTGCAATGTAATATCAGTATTATAGCATCATAGCATGCTTATCATATGACAGTATGACTTATCATTCACTTATGTTTCAATGTTCTTGAATTTACAATAAAACTATATGTGAGTCGTGACTACAGTAAAAATTAACAGTTGTAGTAACTTTTAAAGGCCCTACTGTCTTCAACAACGTTATGAGTTTAATATAGCATAAATTTATTTAAACAAACTACAATTTTGTATTATATAAAAATATTTCTGGCACAAGACAGTAATATCTATTTTTCATACTGGCGGAAAATTTCTCGGAAATTTTCCGGAAAATTTCTCGGAAATTTTCCCCAAGATATTTTTCCGGAAAAGCTACATCACTAGGCCTAATAGTAAATATGATTATTATTAGCTTCAGTGATGTTTAAAATAATCTATGCTCCATTATTTAATAGTAATGCTGCACATTTTAGCTTTCATCCTTGCGACGTGTCCTATATCATTAAAACCTTTTATTCTGCATTTTCCGCAATTTTTGCAAGTAGTTTCTCGGCCTTGTAAATCCAGCTATTTAAGTTTTGAATACCGATAAAAATAAGCCTATTTCATTTCAACGTATAGGATTATCCAGAACAATCTCTATGGTCACTGATCTATACCCACCGGCAAGAAATCTGCTTCTGCCATTGGCGTCTATTAATAGACAACAATGGTTTCTATGGTTTCTGTCCACCAGTGGACGGAGCAACCGGACCTTGTTGGTAAACACTGGATACCCCTATACACACGGATTGACTCTTAAGGATTGTTTTACAGATGACCGAGCAAACACGTTGACAACTTCTGATCCGTGACTGCGATGGATAACTATAGGCTACATAGAGAATAATATTGTAATTGACGCTTACGTCGAGATTGAACATTTTGCAAAAGACGAAAATAACCAACTCGAATGAAATCGCTCCAATATGTTTTCAACGCAGTGCGCTGTGAAGCCGTCAATAAAGTTCGTCACGCTATTTTTGACAGTTTTTAGTCCACCCTCCCCCTATCACAGCCTGTCACAAATTTCGGACACCCTTTAGAGCGTCGTTCAATAGATCCGATCAGCGTTTTGTGCAGGCCTGATAGGGGAATCCCCACCCTATCCCCCAGAAAACCCACACAAATCTCAGCACAGACACACATTTTTGCATTGAACTGTGTCTCTTTCCCTCCATGCAGCCAAGTCAATTTCCGTTCCCAGGTCCGGAGTCTGGATAAAACACTGGATCCGACCCGCTTGATTTATTGCCATTGCACATTTGGGCGTAGACTTGGACGAAAAAGTGGGGGGCACAACCCCTATGCCTTTTTCTCCTTTTCTAGCCTAGCCTCTCAAAAGGTGGGCTGGGTGGCTCAAGCCTAGCGGCCTAATAGAAGTTTACGCTTATGATTGCACACTATTACCTTTTAGATCTAGTCTTAACACATACCTGTTTGTTTTGGCCTATAGGCCTACTCTTTTGATTGCTCTCCGCCGATCTGGCCGACCTTTCCGGCTTGACCTGGTCCATATTCGGACAGGAATTTAGAGGCGGCGCTGGTTTTTTTGCTGGGTGGGTCTAATGCAATCTACACAACCAGGACCCGGCTAGGACTACCCCTCCCCCAAAGAAGAACAAAATTTATCTGTGGATTTGCACTGTTTGCTCGGGTCAGTCGGGTGCCAATGCTCGAGGCTGGGTGGGTCCGGACCCGCGGATAGGGTTTTATCTAGGCCGTTTACGGGGGAATTGCTCTTTCTCCCCTTTCTCCCCGGAAATTTCAAATTCACCCGGAAATTTTGACATACTACATCAGCCAACAGCAACCCCCTAGCTGACTTCCCCCGACCTTGTCAGTTCTCCCCGGAGTCCAGAGTCTAGATTAAACACTGCCCGCGGGCTCACCCACCCCCTCAGCGCCGCCCTGGACTGGATTAGGTGCGACATCGGTCGATACCCATAAAAAATTTAAAATGAGCTGATTAATTGATTGATTGATTGATTGGATTATTGTTTTTGCATATCAGAATCATTAATGCATTTACAGTGTACGTGATTGCAACACAATGGATAGATTTACTCTATGATCACTTGTTTACACTTTACACTGCAGTAGATAATATACGATCATATAAAAACTAAATAAGTTCGATTGCAGATATTCCATAATCAACGTTCGATTTGTCGGGTATAGTGATGGTGGTGGGGCGGGGAACGGGGATGGGCTACTCGACTCTGGTCGAGGACAAAGAGTTTTTGTTTTAGTTGCTCAGCCAGGTACCAACTGGAGTTTGAAAGTTTGGAGGCGAGGGAGGGAGTCGCACCTCCTACTGCTCTTTAAAAATCGAACATTGTGTATTATTTACTGTATAAGGCCACTTATTAAAACACTAAAATAAAGACAACTGTGCAGTTAGAGTCGGTTGAACCAGACATGGACACGGGTTGGATCCCCATGGGTCGGGTTGGGCTGGGTTAGGTTAAAATTTTCAGTGTTTATGGTGGGGTTGGGTGAGAAAACAAATCATGGTTCAAGAAATGTAATGTATTACGATGGGTTTGGTTGGGTTGGGTCAAGTAACCCTATTGCTTTCGTGGGTTGGGTTGGGTCTGAATCATTATGGGTTCGGTTGGGTTTTAAGAAAATGGACCCATGTCCACGTCTGTGTTGATCTATAAACACGCATCGGATACTAAAAACGAATGAATAATCTTCAATAGAAGGTCTAATGAAAAACAATATCCTATCTTAATCAACGAAGGCACCTATATTCGTAATTGCAAACAGTGAGTTCGGCGTTAGAATTAACAGCATTCGTGATAATTGCAAGTTGCGTTTCAATTGCAGCAAATAGAATCAGCTTGTAACTAAAATGATCCGCAATAATTATTATTATTCACGGGATGGCAAATATTTTACCCACCCCAAGCAAAAACGCACGCATTTTCAACTGGACGGAGTAGTAACGGTCACGTGACATTCATTCATAGAATGACAGCGCCATGGATAGGGCGGCAGACGATTTCGGCGATTGATCCTGATCACGTGACGTCGTTCTTCGTTATTCGCGCGCGCATACATGCACACACGACGTCGTCTGCATGCCCACTAAGGGACCAGGTAGTTACAGTGGTCGAGAAAGAACTCGTCCAGCAGACTGTCTGCTGCTCCACCGCCGCCGCCGCGATGATCGATGGCCGCCAATAGGTCCGTCAGCAGCGAATGACCGGAGACGACCACCTGTTGTTGATCGGGAACGGACGACGAGACGCTCTCCGCTCCGGATCTGTCGGACGCCGAATCCAGAACGCTGCTGACGGCGACGGAGCGTAGAACGGGGTAGGAGGAGGATGAGGAGGAGGAAGAGGAGGACGCCGACGCTTCCATCGCTTCTCCCGTCGTCGTCGTCGTCGACCCCTGCGCCGCCGCCGCCGCCGCCGCCATTCCAGGGGGCGTCGCCGCCGACAGCAGCGCCAGGCACTCGGCACTCATGTACATGGCGTCGTGATCGTTGATCAGCTGCTGCAGGCCCCGGATGTACTCGATCGCCATGCGCAGCGTGTCGACCTTGCTGAACTTCTTGGCGTTGCGCTTCGGCGACCAGCAGCTGCTCGGGAGCTGGTTCCTCAGAGTCACGAACGTGTTGTTGATCTGCTTGACCCGGAGCCGTTCGCGTCGATTGCGCCGCTCGACCGACGCCCTCGGCCGCGCTGCTGCTGCTGCTTCTCCCCGGTCGTCTCCTGGACGATCCCGGGGAAGCTGAGGCTCCTCTTGCACCGCTGGATCTCGCAGTCGTCGCCTGGGAGGCGGTATTTTTTGGGCGGTTTGACGGGGGTCGACCGGGCGCCGGCTTTTCTCTCGGACGGCGGCGAATCGGAGGCGAGCGGCGCCAGGGACGGAAACGGAAGTCGTAGGACTGGCGTCGACGTCGGCGGCGACGGAGCGGGGTTCCGGTTTTCCGAACAGACAGCCGGAAGAAACCGGGCTCAGATCGATCTGTACGGGCATGCTGCGCGGAACCGTACTTCCGGTAGAAGAGACTGCTGCGGCGATGACGTTCGAATTGATTGCGTTGATGATTGCGTCGTTGATTAGGGAATTCGGCGAAACAGTTCCATTTTCAGGCATCGTCGCGTAACCAAACAGACTTTTACGAACGATGGTCGACGGAACAGCATACATGATATCGTCGTTATGCAGAAGTTTCGTCCTCAATTCAAAATCGTCGATCCTACTTTGTATACGGTCATCAATTTGATTGCGACGCTGAATCGCTTTAATTTAAAAAAAAAATCCATGGAATTCCTTGGCAATCGATGAACGAAACTGCAGGTCGATCGTTCTGGCGCTGTTTCGAATTCACCTCGACACGCGCGCGCGCGTGAAGAAGAAGAATCCTCGAGGATAGGTCGTCTGCATCGATGACCGCCAAAGTGAGGCGATCGTGCTGCTCTGTACCAGTTGCAGAAGAGATAGGCCTACACTTCGAACCGCCTCTCCCGTCCGTCCGTCCGTACGTCCGTCGGTCCGTTCGTCGAGGCGCGATAGCAAAGACGTCCCCGTGGCTGCTCGCCTGAAGGAAATCGCCCGTCTCACCCCCGTCTGCCTCTCCCAACCGACCAATCAGCGTCCTCGAACGCGTTCCAAAGACTCCCTCGCCCCGGGCGGGCCTCGCGTCTGGCACGAGCCTTAATTTATTCGAAAGACGCCGTCGAAAACAGCGTCTGCCCGTCGGCATTAGTGGAGATTGGTCAAAGGGAAGGGGGGGGGAGTAGGGTGACGAGGAGTGAAATTGGGGAGACGATGAGGCTGAGCAGGGAGATGAAAGGGAGATGAAACAAAAACCGCTGGAGCGAATCTGCTCAGTCGCTGGACTGTCACCAGGGATAGACCAGAGTAACAGTTGACTTCAAGGCAATTAAATACCAAAGGCAGGCCAGGAACCCTTCTTTTGCATACAGGTCAAGTAGGCGTGGCTATATGACGTCACTGGTTGATTGGAGCGACTGTTGCTACTGAGAAATCGTATCTAAGAATGTAAATGTAGTTAATGTACCTTTTCTTTTTATAACAATTTTATTTCTTAAGCTTCACAAACGTTTCGAAATACCAACCATCTTCCTGTATGAATGTGGTATAGTTGATTTGGTAAAAGTTTAGATTGGAAAACATCAACTATAAGCATTACAACAACCAAGCAAAAAGCAAGAGAATGTTCAAATGGAGGCCCTATCTAGGAATGTTTTAGTTTGTTTATTGAATCAGTGTTTATTCTAGCCACCTTGACATTGGGGATTTTGAAATGTTTGGGGGACAAGGTCTAAGTCTCCAAAACCTTGACAAGCAAAAAGGTTATCTTCCTTTTCAAATGGGCTGGCAAGCAAAAAGGGATTGAATGCCCTACCAAGCAAAGTATTGTCATCCTTACATTTCCCCCCCAAAACAATAAATGCCCCCGTCGAAGCACTTTTGGGGAAAATTTCCACCCCATGCAACATATTAAAAATTGGGGGAATTTTTAAAACTTGGGGATTCCTCCCAGAGAAGGCCTAGAATAAACACTGCCTTGAATAAAGTAATTAATTTGAAATATGTAAGCAGGGGCGTAAAACACGGGGACGGTCCCCAATAATTAGTTGGCGGGCGACAGAGTATCAATTATATATATATCCTCCCAATGCTTTGCGCTAATGCGCTATATTGTAAACAAATTCTATCCTCCCCATGAGTTTCATGCCAGAATGACGCAAAATCCGCATTCACTCATTTCGGATGACCTTTTTTGCTTGTCAGCAGGGTATTTGGAGTGGGAAAATAGAAAAATATCAGGATGACTTTTTTGCTTGTCAAGACTTTTCCAGAGACGAAGGGCGATCTGACTTTATCGACGACCCCCTAACATCTTAACGTATTTCATGGGCGATCTAAAGTCCCACCATGATATGCAATATCTCCCATAATGGAGGGGTTTTTTATATTTCTGGGGGTCAACTTTCAAAGTTATTCTTCCCTCACTCCCAATGTTGACGCCAGGTTTACGCCACTGTATGCAAGTAACAGTTAGATGGTGTTAAAGCAGACAAATTTATTTAGTTGCTGTAGTAAAGAAATGACTGATAGCACCGTTTAATCTACGTTTTACAGTGTGGCATCTTTCTGAAATCGATGCAATGAAACGATGCTGTGATCGTCTGATCGTCTGTCTTCCACGTGTTCTTACAATTTGCAACGGCACAATTTTGTGGCATTTTATCATATACACTTAGCCTGACTGTCTAAGTACTGCCAATATACTATTACTAACTTTTATCAACAAATATATGTATTCCTTTAATATTACAACGACTGGCTGTATTCCTTTAACATTGCAACAGGCTGGCTGGCTGTTCCGAATCAACCACTGACGTCATAATGGGCGGGGTTTGAGATAATGAGGCAGCAGTACATCGAAGTTGACCAGCCTCTTAGTATTAAACAGTCTTGAGTTGACTTGGTCTCCTCCAGGTAGGAGGCATAATACCTGAATCTACGGGGAAAGGGGGAGTTCATGTGATATCGTGACTGAAACAACGTCTTCCCATGTGGTCATTGAGGGGAGGAAAAGAGGAGGGATTCAATAAATGACCAGTGGTCACCAGTCTTCGTAAAGGGAAACTGAGTACGCCTTTGCCCTTTGGCCTTCTCTTAAGAGGAAACGAGTTAAATAGGACTACGGTGCGTCTCTTCCAGGAATTTTATATAGCGCACACTCTTGCTGTTAGCCATGCAGTTATAAAGTGCAACTTGTTTATAAATGACAACGTATATATATATATATATATATATATATATATATATATATATATATATATATCTTCTTGCCGCTGGAATTTGAAACATTTGGCCCCACCAACAACGACGCCTCTCCTTTATCAACGATCTGGGTCGACTCATTGCCCTACAATCCGGGGACAATAGAGAAGGATGCTTTCTGTTCCAAAGAATATCCGTCACGATTCAGCGTTTCAACGCCATCGCATTCCGAGGAACATTTCCAAATCTGCAACCGAGCAAGAGCTAGCACACTATAATTTCATGTCTCCGGACAATTTTTTATCATAAGTCCCTCGGGAATGAAGTACCGAGGGCATAAATATATATATATATATATATATATATATATATATATATAATGCCTTATTTCAACCAAAATTATTTTAGAAATTTGACACAGTATTAAATCTTAAGAAAAAGCAAAAAAAAAAAAATATATATATAAGACATTTGCCCATCAAGCATGACGGGAAGAGCCTATGGCGGGACGGGGTACCTTCAAAAGTACCCCGGCCTGGGCCGACGGGGCCGATAGGAGTGCGCCGCCTATGGGGAAGACTAGGTCATTTCCCCCCGCGAATGCTAGAAATACAGCCAAAAGAGAAAGAGAGAGAAGGAGTGGAAGATGGACGGTAGAAGAGGAGAGGAAGAGGTAAAGGGACACGGAGAAGGGAGGGATTGGGAAAATGATGGGATATACACGCGAACAGTTAGAAAGCTATAGGTCTGTGCCTATAAGCAGCTATAAGATATACAGAGCAACGTGCAGCGCAGAGCCGAGAGTATTTGGCACCCGGGACAACTATAGGTATAAATTTGTTCGCCCCAATATAGTTTGAAAACTGGAAAACTGGATATGGCGGTTTTTTGCTTTTCAGACTTTTCACCACCTCAATGGTGGTGAGCTCTGTATCTCGAACCTGCTTCTTCCACCTGCGCAGGATCGCCGAAATTCGACGATACATCATTGTTCCAGCTGCGATCCAGCTCGTCCGCGCCATAGTATATTATATCCAGGTTGGATTACTGCAACAGTATCGTCCTGGGGCTTCCGGACTACCAACTCGATCGCCTTCGGTCGGTACATGCTGAACGCTGCGACCCGTTTGATTTTCAACGCGAAGTGCATGGGGAGCACGTGACGCCGATGCTAAGGGGACAGGTTACGTTGGCTCTGCATGCAGGATTTCCGAGCGGATCGCGTCTATACAAACGTTGTGTTCCGTTCCGTTCCGTGCTCTGCATGAGCGATCCTCTCTGTCCTGAGTACCTGACCTCGCTCATCAGGCGGCCGACGACATCCGGTTATCGGGAACATCTGCGGATCTAATATGCGACTCCGTCTTTACGTCCCCCTCCGTCTAAGACAGTGATGTTGGGGGAGAGATCTGTAACCCGCGGAAACCCTTTACTTTGGAATGCGCTTCCTGCGACTGTGACGTCGATTACATCTGTGGATTCGTTCCTGACCGTTCTTGAGATGCATCTTTTTCGTGTATCCTATGAATAGTTACCGGAAAATCTAGGACCATCTTTCTATACGAACCGACGCATTCCTGATGTAAAACGCTCTCGACTTTAACCCTAGCTATGCTATAGCGTTTCATAAATTATCTATGTAATAATAATAATAATAATAATAATAATAATAATAATAATAATAATAATAATAATAATAATAATAATAATGAGTAGAGGAGTAAATAAAGTTATAGCAGTAGACCTAATGACCTTTTCCTCTTGTGTTAATCGTGCTGTGATGACCTTTTTTCTTGTGTCATACATGCTGGCAATGTCTTCAGTTGGCGTTTTAACCTCTTAACTGTAAATCCCGTCGTGAATAAAAATAAAGGCATGAATTCTTGCGCCCCCCAAAAAAGACGGCGCCCAGGGCAGCCTGCCCATCCCTGCCTCGACCTAGTTACGTTTCTGGTCCAGCGAAACATCAATTAAATAATAACGTCGCGCTGATGATGATGATGATGATGGTGGTGGTGGTGGTGATGATGATGATGATGATCCGTAAGCTTCGCCCATTAAGAAATTGACGTTGCCTATTGCATATATATTAATAGCAACTGATAACAGGGCGTCGTCCATTTGTGCTCATTAGAATACTGATTATTTTCTAACCATTGCGATATTACTTCTTGACAATCGTACAGTAACAGTCCAGCTACAGCAGAGTAATTTGAAATTGATATTATGATATAGGTTCTTAATTTCATCGCATATCATATATACTGCATGCAATTAGTGTATAGCATGTTATGAAAGCTCTGAGTTTTTAAAATTAAATTGATGGAGCCTAGGCTACAGGCTGACACAATCTGCACTTATTTTTGGGCCCAAAAGACGAGAAAAGTCAAATACGATTTGTAACAGTTTTTCTCTGATCAAAGAAAATTTCCTACCGCAGACGCACAAATCAGACATGGTCATATGTTCATTTTAAAAAATACCCAACTCATGATTCAGACCCAACTCAACCCCCCACGAAGGTAATAGGGTTATTTTACCGCGGAATCAAACCAACCCGCCGTATTGCATAGCAATTTCTTACACCATGCCTTACTTTCTGACCCAACCCAAACCACCATAAGCGTGGAAATTTCTGACCCAACTCAACATAATCCAACTGAACACAACCCATGGGTGGACATAGCCCACGTCCAAGTCTGGCACAAATTCAAATGCACATCACGATGAAGACCTTATTAATACGACTCGATTGTTGGTCATTTACTGCGGTCAAAGGCAGGCGGCAGTTTCCATCGGGACTTTCGCTCGAGAGCTCGGTTCAATGCTCAAGCGTAATTAAGACCGACGATATTAGAGGTTGTAAATTCTTTCGAAGAGAGGCGGTTTAAAAGTGAATTTCCATAGAGATTTAGACCCCATCTGTCGACGTAAGGCAATAGGTGAACGTTGACAGATGTGCGTCTCGAGCTTCGTCTAGGATCTAAGCGTAAAGTGTAAATCGCATTGGATGCAGTCACGAGTCACGCCATAGTGAAATACATTGTCCGTGATGGCGAATCCGTCGGCCTCAGTCGTCAAAATCAAGACGACGTCCAGAGGCAAATACCATGTGGGGTGGGGGTATATCGGTATATATACCCCCAAAATCAGGCTACCTTTAAAGTTTTTAATGTGTTTTTAAAGATTTTCAACGTTTTTAAAAGATTTATACCCCCAAATCATATTATACCCCCAAATAAAATTCCTGGCTACGCCCCTGACGAGATCTAGAGTTACATTTTTGATAAATCATATATATGAAAAAGTCAACTTTCGTGGGGACAACAGCTCCGATACAAGTGCCTATGCAGCTGTACATATAGTGGCAAGTACAGTATATAAGTTGCATAGGCCTATTACCATTGCTCCCATAAGATTTTTCTTTTTTGCATAGACATACACTACGCGACTACGAGGATTATAAGAAGCCTATTTCAAATATAACTTGGAAATGCAGCATTCATGACCAATCGTAAATCTCAAGATTAACTATCGCGTTTGTTCTTACTTACAAGCCAATGAAGACACACAAACACACACACACATGCACACACGCACGCACACGCGCGCGCACACGCACACACACACGTGCGTTCACTGCCTTTATTCGTCGTATTGTCCACATCTAGGTCTACTGTTGATATCTTGGGATTTCTTCTACTGGACAGATGGGGAAACGGACAGATGGGCAGCGGTCACTTGACTCACTCAGAATCAAGACTCAGAATAGTTACTTGACCTCCGCATAGCTGCAAGCGATGGACCCAGTTGACGCCATCAGTGGAATCAGATAATTGCCTGCCGGAGCACACGCACATTCAAATGCACAGACAAACGATTAAGCTTACACTAACCGCGAAAATAGTAATTAAACTTTTAGACGAACATTAACGCATACAATGTACGCTAAAAGCAAAAACATTTAAAAAATCAAATCAAATGCTAAACTTCTGCTAGATACGTGATTTTGAAGAGAAAAAATTGCAAATTGACTTAACACACTAACGCCAAAACGACCAAATTGACCGCGAGGGTGAATTTCGTTTTTAGCCTGTTGACCAGTTGGCTTGCAGACCGCAAAACCCTATTACTATTATTTGCGCCATCTGTCTCGGTTGGGAAACGTTCATACTCCCACAAAGCGGTACACTGTAGATCTACTCGCGAAATACATTAACGACGGAGAATTACAGTACAAATACTAATACTGTAGGCCCATTAAGTTAATCAGCTTTCAATTTTTAAACCACGCAGTGGGGGACGGACTATTCCCATCACAATATTTTTTACCTCCAATGGTAGAGGGCAGTGTTTAATCTAGACTCCTGGACTCCGGCGGGGAAACTGAAAAAGCCGGAAGAAAACTGACAAATCGGGGGGGATTCTGCTAGGGGCCGCTGTTAGTCCATGTAGTATTCCAAAATGTCTGGGGAATTTGAAATTTCCGGGGAAAGGGCAATTTCCTCCCGGAAACGGCCTAGATTAAACACTGGTAGAGGGTCGGACGACTGCTGACAAAAGATTTCGATCAGCGCTAGTGGCGTCCTCAGCCAGTGGTGGGATGGCGTGGGGGTTAAAAGTTGAATCATCCTGGACAATTGAACAGTTCTGTCAATTGAGATAGAAATTTAGCAAGACTAAGATTAAGCTTAGTTGTTTAGGATTATTGTTCTCAAGAGTTCGGCAATTTTTAAGCGAACAGAAGACAATAGAACGTTACGACGACGTGAAAATTCGATCTAATTCAAAGTTCTGTAATCAACAGACGAAGGCCTTCAAAAGGTACCGATACTGCCCCTCTTGAAACCCTTTTTTACATCTATGATGGGGGAGGTAGTATGCGGAAGAAGTTCAAAGCGCTGGAGATTGACACGAAAATGTCAACGTGTCTCTCTCTATTCCGGAATTCTGGCTAAGTCATTGGTCTCTTGTCCTCTTCTCTCTCGTTCCATGTTTGCCTCCTCTTCTCTATTAGTGGCCTGACACAACAGAGGTCAGACAACTGCTCAAATGTTGACGACAGACAGTGGCGGCTCCATATGGGGGCTTCGGGAGGCCCGTGCCCCTATTGAATGCCTGGCCCCCAGTGGCCCCCTGTTGTGACCCTATGCTTACTACTATCAACAACTATCAGACACCTATCAACAAATGGTTGGCCCATGCTTAGAAGCTGCCACCCCAACGGGCCTCCACTTGCCAAATACTGGAGCCACCACTGACGACAGAATAAAACCAACATCTTAGCAAGATTTAAAGTGGCTTAGAAGGCATTACTGCCTGTGTGAAAGCCACTAGGGGCACTAACGGGGCTTGAACCCGCTCCGTCAGCCTGACGCTCCAGCACGTAACCCACTCTGCAACAACGTTGCTTAATATTCCTGAAGTTGGGAGAGTTTATCACTCCGTTGATTAAGGGCGTCTTCTACTGGTGTTCAAAAATATGTGTTTTGGCTGCATGTTCTTCACTGGTGGCTCAAGATTTTGGTCCGCTATTAATACACCGTTTAGAAAAATCGAACGCTTATCGGTCGAGATAAAGCTAAATCTGTCGAGTTCCCTAGATGGCGACCCTTTCTTGACGCGTGACGTACAATGCATCGATGTTTTATCAGTCAAAAGACTCAAAACGAATAGAATTTTATGAACTTCGCTAAATAATTCAGCGATAACGAATATTGCGTGCAGAAAATACGTGTTTCTCTATCTCAGACCTACTTCATTTTGGCAGGAAAAAAGGTTCCTACTGAAAAAGACTATAATAGTCTTTGGACTCTTTACCGCTTGGTGGAAAGGGCAAACTGGCAGTGAACGACAATTGTGGATTTGTGGGCGATCAGACTCAAGACTTAAGATTCGACTTAAGGTTGTGTGCTTACGAGTTTAGATTCCAAATTCAAAATTTATGACTATCTGCAACTCAGCACACAAAGGAAACGCGTTAAGCACAAGTGAGAATGAGCGAAACGGACGACAGATCACGAGATTTCGAAATTTTCCTTAAAAGTGCATTTCCAAACTGTCACCGAAAGCGGTTGAATTGCGATACCATCGCAAAGCCTCTGGACGGCCCTGGTAGAAATCTTGTGAACTTCTTCCGTCTTAGAACATTTGACGTTGGGGAAAGACAGTAGCGTAGGAAGGTTTTTTGGGGCCATTGTGCGGAAGATGGGTCCTTGAGACCCCCCTAAATATTTAAAAAAACGACGGGCGCTTTTGCGATATTTAAAAATTTCTTAGTTTCGCTCACATCCTATTATATAATAATTAATGTTCTCAAATATTAAACCATAGAACCATTTGAGTGTGTACGCTAATCGTGGCGTGTAGTTTTACGTTCAGGCTTTGTCAATTTTTTCATTACATTCTGAATATCCTGATAGTAAGAAAACTCTTCTCACTGACGGACCCTTTGATCGCTGGGGGCCCCTGTGCACTGCACAACTTGTACAAACCATTGCTATAGGCCTACGTCACTGGATAAAAACTGCAAAGATTTCGTGCGTTTTGGAATAATGCGCATTCAATTTGTGCGAAGAGAACAAAGTAACAGTGGCGGTTCCAGGAATTCTTGGTGGGGATGAAAAATGTTTTTAGGAAGTTGGCGTTGGTATGCAAAGTGAAGAAGAAGAAAAATAAAAAAGAGAAAAAGGTCGTTGTTAGTGTTTTGCCCACTAAACGTTAATGAACCTTGCCAAGAAAGGCCGACAAGCAAAAAAAAAGGTCATTCGCAGTATTTGTCACTAATTTTTTGTAAAAACTTACCGGAAAATAGGTTGACAAGCAAAAAAGGTCATCCGAAACCTCGGTGGGGGGAATGCATCCCCAGTCATCAACATGGTGGACTGGAACCGCCACTGCAAAATAAGACAATAATTGGCAATTGTTTTAGAAATCTGTGAAACAGCGAAATACTCCGATGCCCTTGGATCAATACAGCCAACAAAGGCACGAATTCCTGTATACAATTCAACCGTCGCAATGGTAAATTGCTCTATCAGGAGAACTGTCATAGGCAGGACGGGAAACAAATGGCGCACCATAAATCTTCCAGTGACCTGCGTTTTCTAATGAGCTCCGGAGGAAAGTCTCTCGACGCCTCATGCAGAGCAATTCTTCAGGATCTGGAGAAAGAATGTCTGCTGCTGCTGTTGGAAACTGACTTTGGCAAGCGTGCAAACACCGACAACACCGCCGCCTTTGCAAATCCGTGATGTAACGGTGATGTTGTCGCGATAATATAATTCGTAGGTCGTTGCGACCGTATACAATATAGGCCACGGCAAAAGTAGGAAATGTGTTGCCATTTGTAAGACATTGTCAAACATCGGCGTCTGACAGGTTTTGCAGTTACGTGCTCAGGTTGAGACCAGGGGCAGAATGAATCATCAACCGCGCGTCTGAATCACAAGGGACACGACGAGATGGCGGCGGTAGGGGGGCGACTGCCGCGTATAAAGTTCTTTTCATAGGTCACTTCCCCAAGAATTTGCAGTCAACAAACGCTATACAACAACTCTTTATTTCTTTGCAGAAACGGTGCGTATCTTGCCTATCACTCTATTTCTGTCCGTCCGTCTGTTTGTCCCTCCTTCCCTGTCTGTCTGTCTGTCTTTCTCTCTGTCTCTCTGACTTTGTCTGCCTCTGTCTATCTCTCTCTGGCTCAGTCTATCTGCCTGCCTCTGTCTATCTGTCTCTCTCTCTCTCTTCGTCTCTCCCTCTCTCCCTGAATGTGTTTATCTGTCTGTCTGTCTGTCTCTGTGTGTCTGTCTCTCTCTCTCTCTCTCTCTCCTCTCTCTCTCTCTCTCGGTCTTTCTCTGTTTTTGTCTCTCTGCTTGTCAGTCTCTCTATCTAAGTCTGCATGTCTGTCTGTCTCTGTTTGTCTATCCGTCTCTCCTCTCTGTCAGTCTGTCAGTCAGTCAGTCTGTCTGTCTGTCTGTCTGTCTGCCTGTCTCTCTCTCTCTCTCTTTCTCTCGCTGTTTCTCTTATGTTACGAATGGCACACGGCTATTATTTGTTGTAGTGCTTAGACCGCATTTGTTATCGTCGCTGTGCGACCGTAACATTTGCCCGTCGCGAAACCGGTTCCTTTCGAACGGCGAGAAACTTATTATGGACAATTTATGGGCGAATTGAACCCCGGAGGCACCCGGTCTTTCGCAAACACTGCGGCGCCAACAGACCCTCTTTCGCCGGGAGGCCATTGGTGTCGTACGGCGTATGCGGTGGGTTGGAAGGGAGGGGGAAGCGACTTCTTGGTCTCGAGGAAAGCCTTGTGAATGACGGTCAAATCTGTCATCTGTGTGCTAAGCTTGCGTTCTGACCAATTTCCCGAATTAATTGCTTCCACGGATTTTGGCTTCAGGGCTAAAGCCAAATTTTCCCACCGCATTTCGAATCTGCCCAGGGAATTCGATTCTAAGACCTAGAAATCTGACGAATATAATCCTATTATAAATCTAGACCTTCTAGGTTCAAATCTTTAAAAAACCTTGCTCAATAGGGTCACAGACATGGACATGGGTCCATTTTAAAAACCCAACCCATCATGAATCAGACACAGCCCAACCCAACCCACGAAAGCAATAGGGTTACTTAACCTAACCCAACCCACCGTAATACATTAGGTCTATAATTTCTTAAACCAGAAGTTATTTTCTTGCCCAATCCAACCCAACCCATGGGTGAACCCAGCCAATGTCCATGTCTGAGGGTCACTGCCTGGTAAAGTGCATAGTGTTCCTGCTAACGCCAGTGGCGTAGCCAAGATTTTCGGAAAGGGGTTTGGTTTTGACTTTTGACCATAACCAACTTTCAAAAAATCTTGACAAGCAAAAAAGGTCATCCCATAATTATGTCTATCTTATGTCTTTCCTTCTAAAATTTTTCCTTTCAGATGTTGACAAGCAAAGCAAAAGGTCGTCACGCCTATGGCGTTTAAAAATTTTAGTCAGCAGCCCCAAGAGGGGGTTTTGACCCTCAAAATCGCGACCGAAAATTTAAAATGCATGGAAACACATAAAAAAATTTCGTCGGCGCTCAAGGGGAGGTTTAACCCCCAAACCCCCCTCCTTGGCTACGCCACTGGATAACGCATTACCAAATGATAGCAATGCTTGGAGTTCTTTTGGGAAATTATATCGCAAGAGCAGAATTGCCGATCCTCCTATTCAAGTGGCGCTATAGAAATCGATTGGATTGGACCGAAACAATATGCCATTCCAAAGCATTTCACAATTTGTTGCATGAAGTGATTGTCATTTTTCGAGCCAATTAATTTCTGTGTTTATTCCGAATGTAATGAGATAAAAAGATATGAAATAAGTCGAAGAACCTTACCAAGAAGCTGTTTTTAGTTTCTGTCGGTATTTTTGCACATGAAAAAGTAATAATATAAAGTGAAGTTAAAACGAAAACCAAATGTCTCTGAATGTAACTTAGTGGCATTTTCAATACAATAGTTTATTAAATAGAATATTTTATTAAATATAATTGTTTTATTTATTTATTTATTTATTAACTAGAATATTTATTAAACAGAATTTACTCTTCATCTCCCGACGTCGGGATAAGTGAAGTTTTCTACGTTAACGGTTCCAGAAAGTGATAAACCTTACGAAACGATGGAATGGCAACGCCACGTCTATCCTCTTCCATTATTACGATGGACAGATGAGGACACGTCGTACTGACGCGTTGAAAATTTTGACAAAATTTTGTCCAAGCTTATAAGAATACAGTAGAACTTCGCTATAACGGACTCAGTTACGACTATCATCAACATCATTAACCGTGGGCTCATCGCCCGTTGGTGTATAATGCCATCTCCACAGTTTTCTGCCATTCTTTTCTGTCCGTTGCTCTGTGACTAAGATCCTGTAAACTGCTTCCACGCCATTCTTCAATATCATCACACCATTCCTTGTGTGGGATCCCTCTCTTATTGGCACCCTCCATTATTCCAAACATTAGAGCTTTGATCTTTCTGTCCTCTTTCATTCTGCATATGTGTCCGAAAAGTTGGAGTTACGACTATGCGCGGTTATAATGTACCGCAATGTTCGGTCCCGTGTTGTGTGCAACCGTATTGGATGGCATTGGATGTAACGTACCTCGGATATTACGTACCGGTACTCAATTTACAGACTCGCTAAGTACGTTCACGAAGTTTTACTCCACGTTTCTCGTGCAGTAAGCAAAAATTATTTTTATATGGGCAAACGGATGCCAAACGCCCTTCGTATGTACGAAGGAAGTGCGCAATTACAAATGTTCATCAAACTTTAGAGCGTGAAAACGAAATAGCCGCATCCGCCTTCCGTACATTATTCAGTCCTCGGTTGGCTGCCTTCAATACTGTTTAATCCCACAGATGTGCAGCTCATGACCTTTGAACTAAGATCTTTGACACGTTGACATAAATCAACGCTGTTGTTCAATCTGCTGTTGAAGCTTTTCCTTTGTTTATGTCTATTTTATAAAGCCTTTTGACATTTTTTGTGTATATAGCTATAGCTATTAATATATTTGTTTGTGACCTTTATTCTGTCTGTCTGTCTCCCTACTTGCTTCTCTGAAAGTTTAATCAATGAGTGTGACTAGTATAGGCGTATCTAAACCTCAATCGAAAAAGAAAACTATGAAAGCGCAAAATCAAGACACAATCCAAAGATTTTGTTACACATTTCGGTCCGAAACTTTATAATCCAAACCAGTCAAAACCAAAAATTGAAATTACGAATGATAGTTTTACTTGTCAGCATTCATTCAAAGAAAGATAGTTTGAACATGTCTGTCCTTTTCTTTAAAAAATGTTATTCACGTGTAGTGTTTTAATATGGAGCGGGAAGATAGCAGAGTGGCAACAACACTGGGCGATAGAGCAGAAGGTCGTGGGTTCGATACCCTCAGGAACCCTACGGTCGACTCAGCCTTACTTGCTAGAGGGTGGTGGCAAAATGAAGAACAGCGTTAAGCTGCGAGGTAAAACGTGAGTCTAGAGAAAGTAATGACAACCAATCCCAGATTAATGGATTATACCACCTACGTCGCTGATTGCCCAGGCCGGAGATAAGCGCCGGAACCCAACGCCCGGACTCGAGTACGGGACCTATACCTTTACCTTTGCCTTTAATGTTTTTAGGGGTTCAGAAGCTCTCTGTCTGTCTGTCTGTCTGTCTGTCTGTCGCTGTCTCTGACGCTGTAATTGTCTGTCTCTCTGTGCCTGTCTCTCTCTCTCTCTCTCTGCATAAATATACATGTTTATGTGTATAGGGCCTACATGTATATATGCATGTATACAAATACCAGTGGCGTAGCCAGGATTTAAGAAAAAAGGGGTACTCCACCTTTTACGGACTTTTTCTGCCGCCCCATCCCCGTTCCCTCCGTGACTGCGCCAATGATACACACAGTATTATATATATATATATATGTGTGTGTGTGTGTGTGTGTGTGTGTGTGTGTGTGTGCGTGTGTGTAGGCCTACTCAGTATATAATTATATATTTATAATTTTGGAATTTTTGTTTTATCGGACGCAAACAACTATTTCAACTTAAGTATTCTTCTTTCGTGGCATAGGCCTACATCTTTGCACTGCAGCAATATGTTCTGTCGATTTTCAGTTCTTTTCTTTCTTAATACAAAAATCCGTCGACATTCTTTCAAAATCGTCTTTCTTTTCAAGAAGCCTTACGTTAACTGCTGTGGTTGCATAGCCCGTCTCATCGCAGGATGGCACACTTGGCTTGCACGCGCCTCTCTTCTGAAGGGCAACTCGGGGGGCTGGGCAGTGGAGCATTCCGCAGCGGCTGAAGATAACGTCACTTGGACGACGACGACGACGACGACTTTCAAGGGAGCGCCGTTTCCGATTGTGGCCGCTAGGAGCGCTGCTTTCCATCTGAGTTCACTTGCGGTGGCGTATCCTGCCTGCGATATTTTCGTTGACGAACGACTCTACCAAGCTCACAAGAATTATTTCACTCGACCAATTAGGTGAGCGTTTATTCTCCAGGAGTAATGTAATGTAATAAGATACTTATATAGTGCTTCTTCTTATATTATTACGCAGTGCCTGACGCCCCCGGCTTTAGAGTCTCTTCTTTAATCATTGGCGTAAATTTGGATAAAAACTGGGAGCCTAACCTCTATGCCTTCCCCGCTCAAAAGTGGACAGGGTTTCGAGCCTAGGGCTTAATAGAAGTTTACGCCTATGCGTCTGATAAGAAAATGAGATTTTAGTTTTCGCAATTAACTGAATGTGTGGGTAAGAAGTGAGGTGCGAATAGATGGATACAACTCATTCCAGAGAGAAAGGTTAGGTGAGGTTAAAATTCAATTTATATAGCGCAAAAAATATGAACGAAGAGTCAAAGGCTATAGAGCGCTTTACACTAATACGAGGTCTCGAAGAAATAAGTTTTAAGTTTCCTTGCGAACGAATCAAGATTGGAGTCCAGTTGCTGTGAATGTCCGATGCTGGGCGAGGGTGGTACGCAATCTAGGGACATGAATATCCATATGATCAATAGAGCGGACCATGTGCAGTATAGTGGAAAACGACGGTGAAAAAGTTGAGCAATGTAAGAAAGTATCTCACATTGAAACGCTGCAGAAGCAAGCATTGAATTATCTGTTTTAGCTGAGTATTCGATTCAGAAACTACGGTTGGCATGGCAAAGAAGACGATGACAAATAAGCTGACGACGACGTTGAAGATGGAGTGGAGTCGGTGGTGGTGGTGATGATGATACTGACGTGGCGTCGGGGAGGTCAGGGGCAGCCGCCCGGGCGCAATTTTTTCTGTGGAGGGGCGTAGAATTTTTGGTGAAAATACGAGTAATAAAAAATCATAAAATAGGCCGACATAATATTATGTCATTCAGAAAGAAGAATTGTTAAGTTCTTTTTCTCGGAATCTATCCTTGCAATGTCCAAATGCCATACGATGACGTTTTTCTATTTTCTGCTTGTCAAGATATTTTGGGGAGAAGATGAAGGCGCAACCCCTATTTGCCCTTGGCGCTGGCTGCCCACACTAAGTCGCTGGGTGGTTTGACGAAGGAAATGATGAAAGGATAATCTAACGTCAAATCTTGAACCCGGAAAACTTTCTTTGTTAGAAGACATTTTCTTTTGAATTTAGGATTGTGCAAGATTTCGCTTTCTCGAATCGTTTCTAATCGCACTGCCATCAGGTGTATTGATAGATACGATGCCAGTGTCATGCATGTCACTAATATTCCTTGCACTCAATCTGTTATTAGCAGGGCCATATTAAGGCGGGGACTGAGGGGGCTGTAGCCCCTGGCCCATCGTGAAAATAGGCCCACCGATTTTCGAGATAACCTTTTTTTGGCTTGTCAGCACGATTTGGAAGGAAGATAATCTTTTTTTGCTTGTCAGCACGATTTGGAAGGAAGATAATCTTTTTTGCTTGTCAGCACGATTTGGAAGGAAGATAAGCTTTTTTGCTTGTCAGAGATTTTCAGTACAGGCGACGGCCTTTTTTTCTCAGCCCCCCCCCCCCCCGGCCCACTCGGACCTTAATCCGGCCCTGGTTATTAGCAATACACTCCTAACATGCTCTTACTGTCCAAATTACTGCATATAAACAGTATAATGAGCTGACCTAGAAATATGCAGATGGTAAAAGGCCTATTAGTAAGTAATTTGCAATTAAAAAGCGCGTTTTGTTCAAGCGAATTCCAAAGTCCCGTTTAATTTGAATTTTCACCTCTCAACTGACGCTTGTTAAAGTGACCTTGACTTTTGACCTTCGCCATCTCAGGGCACTGTAAGTAGTAATGATTATGATGGTGGTGGTAGTAGCAGTTGTGATGACGACGGTGATAATGATGGCGATGATGATCACAGTATAATAATAAGATGATCACAGTAAATAATAATAATAATAATAATAATAATAATAATAATAATAATAAGTGTACATCAATAACACCATCGATGACGAATAATAATGATAATATTATTAATAACTGGGTTTATAATAATGATAATAATAATAATAATAATAATAATAATAATGATGATGATGATGATGATGATGATGATGATGATGATGATGATGATGATGATGATGATGACGATAATAATTCTAATTAAGGTTGCAGTGGTAATTCTGTATCAAATTATTATTGCTTAATCTGAAAAAATAATAATAATAATAATCTGTGAAGAATCAGATCACCAAACTAAGCTTGATTGGCGAATTTAAATGCATAAATGACAACGAAAAACTGTTATATTACAGGACACACATTTATATTTACACAGCGGTTCGTGTCCTCCCATTATTCGGCTATTATTCGTTTTATTAGCGTCCTCCGCATAATGCTCCATGTGCTGCATTTCTATTCAAAAGCTGTAATCCATAGACTCTCTACTTAGAAAGATAAACGCTTTCCCCGATAGAAGGGATTGCGGTGTTAGACCCTGTCTGACTAAGCGATGGTGTTTACAATGGTTTTGGCATTATTCCGGCAGCGAAACGAGCGGAAAGCTGATACTGATACAGTGATACTGATAGTCTGATACATTCGAGCGAACGAAACAAACGACTTTTCGATGTCATTCGATTTGTCGCAAATGAACGGAAAATGTCGTCGTCATCGTTTATTTATCCAGAAGCAAAATCCAATCACAGAATTTTTGTGCCCGGAAAATATGGAAATTTCAAATAAATCAGTTGGTCAACAGAACTGGCGACCAGTGCTGTAGTCCTGGAAAAGAAGTGAGGGGCGGTAGGAAAAAATTGTGGGGACAGCGTTCTCGCTCTTTAAAAAAAGTAAGGAGAAAGGGAAATTGACACAAAAACAAACCCATAATTTTCGGTGCAGTTGGTTGCATGGACCACTAAGTTAGGGAAGTAAGTAAATACGTAATACTAAGGATATTTATTAAATTAAACCAATAACAATAATAAATTAATAGGATATTTATTAAATTAAACCAATAACAATAATAAATTAATTGATAGATATAATAATAATTTTTATATTACAAAACCATTGGGGAATGGCGTCTCCTCTCAATAAAAGGTAAGGGGACGCCGTTCTGTCCCGTCCCAGCCCAGTGCACTACACCACTGCTGGCGACCGTAAACGCGCCGAAACAGTGAGACCGTGAGAGGCGTTTTCGTTATTTCCCCAGAAATATCACCTTCTTCCAATGTCGCACTGTTTGAACTGGATCCATGCGTCGTCCGACACAGCGTTGGCCTAATTTTACCGAACCATTTGGCCTTTGGCCGTCGTTTCGAAGATACGTACAGCGCCCGAAATGAACTAACAACCATGGATCAACTTCCCAAACACATTTTGGTCATACAGGAAGATCTCTCTGGGCCACCTACATTCATGGGCGACATTGCCGGCATTTTATGGACAAAATGAATAGAATATCTAGCCTATCGTCCAGGCAAGAACACGATAAGATGGCTGCGGCTTAGGATGTAATAACGACCGGTCAGAAATTAAAAGCATTTCGTGATCTACGATCCTATAATTTCGACGAAGAAGTCGTTCGTAAAATAATGAACATGTTATGACGGCGGCGCTGTATCCCCCCCGCCCTCCACTCGTCTGCTTGGTTAATCTCGGCTTATTCAAAGGGCGACGTGTCCCGCCTCTCAGCCTTACTTTATCGCAGGGGTGGGCAAA
The DNA here is from genome assembly GCA_018105865.1 of Metaphire vulgaris. Lineage (NCBI taxonomy): Eukaryota > Metazoa > Annelida > Clitellata > Crassiclitellata > Megascolecidae > Metaphire > Metaphire vulgaris. Next base: position 8,196,528 of record CM030843.1, read on the forward strand.
CTACGGCCCGCGGGTGGCATGCGGCCCGCCACCGAATTCCGTGCAACCATTATACTGTAAGACCCTATAATTTAACCATTATAAGACCCTAGAATAATATAACTTTAAGCCTTCTTATTGACAGTCCGTTAGATTTTTTAATTTCATTATTTCATCCGGAGTTTTTGTCGCGTTGGCGTTTAACATTTCGCATTCTTGCGGACTGAGAAACTCAGTAGACGAGGCATAGCTTTAGATATTCAGGCATGACACGTGACTGAACGCATGACAGTTTCCCATTCAATCATTCCCCTGGCGATGACGTGTTCGTTCATCTGTGCAACTCATTCAGCAGACAGACAGAGACATAAGCAGATAGAACAGAACAGATGGACGGACAGATGGACAGATGGATAGGATATATATATATATATATATATATATATATATATATATATATATATATATATATATATATATATATATAGTATATATATATATATATATATATATATATATATATTATACGCAAGTAGACTTTTTTTGATGGATCACTTTCTACATGTAAATGTCAACTCACTTAGGTTTTCTGACGTCTTCTATTTCCAAGGGAAAAACAGAATATCCGTTTGAGATTCTGCATCGTTTAAGAATTCCACCGTCAGATCCTATAGCTGCAGTCAAATGCTTGATCTTCCGCGAAAAGCTGCTTTATTACAGGAAACGTCACTCATCGTTTGCCAGACAATCAACTCACTCTAACGACCGAAGTCCTAAACTATATATAAAGCGCATATTTTCCGACTCTCGACGACAACAACGTATACGCAATGCACAGAGGGACAAGGCCCCGGAATTTGACGACTGACTTCGTGCGTCCATCAGAGGTGTCTCCTCCTCCTCCTCCTCCTCCTCCCCCACGCAATCTAATTTCTTAGACGCCTTCACATTTCAAAATATTGCATAAGACGAAGACGGCATGCTGTTTCTTGGACAGCTGCTGTGTCTCTCCGGCCGAAGATTTTCCGGAAATTTCGACGACTTCTTAATAATTCAAACGTCGACGAACAGAAAAAGAGATTATCGCTAGCGTCGCGTCCGTCTACAGCATGTATGGGAGAGATGTCTTCTCTCTTGTCAAACGGCAGGGTCGTCGGGAAGGAGATGCTGACGTCACTGGGCGTTTCGTTTGACCCCTTGCCTGACCTTCGACCGGACGAGTGGTCGTCTGGAATTGCGGTCGGAAATTGCAGACTAACTGCTTGTTGCTGAGCACGTGACAGTTTTTGTACGGAAGAGGAAATGGACTGTCCTCCAGGCTCCAGGAGGACGTAGGAGAGGAGGAATAGAGACGGAAGGCAGTGGAAGGGGAGGAGAATAAGAACGGGGAAGAAAAAAAGAGGCTAGAAAGAAAGAAAAAAGATGAAAAAGAGCTGTAGGGTTATTAGGGTGAGGAAAAGGAGCAGTATGAATAATACGTGCAGACAGATTTTAGAAAGGAAAGTTTTGGAAATTTAGAATGGAAACCGATGACAGTTCCAATCGTAAGCTCCTTAATTGACCGCTGATTAGTTTGACGGAGAAATTCATCGACCAGAACTTTTAGCAAAATCAGATTGTCTTTGGATTTTGCTGCACGTTTCACAAAACAATGTCAATTTTTCAAGTTGAACATGAATAATTGAAAAATAATTTCTTAAACAATTTAGAGACGACACACTATATGAATAAGCAGCTACTGTTGTGCTGCCTTCCAAAGAGCTATATAAATCCATGAGATTTTACTTACTTACTCACAGTCTCTTATAACGGCTGTTAATGTCATCACTGTCATCATTTCTGTCATCATTTCATTTTGATAATTATCGCCATAACTTTCGCATCATTTTTCGGTCTCAAATACGAAATTGAATATATTTTAACGCATCTTTTTGATAATAGTAATTTTCAGCGTCATATTTAGCGCACTTGTAACAAGATCAGGGCGTAGCCAGGAATTTGATTTGTGGATATAAATGTGGGGTATATATTGTTGCGTATTGTATATATATATATATATATATATATATATATATATATATATATATATATATATATATATAGATATATATATTATATATTATATATGCTTATATATATTATAATATTATATGGGATTTCGGCTATTAATGAGTTACAACTTATCTTATGAGAGGTATGACATTTCTGAATCTCTAATTCCATGACTAAGAAACCCGCACGATGATCTGATTGAACACTCGCTCAAACACAACCCAATGAACCCAAAGACTTCCTTTCTCAATATCAAATAACATTTATTAAAAATAACTATTCACCCATCAACATAAGGCTCAAGTTAGTAAAGCATGGATATCTTTGTTATGGCAAATGTTGTAATCTAGAGTACAGCTTAAAACTTAACTGTACATAATTATATATATAAATATTAATTTGACTTGACGAGTTGTTCATAGCGTTCAGGAACGTAGCAAAATAAACATCGGTCATCAGTTCTGTTGCATGTTGTCGAATGGATACGCCATGACGACGGACGATTCGGAACCGATCACGGCAGCTACGTTCTTGCAGATGACGACAGACGCACGTCGACTGTGGACGAGATGTTTGTAATGACGCCCACGACGAATGAGACAAGACGCCCCTTCGTAGTGACGCCCTCGTTGTCTATTCGACGTCGACTGGACGACCGAACGATGTTTCGTCTCGAAGTATCGACCGAGTAGAGATGACGACTCCACATAGTAGATGAGTTGCCCGGTTCCAGTAGACTTCCGCTTCCATGAGACTCGATCCGGTTGAGGCTCTTCCTTCCTTCTACTGCTTTACAACGCACTGGTTATATACCTTTACCTAGAACATTCTAGAACTATTGGTCAGCCATGCAGCACGGCACTAACAATGTTGACCCACTTAACTAAAGACCAGAATTTTCCATTTTAACAAACCACACACATACACACATTCACTGCCATAATATATATGCATATATAGCTATATACCCCCCTTCACTACGTCCATGACCAAGAAATGTCCTTTCGATGATGACATGTCCGACTTATTTGATAACAGCGACGACGACGACGATAGCTACGATGATAATGACGACGGACAGCGGCGATAACAACTGCGCTATATAGACAGACAGCACGACAGTGGACGAATCTTTGTAATAATAACCGAGGCAACAAGTCGTTCAGAACGGATAATTCGAACGCAAGGGTTCACTCATCGATGACCTCCTTTCTTCGATGAAGTTTTCATGTCTGCCGTCGTCGTTTTCATAATTCGCAGACGACGCCACTAAAACTTCTATCCATACAATACTCGAGATTGTGTTGGTATTTCAATTTATAAGGGGCAGGACCAGGGCCGGGCCGCCGCCGCCGTCGCCGTCGCCGTACAGGGGTCATATGGTTTTGATGGGGTCATGTGGAACGCAGTGGTCGTTCTATTTCCTATCTGCAGCAATGTCAATAAGGTGGGGTACCCCCCCCCCCAACCCGCATGTGTTCGTTTACTTTACGAAGATTCGCATCAGACTCCGCGTAGTCTTTTGGGAATTATTGTTCGATAGCGACGCGCGTATACTACTCGAACGGGTATCGATTAGCTCGATGAACTTATGGGTCACGGGTCGAGACGCTGGACGTCGACGGGTCGGACCCGCTGCCTCCTCGGGTCGAGTCTCACACGCGCCGTCGGATACGGTATACAGTGTACGAGCACTAACGGTCTGGATTTATCTGTCTCTCGGGTATTCTGATCTGTGGAGTTTATGGGGTGGTGGGAGGGGGGTTGATCCATGTCAATGTGTGGTTGTCTCCTTCAAAGGCGATTACTTCAAACCTGCTATCATAATACACGGTCAATACAATACAGTATTACAGCAGAACTTTGTTAAAACGCATGCCTACTTTACTACGTAGTTTTACTAGACTTTTACCAAAAAATAGGTTTCACAAGCAAAAAGTCCGGTGGGGGATGCATCCCCACTCATCATCCACGTGGAACCGCCACTGCCAGTGCTTATTCTGGCCACCTTGACATTGGGAAGTGGGGGGTTACATGTTTAGGGGAGATGTTTTTTTCTGCCCAAAAACCTTGACGAGCAAAAAAAGGTCATCTTGTTGTTATGTGCTCTCTCGGGTGCGGTGACAAGCAAAAAAGGTCATCATATCCTTCCTTATCTTTCCTTTTATCTTTCTTCCAAATATAAAAAACCCTTTTCGTCACACTTTTTGGGGAAATTTCCATCCCCAATGCAACATATAGAAATTTGAGGGGGAGGGTACTTTCAAACGGGGTGAAAATCTCCCCCAAACAGGCCTAGAATAAACACTGCGCCACTGCTCAGACGTTAACCGACTAATGTGGATCGGTTATAGCACTCTATTCAGAAGGACGCAACATCTAATCAGAGGATGAACGGTAAAAACCTAAACAGGCGACTATTCATTAGGTTGGCAAATTGGAAAAATCAAAGCAAAGTCTGTAGTCTAGATTAACCCCTTAACTGGGGATCCCGGATATCTGTCCAGTTTACATTGAGTTACAGTTAAATACACAGTTAAGGGGTTAATACAGAAGCTTGGATCGCTGATTCAAAAGTCTCTTTTTCTGTACATAATATCAAGGGCGACAACCACGGGGGAACGGCGGGGACGCCCCCTTCCAATAATTAGTAGGTGGGGACAGAGTATCAATTATCCCCCCAATGTTTTGTGCTTACGGTAAAAGAACCGACCGCATTCACTCATTTCGGATGACCTTTTTTTTGCTCGTCAAGATTTTTAGAAGATGAAAACTGGGTCTGGTTACGCCACTGCATAATATTATGTTTCTCTGATTGCGTATTTCGTTTCGCTAACTGAACATTTCAAAATCTGATGTCTTCTTTCCTGCTTTGGGAATGAATAGTAATTTTAATCTGATATTTTCGCGCAACGTATACCAATGTTCTTCTCCAGGGAAGTTGAGGTAAGACGATACGACCAGAGTTTTACCTAATCCCGACACCTGTCGGCGGAGTTCGCGCTTTTGCCATTGCCAAAAATTTAAGCAAATCCATCAAGCGGGTAAAAGCCCAAAAAAACCAAAAAGCATGTTGAAACTGGTCCTACGCAGCTATTTGGACCCGCTCTCTATTCAGTCTGCCTCTAGCAAATTCTTTCTTTCCGACGAATTCAAAACACCTCTCTTCAGGCCTCTCGGGCAGAAAAACTATCGGTAGAGTCTAAACCTTGACTTTCTCAGTATCAATCTATTATATGAATACATAATTAATCGAGCCGTTTCTGGGCAGGCAGAGAGAACGACAGCGAGACAGAGATAGAAAAAGAGAAACGGAGAGAGGAGAGAGAGAGAGAGAGAGAGAGAGAGAGAGAGAGAGAGAGAGAGAGAGAAGCAAACATACACGGACATGTCACTGCGGAATAGACGATCAACTGTGCGGTGCTGTGGATCCATGGACGGGTGCCGTCGAAAGAGAGAGAGAGAGAGAGAGAGAGAGAGAGAGAGAGAGAGAGAGAGAGAGATGGCTTTGATGCATCTGTTCCATTGACTTGGAGACAGATGGCGAACTGGTAGATTCACAATGAGTGATCGCACATTATCAGCGTCGACGTTTGCCGAATGAATAAGAAGAGATCTTCCCACTTTAATCGTTTTTTTCAACGTTCGACGCACGAAAATCGCATCTTCATTCTCTCCTGCAACCAGAGTAAGATATTCGAAAGTCAGACCGGTTAGGTGGATGGGGAAATGATCAGGTCGAACCAGTTGGTAGACCCGACGGTCTACATTAGTATTAGTTTGGGTGCATTTGCGCACCAGGGGCGTACCAGGGTTAAAAGTTGGGCGAAACGATTACGAATCGAAATCGAGACAATGTTTGCAACGAGTCACGCGATGAACCATGCAGGCGAAACAGACGATTACGAATCGAAATCGAGACAATGTTTGCAACGAGTCACCGATGCAGGAGAAACAGACTCCAACTGTCGCCTACCTACTGTCGCACCTGCATTTCCACGTTTCTGTACGTGCATATTTTTTACCTGCAGCTTCACGCCATCATTCGTAACAGTTTAAAAATTCAGGTCACCAAAACCGCAGAGCCATAAAATCGTCTCAATGATAATAATGATAAAATAATGAATAAAATAACAAAATTGCTTTGCCTTGCATGTCAGAGGCACTAGGCCTGATAGACGAATCTAAAATCAGTAATTCGTACTGTTGCGTCTGCATAGTCTTGAGCACTTTTGGATTTCTAAATTGATGCGCGCCCTTCAAACGTTGTACCTCCGTTTAAATTTTCTCTCAGGCGAATTATTTCATAGTTAAACATAACATACATGTAGCTCTCATTGTTCTCCGCTAATAGCCAATCCATGCCTTAAGCGTCTCTTCATTTGTGCAGTTGGCTGCTTACAATGTTCTTCCTTCTCGTGAAATTTTAAAAAAATCTTTCGTCCTTTTCACTTTGCACTCGGAGAGCCTTCTTTTCCATCGATTCGACGAAGAAATTCGATGAAGTAGGAGTGCAAATGAAAATCGATGGTTGTTTCTGGTGGTGACAGACCTTCTCCTCGATGGCGGAAAGAAGTCGACGCGACGGAATTACTGCGCGCTCGGTCTCTACGGAGGTTTCGCACCGTGAGACAGTCGAAGGGAGAGAGAGAGAGAGAGAGAGAGAGAGAGAGAGAGAGAGAGAGAGAGAGAGAGAGAGAGGGAAAGAGAAAGAGCGGAAGAGAGGAAGAGAGGGATAGAGGGATATATAGAGGGAGAGAGGGATGGAAGGAGAGAGAGGCAGAGAGAGGCAGAGAGAGAGCGGAAGAGAGGGAACGAGAAAGAGCGGAAGAGAGGGAAAGAGGGATAGAAGGAGAAAAGGATAGAAGGAGAGAGGAGAGAGGGAGAGAGAGGGAGAGAGAGGGAGAGAGAGAGGGAGAGAGAGGTTTCCTCTTGCAGTAGCTCTTAAAAGTCTCCTTCCGTCCATTGTCGGCGACGAATCGTACAAACGAACGACAACGCAATGAACGCATGCAGTTTCTGCGCTTTCCGTGTTCGCAGTACAGCGGTTAAGCGGCGCAAAGCATGGCAGGAAAGTATTCTCTCTCTCTCGTGCCATCAATCGGTCCTTAAGAATGGGCTGAGTTAGACGAGAAAAGTGAAATAGGAGAACGTGTTTTTTTAGCGGGAAGAATCGATCTAGAACATTTTTGTTAGAGACATGTATTGTCGTTCCTTACTCTCGCACAGTCATTGGCACTAGTTGTTTCTCAGTGTGCGCTCCTAGAAGCTCTGGAATCCACTACCAACATCACTTCGCTTAACTAATAACTTATCATCTTTCAGATCTGGCCTTAAAACACATCTCTTTGACTTGGTATATCCCCCTTAGATATTGTTCTCCCGCCGTTTCGGACTGATCTTCTGGCTTGACCTGGCTCTAATGCTATTTGGATTTGGTACGCTATCGGCTGATGCCCTGGGCATTATGATAGTGGCGCTATAGAAGTTGATTGAGTGATTGATTGGAACATTGTAGTTTTGCTAGGGATTCAAACAGAACTTTGCGAAACTGTATACAAATTTTCCACACAACAGATCCACCGAAGCAGAAATCCAGTTTTAGACATTCTCAATAAAAGACTGTCGTCAATATCTTGCGTCAGTTCCTCGCCTTCTCTTTGATTTATCGCCTTAAATGGCGCTATCGAAGTGGAAAATTCTTTCAGTGCAGTTCCTCGGCTGCGACTGACACCGCGATTGATGGAACGGCGTCCAACTCAAAGGTTAATTGTCTCGTCAAGTGCATAGACGCCTAAAGACGTTAATTCCATTCGTCTTCATTCTCGGAGTTTTCCAGGAATTTCAACCAATTCTGCGCATCCTCCTCTCCAAGCATCTTGCATCTTTTAGAAATATCGGTAAAATATCAACACTTAGGGCCTATTACTCAAGAGAAGAATGCAAACGTTTCAAAACCTGTTTGACTTCTTTTATAACGAGCTCTTAGAATGGTACTGAAGAACATCACAGACGTGATGCTTTCGTGCACCGTTTGAGAATTCCGTTAGACATACATCCGTCGTCCGGTCTCTGTGCTTGTATACTTAAAGTCGTCATAAGCTACAGCGGTATTACAGGGTGGCGCAAAAAACCGGACCATATTAAATGCAAACCTATATGTGACTAGTCGGGTTTTTTGCGCCACCCTGTAGATATTTTGTACAAAAACGTGCTATTTTGAAAATCATAAATAAGTTCAGCATACGCCTCAAATCTGAAATAAGTATCCAATGCACTATTTTTAGAGTCATACGTGCCGCTACCATAGCCCGCCTCTCGATTCACACAATTGTAGAAGACCATTGTTGCAGGAGTAAATCGTGAATGCGTTGATATTCTCTGCTCGTTTTTCTAATTGCTTACTGTAATAGCTCGCCCTTGGTCATAACAACTTTGCCGACATGTTGGCGTATTATTTCAACCGACATCATTAGGACATCCTGTTGTTTCCTCAGCTTCGAAATCGCAAAACTGTTGTCAGTCTTCGCCAGTATACGTCCAATTAACGAAAGCTCATATCCCATTTATACGGCACAGCGTTATAGCATTAGACTCAACCGAATCCACTCAGGCTATCATTAGTGAAACATCTCGACGGCGCCGGTTTTAAGTGGTTGTCATGACTACGGCGTCTGCGCGCTCGTCGTTGTCATTAGCGACCAATGGCCGAATTTTTTTCCGATGTTCTCTCTTCGCCGTGTCGTTCTGTCCGTGTTGTGATCGGCAGTTCCTAAGACATTACTGGCGGACGTAATGGACGAAACTGATAAGAGCAGAATAATGAAAGTCGTCTTTTCAGTAATGAAGCCAAATGGAGCGTCTCAATCGCTGGGCAATGGTCAGTGGAAAGCGCAGAAGTCAGTCTGTTTTGCTTTCACATGTTTTGGCTTTTCTGTTGATTTTGGAGCAGAGCTTGTTAATAAGAGTACAGGATAAGTGGTGATGGTTGATGGTCTAAGCGACTCAAAGCATATGTTCATTAAACGTCTTGCTTAGAACCTAAGCCGAATTTTTCAAATGCGATCAGTTTTTTCTGTTTTGCCAAAAAATTTCGTCGATCGAAAGACTACACACTGTTTTCGCAATTTCATACGACTGTGTGATATAGGTATCTGGATTGGTATTTTTTTATTAAAGGAGAGTCGAATTCTGTTTAGCTATGGATCTCCAGCGCTAACACGATGACGCCAAATTACGTATGCCTACGTTTGCTAACTTCGCTGTTTCTATTGGATTTTGCGCTTGGCGACCTCTCTGAGTTTCCGAAATTCGAAAACGGATCGGAGCTCGTTCTCAACCATCTCGCCATCGATCGTCGGACAGGACGGCTGTACGTGGCCGCCGTCAACCGGATTTTCCATCTCAACGAAAATCTAGAAATACTGGAATCGCTTTCCACAGGTCCGCGCCTCGACAACGCACTCTGTACAACGGACTTCGGAAAGGCCCTGTGTAGCGACGGAGGCACAGTGTCCTACCCGTCCATACCCACCGACAACACAAACAAAGTCCTGACAATCGACTACGACAACAACCAGATAATCACCTGCGGTTCCGTGTTTCAAGGCACCTGTCAAACGCGGTCTTTGGACAACCTGTCGGCCGTCTACGAGCCACAGGTACGCGGCAGAAGCGACTACTTCGTCGCGGCGAACAGCGTCGACCGATCGACGGTTGCGTTCGTCGGACGAGGCCCCGACGACGAAGTCGCCCTCTACGTCGGCGGCACCTACACCGGGGGCGGCCTGAGGCAGTCGGTCCCGGCCGTCAGCAGTCGCGGCGTCGCCGCCGGGCCCGGGGCGTTCCGCTTCTCCCATTTCGACGGATTGACGGGAGGCACGGCGATCCATCTGAGACGAGAGGCGATCGAGACGTACCTCGTGACCTACGTCGGTGGATTCGTCGCCGGCGACTTCGCCTATTTCCTGACCGTCCAACCGGAACGGTTCTACCTCGAGAGCTCGGGTACGCCGCCGCGGATCTCTGAAAACTACGTCTCCAAGATCGTTCAGGTGTGTCGGTCCGACAGGAAATTCTATTCCTACGCGGAAATTCCGCTACGCTGCGGGGCAAAAAGACGACGACGACGACTACAATATCTTACTGTCCGCCTCGTTTACCGCCGACGACGACGACGGCGGCGGCGAATCGTCGGGGGGAAGAAGAAGAATTCTGGTCGCTGCGTTCGCAAAGAGCGCGAACAGGAACTCGGCAACGCCCGACGAGAAAGCCTCGGTCGTCTGCCTGTATCGTCCGGCCGACGTTCGAAACGCGTTCACGAGAAACGTTCGACGCTGTTTCGCCGCCGAACAGAAGTTGGTCGGAGCGCAGTTCAGCGGTCGGCTATGCACAAAACTGGTAAATAAATTATTAAGCGAATATTAGACAAAAACTGTCAGGGAAACTGATTTAACTCAGCCCTCTTCATCTGGAAATCCTTACTTACTATTTGTTTTCTAATCAGTGATATTCTCTAGTCAACTTTACAATTGCTAATATTGTCCTTAACCCTGTGGACCCGTAAAGCCGCAAAAGCGGCTTTTCGTTAGTGTTCCATAAACCCGAGAAGTCCTTTTTGAGTTATCCATTGCTTCTGGAGGACATAGACCATTCATTGTTCGCTGAAGGACAACAAGCAATCATTGGACAATTGGATGTGTCAATAATGAAGGCACGCCATCCAATAGGGGACAGACCTCCCACTTGCATACCATACCACACTCGCTAGAGAACAATGAAACAAATTACCGCTTTTGTGTCGTCTTGTCACAGAAGCAATTAAATTGTCGGTCTCAGCCGACCCAAATGCCTGTAGATGCGGTCGCATACCTTTCGTCGATAAGGCTTTCAGCATCATATTTCTTGGACCGGGTAGCGTACGCTCAAACAGGTGGCGATTTGTGACCTGGAGCAGCAGGGGGGATATGTCGAGCTTGGAGGATGTAGTTGTGGGAAGATGCAGCAGTAGGGGTGATACAGTTAGGCAGTGGGAATTCCCCTTCCCCTACAAATCGCGCTCTGCGCTCAAACCACTACGAAGGATATTCTATGCTGGAAGTAAACTCAGTTCGTTGGCGGGCATAATTTATCCAGCGTATATAATAATAAATATGTCTAAATTTCGCCGGAATAGTGACATCCCGTCTGCGCCAAAGCGGCCACGAATTTCGAATGCTACAACACGTCGCCTGAATGCTGCGCAAGCATCAAAACTGTTGCTGGAAGCGGACAGCGACAGCGACATTGACGCTCTTAGTGATAATGGCGATGGTATGGAGACCGAAGAGGACGATCATGCAATGGAGACTGAAGAGAACACTGTTGCTATGGAAACCGAAGAGGAAGCTAGTGATATAGTTGATTCTGTCAGGAATGGAATCTGTGATGGTCCTTCAGTAAACCATGTCAGCAAAATTACTGATGACAAGTCCACAACAGATAAGTGGGAATGGAATACTGTTTGAACGTCCCAACTACATCATTCACCGGCCAGAGTGGCTTCCAGAAATATGCCAGAGAGTCTCAGCCGGGACAGCAAAATTATCGACTTTATGGATTTGTTTCTTGACAACGAAATAATCCAGAAAATGGTTGATGCTACTAATCTGAGAGCATCCCAAACGAAAAGTAGTAAACCAGATGATTACTATGGAAATCTATGGTCTGATGTGACGGCTGCAGAGATGCGTGCGTTCATTGGCGTGCGTCTGTCGATGGAACATTTGGTCATCAAACCACGATACAGTGACTACTTCGCCACCTCAAGTAGACTTACTGCTACCCCAGGTTTCCGATCTGTTTTCACACGAGACAGATTTTTGTCCATTTGGAAGTTCTGGCACCTAGTCGATGAGAACGATGTCAATCTCAACAAAGCCGACAAACTGTACAAAGTGCGTCCGTTTATTGATCATATAATGAAAAAATTTCGTCACCACTACTACCCACGTCAGATGCTGTCAATTGATGAAGGCATGATCCCGGCTAAAAACCGTTTGAGTTTCAAACAGTACTGCAAAGACAAACCTACTAAATGGGGAATAAAGGCTTTTCTGCTTACTGACAGTGAGAATGGCTATCTGTACAATGCTGAGGTCTACATTGGAAAAAGCACTGACGGTTCAGAACGTGCAGAACTTGGAGCTACTGGCAACATTGTTCGTCGTTTGGTGACTGGTCTGGAAAATCAGAATCACACAGTGTTCCTAGATCGTTTCTACACGTCGCCTACTCTCTTCAAGTACTTCATTGGTGAAGGTTTCACGCATGCGGTACTGCCATGACAAATCGGAAACACTTCCCGAAGGAACTTATTATTAGCAAGAAGGCGTTGACACGTGGTCAGCACAAGTTTCTATGTAGTGAGCAGATTACTGCTGTGGTTTGGTTTGACAAACAGCCAATTTATTTTCTCTCTAGTTACCATGATCCATCGATGACGACACTGATCAACCGCAAGAACAAGGATGGCACAGTGGTTGCTGTGACATGTCCACAGCTTGTTGTGGACTACAACAGATTTATGGGTGGTGTAGACCACAATGATCAAATGACTAAACTGTACAAACCAAGAAAGCACTACAGATGGCCACGCCGTTTGTTCCTGAAGTGTGTAATGTGGGCATGCTACAATGCCTACATTGTCGCAGGTCATTATATTCCTCATCGACCGGCTGGTTCCCGACCATACACATTTACTGAATTCACAGAAGATTGTGTTGATGGCTTGATAGCTGGCTTCCAGACAACATCTAGTGTCCGTCGACGTAGTGGTGCTGATGAACAAACCCGTCTACAGAATGTTGGTGTTCACTTTCCGGAACGTTCGTCGAGCGCAACTGGCAACAACCGATGTCGAGTTTGTCGTGAGAAGTTTCAGCGCTTCAAGAGAAGTCACCCAGAAGTCCTGGACAAGGACAATCCCCACCCATTGTCAAAGACAAGGATGTGGTGCTCACATTGCAAAGAGTTTTTATGTGTTCGAGAAAGCTCAACATGCTTCAAGGATTATCACATGAAAAAGGAATTCTGGCGATAAATCTCGAACGTAGGCTTATACGATTTTTGCACTTGACTCAGATTGTTTTATTTTTATATTGCTTATTTTATTCTATGTCGACTATGAAATAAGGTTACAGAGTAAAACATATTTTAAATTTTGACAAAAATTGCATGAAAACAGTGCTTAAAACAGTGCTTCTCTTTTGCATTATGAAACACTTTTGTAATGTATTCACAGTGCCTATAATGTAATATAATATAATATAATATAATGTAATGTAATGTAATATAATATAACATAACATAATATAATATAATATAATATAATATAATATAGTAATAATATATATATATATATATATATATATATATATATATATATATTGCGGAACAGAAACGGCTTTCGACCAGAAGTGGTACTGGTCGACCAATAAGTTGCTGGAAACTCTGATCTTCGGAACAATCTTATTTTTTCTAGCTTATTGTATACATGTGTACATGCATATTTGATTTCGTCAGGTGTCTAAACTTACAATTGATCAAATAACTTTTTGTATTTCTTATTTCTTGTGGCTTATTGTATACATGCATATTTGAAATGCCCCTTTCAGCATCTGAAGTGATTGAATTGTCGTGAAGCAGTGGCGTAGCCAGGATATCCGGAAGGGAGGTTTTGAAAAAAAAGGTCTTCGATAACCGCCAAGGCCCTCCTTGGCGGTTATCGAAGACCTTTTTTCAAAACCTCCCTTTTCACTCCAAAAATCGCCTCAAAAAATAACAATTGCATGGAAATACATTTTTTTTCGCGCCGTCCAAACCTAACCGTCCTTACCCCAAGCCTCCCTCCCTCGGGCTACGCCACTGTCGTGAAGGCATACCAGCGAACAAGTAACGTTAACATGATACTAATAGCAGGTGTCGAATAATTGCTCATAAACCCATTTTGCCCTGAAGGGATATCTCGGGAAAGAATGACTAGCGGGAAATCGGGAGACGGGAGCGCCCGAATAGGGGCATTGTTTGGTATGTTCCATCAAAAGAATGTAACGCCGAGGAGGCGGCGTTCGGGCGATGCTATTGGACACTCTGACATTCTAGTGTTGTCCAATGCTCTTCTGCTAAAACAGCGAACCATTGTTCGTTGCTGAATGTTGTGACATATGGGCAGGTGTTTCAGAACAATGTAAGAAATGCGCCAAGCATCCCCATAATTTCCCCCAGGAAGCCAGGGTTTATGGAACGGACGCCCAAGGCCGATAGGGGTGAGAGAGTTAAGTTGATAACACATGAGAGAGATAAACCTATCAGATTATTATTATTACTATTATTATTATTATTATTATTATTATTATTATTATTATTATTATTATTATTATTATTATTATTATTATTATTAGGCTATTATTTGATTATTATTAGGCCTACCATGGACAGCAGAAAAAAACTGCAACATACTTCCAAACATCTATTTAATTAAGACATATCTGTCTCATCATGAGTAGGGACTAACCGGATCTGTATTTTCCGCCGGATACCGGATACGGATATTTTGGATCAACATTTGCCAGATCCGATTCCGAATCCGAAGCGGTCGACAGCGGTTGAGGTCGACACCCCTCAAATTCACAATCCTAGAAATACCCCTGCGGTCGGATCGAATGTCCGGAGCTGTTTCCGGTCATTCCCTAGTCACGAGTCAGATTGCTATATATCCTGGTTCTTCCGACGCACGTCTCTTTCATGAAGATCTACTGGTCTTCTTTTGATTAGTGATCACAGGCATTGGCGGCTCCAGGATTTGGCAAGTGGGGGGTGGGGGTGGTTTGGGGTGGCAAATTCTAAGCATGAGGCCAGCCATTTGTTGATAGGTATCAGAGGCGTAGCCAGTAATTTGATTTGGGGAGGGTATAATGTGATTGGGGGTATAAATCTTAAAAACTTTGAAAATCTTAAAAACGCATTAACAATTTTAAGGTTGTCTGATTTGGGGGAAGGGGTATACATACCAATTTACCCCCGGTCACTACGACCCTGATAGGTGTGTAGTAGTAATTATAGGATCCCATCAGGGGTCCACTGGGGCAGACATTCAATAGGGGCACGGACCCCCCCGAGGCCCCCATGTGGAGCCGCCACTGACCACAAGGTATGATGATGCAAAATTCAAACAGCGTCATTCAATCCTTTGCTGTGCAGTTTTTATTCTAGCCACCTTGACATGGGGGATTTTGAAATGTTTAGGGTGACAAGGTCTGAGTCTCCAAAAAACTTTGACAAGCAAAAAAGGTCATCCTTCCATCCTTCCTAATATTTTTCACCCTTTTCAAAAAAATTGCCATCCTTATATTTTTCAAAAGGCCCCTCGTCACACTTTTTGGGGGATTTCCATCCCCCAGCCAACATAGAAAAAAATTTGGGGGAATTTTAACACTTGGGGGATTCCCAGAGAAGGCCTAGAATAAACACTGTTTGCTGTGTCGGTCTACTGAGTTTTTCAGACTATTCTTCTGAATCGGATGATTCTTGGCTGGGCGTCGTGTGTTCTGTTATTTCGTTAGAATTGGAACATAACGGACGGTTACTGCGGCGAAGCGGAACAGAACGGCCCTCTGGTCGGGTCGATTCCACTGCGTTCGTCTCCGGTCGTCGTTCTTAACGACACTCTTGTGACGTCGACGGCGGTGACGCTCTTGGGCGATGACGTCATCGTTCTTTTTCTCGGATCGTCAGAGGGCGTCGTTCATAAGGTATTCGATCAATTTTCAAATTGCCTTCGATCTAAAAGACCGAAACGCATCGTGGCTTCGGAGTTCGGACGTCCCATTTGTTACCGCTATCGCTTTCTGCATCTGCGGAAGCTCTACCCGCTGTATCCAACGTCCATGTTCGATGTCGCTTCGCAGCCAGAGCGCGATTTGTAGGGGGAAGTGTGGATTCCCCTCTTGCTGCCCAACTGCATCCCCCTACTGCTACATCCCCCACCACTACATCTCCCCACTGCTACACTTCCCCCAACAACTACATCCCCCAAGCTCGACATATCCCCCCCACTGCTCCAGGTCACAAATCGCACCGTGTTCGCAGCGTTTCGTTTCGCGTTGATATTGTAGGTGGCGCTGCAATCGGAAACGACGTATCATACTGTCGAGGAGATACCGATAGACGTCGGGTCGCCGGTCAGCAGGGACATGGTCTTTGACCCGAAAGGCTTGTTCGTTTATGCCATGACGGGCAGCAAGGTATAGTGCATAGGATTGCTATTGGTTTTGTTTAATTAATCATATTAGCCCAGGGGTCTCCAAAGACTTTTTAGCCAGAGGGTCACATTGCTGACTTCTGAAAAGTATCGGCGTACCACAAGCACAAGAAATAAAATATAATAAAATACGACGAACGAATAAGTCAAAAGACTATTGCCTAATCGCAGTATGACGCAGTGCATAATGCAGACTGCAGAATATCAGTTGCAGTTGAAATCAGTTGCGGCTCCACATGGCTTATCGTGAATAAAGAGACACAAAATTTTAAGAGATAAGCCAAGATTTCTAGATTTTGAAATGTTTTTATTCTCCTAACAAAAATTTTCAATTCAGTAGGTCGGCGGCCCACCAGGATCCCAGTCTCCCGGCGGCCCAGTCCAAGCCTGTTGCGAACTATGGAAAGGCAATTTGGACATCATTGATCGCGACGCTATTGGAGCTGGCGTGTAGCCTATGTTATGCATTCTGAAACGACAAACTCAAAGTGACATTTCTAAGGGAAGGTAGAGGGATGCTGCTTACTGGGGTAGAGGCAAGCTCCTAACCTCACTTATCTGACTCCCAAACACGACCCTGGACAAGCCTAGGTTTGGACTGTAATTCATCTGCAAGTCAATTTCCCACTGCTATATATATGCTGCATTGATTCCGGTTGCAATGAAACCTAATCAGTGTCTTGTCTAGCTCCAGTTTCATCAATTCTTGTCAAGGATTTCCTTTTGTGGCTTGAAGAATTAATTACGGTATTGCTGTGTGAAGAATCTACATTCATTTTCTAGGATTGACTGTGAACAGATGTTTTATGATAAAAAAAACTTCTGTCTGATTACCGGGTAGCTCTTTAAATAGAGGAAATAACAATTGTGAATACTCGAATATTCAAAATGTAACAATGAGGAAGATTTCTATAATTATCATCCATAGGTCATTCAATTTTCAATACTGCAGGTTGTGAAGATACCGACATCGAAATGTCATTTGCATCTGACATGCAACTCGTGTCACTCTGTCAGGGATCCTTACTGCGGATGGTGTTACTTGGAAAGACGGTAAAGCCGAAATGTGACATCTAAATCCTAGTCTGTTTCCTGATCAAAAAGGTCGACCATGTTTATGGCTAACAGCAGTAGCGTAGCGTGCCAGTGGCTACTATGGCTCGAGCCATGGGCGCACACATGAAGGGGGCGGCAAATTGAGCGGCGATGACCTTTTTTTGCTTGTCAGGTTGTAAAAGAGTTTTAGCGAAGGGGCGGCAAAATTTAGAAGAGGCGGCAAATTCGGCCGCGACGACCTTTCTTGTTGCTTGTCAGTTAAAATAGGAGCAGTTTGGGGCGGCATTTTTTCCAGGAGCCATGGGTGGCACGAGATCACGCTATGCCACTGGCTAACAGTGGCGGTTCCAGGATTTCTTGGTGGGGGGATGAAATGAATTCATAGGAAGTTGGTGGGAAGATGAAAAGAAAATGAAAAAAATCAATAAACTTCGTAGAAAAAGGCTGACAAAAGCAATTTTCCCATAATTTTACTAGATTTTTACCGAAAAATTGGTTGGCAAGCAAAAAAGGTCATCTGCAGTTTTTCCCCATAGTTTTATTAGACTTTTACCCAAAAATAGGTTTCACAAGCAAAAAAAGTCCGGTGGGGGATGCCTCCGCACTCATCCTCGTTTGGATCTGCCACTGACGGCTAACGTCAAATTCTCTTTTCTTTGCCCTCCAAGTAGCGTAATAAGTTATTACTAATAACGACTACTGGGTATATCAGAGATGATTTGTCAGACCCTGTACAGTAAAGTTGATACAAAAACATTTATTTAGAGTAAATCACTAATGGCAATGATTGTCTAATTAATAATGGATGTGCATGGGTTGTGCGCCAAGCGACGGGTTCAATCCCAGGGTAGTGCGTCACGTGCAAGTTTTAGCTGAGCTGTAGCTGCTAGTATTACAGACTTCCTGGTGATAGTTAGTCTTAATTTTATTTTTAATGCCTATGGTTGAATGTATATGATTATTTGACTGTAATTATGCAATATTTGAGTTAATTAGGCCTATAGGTAGGCCCTGATTTTTAAAAGTGGGTTTGGACTATTCATTTGGTCTTTAATACCCAGGGTCAATGTTTGATTATGGCCGTGTTGCCATGATTTATGTGCCTTTAATTATGGGATTACTTCTGTTTTGTGTTTGTGATGTCTGCTCAGGTGTTCCACAAAGGCTTCCTGTGTCAATTCCCACTTGGAGAAGAGATGGTTGAAATATGATTCCAGGCAGTGCCTTTCGGAAGACACATCGCATTTCGTCTATCCAACTAAGATTGGAATTCATAAAAGTGTGCAGGTCTGAATGAAACGCTGTACTTTCGATCAGTGGCGCCAAAAATTACAAAGTTTGTTTCACTTCAGGCTTATATTTTGCTTTTCTTAAGGGCTCATCTATATAGTATGTAAGCAAAAAAAGGCATATTTTAACCACCCCTCCCTGTTGCACACCACACATACGCAAAATCTCCAAAATCTGACGCCCCTCAGTGAGTATGTAATATATGGATGGACCCTAGGCTATGCTTTGGATTCTTTTCACTGAATACTTTGATTGCTGAGTGAAGGTTATTGAAAATAAAGACAATTGGTGTGAAATATTTGCTTATCAGATTTCTAAATGCTTCCTCTAATCATCTAATGTGTTAATGTGCTCCTGCGTCTACTATATGTCCAGAAACCTGCAACTAATTCTCTAATTTATTATCAATTCAATGCATTAATTCACATGGCTATCTGACGCCCTATGATGTGGAATCTGGATTTGCTTTTATTACTCTCTTGAATCATGTAAACTTGAATAAATATCCTACTAACAGATGATACATTTATGATGCATATTGATGCTATTATTAGGGTTTATGATATTTTGAATACAGAGCAAAAGAAAGTTGTTTTAATTCCTAGTTGCACCATATATGATTCAGAATATTTTCAATTACTTAATCAGTGTAAATAAATGAGTGACCTGACCTTGTTATTGTTACATCACATTGCTCCAACATCAATCTACAACAAATTTTCAAAAATAGGAAAACAATGTTACCAGCAACAGTATGTTTTGGTTCTATCGGTGCAGCTTTTCTGTCAGTTCTATCACTGCAGCTTTTAAAATATTCATTTTAGTGGATAGCAGGAGAATAAAATGGTAGTGCCAATTGACTGTGATTGATGATGCTTCTAAAGTGAAGGAACTTAGTTTTGTTGCAAGAAAAATGAACACAAGTGCCTGAGAGTGACAACATGTGTTGATATATTGAGCATTCTTTGGTCCTCTTAAGTGCCATCCTGATGAGCAGCTGAGGATTTGTCATTCTAGTCTCCACTGCTCCACTTTCTTTAATTTTCACTGAAACAATTTTTTCCTTGGTATTGTACATTTGGTGGGCATGAGAAAAGCAGGCAGTTGTTAATCGGTTCCTTTCAGGATGAAAATCTTGATTGGACTCGGGTGTTTGGGTGTTCAGAATTTCTGGAAAAATTTCTTCCTTGCCAATTTGAAGTCACAACGTTATCTGCAATGGAGGAAGAACCTTATATTGATAGCTGTAATGTGAAAATAATTGCAGAATATGTCCCATGTCTTCAGTCGTTTTGCAAATCAATTTTTAATGCTCTAGTAATGCACAGTCATGCACTGATGATCAATAAATATGAAAGCTTGATTTAATTACTTTGTAAACTTCATAAAAGACCTGTGTTGATGTTTTTTGCTTAACATTTTCTGATGATTGTAGGTGATCACAAGGATTAAGTCACTTCCTCCCTTGTATTCATCAGAGAAATACGTCTGCCTTTTTGGTTCAACTGACCTCTCTTCTGTTGCAGTTGTTGTTGCAGACGAAATTCGATGTCAGATTCCACAACCTGCTGTTCAAAATACAATAAAGACTCCAGGTCAAATAGGTGAATGACAGCCTGATGCAGGGATGTAGCCAGAATTAAAGGTTTGGGGGGGGGGGCGCTGAAGCCCAAGATTCACTCCCCTCCCTTCCTTTTGGGCCTGCAATGCCATTTGGGCTTGAATTCATTTGGTGGAGGGGAGCTAGCTTCAGGCTTGGGGGTGGGGGTGTTTGAGTCCCCAATTTCATGCCTAGATATGTCCCTGGCCTGATGAAGGCATTTTTACATTTTGTTAGATAAAGCAAAAGTTATATAAAAAGTTGTGGGGAATAGAATTCACTGGCATTTAAGTCTATTCTGATGTGTTTGCAATTTAGATATTTATTGATCACATTTGCATTTTTCAGATCATATAAATGTCACTCTTTCACTTTTTTCCACTGCTACTAACGTGTCATTTTTGGAAACAAGCATCACATTCTACAACTGCAGTCAGCACTTTTCGTAAGTGTTATTATATTTAGCAACGAAACGTTTTTGTTCCGAATAGTTCAAGTGATGAAGGCTTAGTTGTCTGTCTGTAATAGTCATCTTCAAATTTAATGAATTGGCTTATTCAACATGTTTAGTTCACTGTTGCTTTATCATTTGACTATAGCAAGCAAATCTGCTGTCTATCCAGTTTAAATTTCTATATTTAGTGATTGACTGATTGATTTACTGATCGATTGGTTGAATGATGAATGATTGATTTTTAGTGGATTCATAAATTTACTTGTCAACTAGTGATTGATTTACCCAAGAGTATTGTATCGTCTGATGATTATATGATTTTAGTTGCACTCTTTGCACAACTACCTTGGGGGTTTGCCACTGGTGCAGTGATAGTAATGCTTGCGGTGAAGTCGACTTCAGCGAGTGTTTCTCCAGACCCATCAGCCAATCAGAGGTCAGTCTGGCTTTGTGGAAATTAAAATGAAATAAATGCAGAAAGTGGATTATATAATCTTCAAGTTTTGTCCAGATGCTCTGTGGAGAAATTTCTTCTTAACATGAGCATCTTCTTCTTTCTTCTTCTTTTTCTTCAATCATCTAGGATGACGATGAGTTTGATATGAGATGACTCTAGGTCTTCCTGTCTCTTGCCATGTGTGTTACTTCTTCTAAGTTCAGATTTTGTTTTCCGACATCTTCTTTTATATTATCTATCCATCTCAGTGATGTTTCATCCAACATGAGCATAATGCATTGATATTGCACACAGCTATCAGTTTGCTTTCTAAAACAGCTTTAAGTACAAGCATTTTTGTCAAACAGTGTTGAATGGTGGTAAATACCATTACACAGTACTATTGTTATCTTAGTGTTATTACTATCTGTGGACAAAATAGCCATCATCCATTTAATTCATGTTTTTGACTCATTTTAATTTAATCTGCCTGATTTTAAGGTGTATCTGAAATATTCACGTTGATTTGATATATTTCTTGCAGATGTGCCCACATCTCATTCACCCAAATGATTCCACAATGTTCGTTTCTGTTGATGTTGTTACACAGTTGAGGATTTTGGGCAGACATTTTCCTCCACCTATTGTAAGCTTCATAAATGTTTCCGGAGCTAAAACGTTTATGAATTCCATTAAAAATACAGAGAGGTCATTTATGACAACATACGCAAGCAAGATTTTTATAATGCTATCTCGAATTAAGAAGCTATTTTCCTTATTAATGTTTTTTATACAATATGAATTCACTGATGCAAATTTATAGGAGTCATTCTAACTATGGGCATGGTGAAATACCACTGAGAGAGAAAGGTAGAAGGATATCGTCCACACAGATTGAGAGAAGTTTGTGAGGCTGTTGTGTCTCGATTCCAAGCAACCTATACCCTGGAGAAAGAGCTCTCTATTGATGAGTCTATGGTTCTGTAGAGGGGTAGGTTGCTATTCAGACAATACATTCCAAAATAGAGACACGAGTATGGGTCCAAGTTGTACATGCTCTGTGAGTCCAGTGGATATGTACGGAACACGCTTTTGTGCATTGTGGAAAATCTGACCCAATGTCAGGCGGCGCTGGCCATGCCAAAAGTGTTGTCATGATGTTGATGGGAAAATGCTTGACCAGAGTCATTCGCTTTATGTCGACAACTTCTACACTGGCATTCCTCTGGCCAAATAGTTGCTGTCCCGAGGAACCCATCTCTGTGGAACCCTGAAGCATAACAGGAGATAGCTTGCAAACTTTGTCACCAAAGCAAAATTACGTTGCTAGTTATGGTTAACCATTATCTCTGAGAACATTGATTGCTCATAATTTGAAAGGTTGTTCTAAGAAATTTTCATTTTCTGGGTGATTCTTTCAGAATTCTTCGTATCCTGGTTATCAATGTGTTATTCATCTTGTTGCTCCACCAGTTGTTCTATCTGCCAGACGAGTGTCATCTGATGAAGTTATATGCGATGCATTTCTGGTATTTAATAATGCACTAAATTATTATGTATTTTATTTACTTAGTTCTTGTTAGTTTTTCAACAGTTTCCTCTATATGTTAACAAACAGTACATTTGAAATTATAGAACTCAACATGTAAGAAGTAATTTCTAGAATGATGAAAAGTGGAATTTGTCAATGGAATTTGTGTTTGTGAGATTTATTTAGAAGGTTTTGAATCATCTTTTATTGATAAATATTTATAAAATTTTGAATATTTTTTGTTTCTTCAGTACAGCTATTCTCCAGAAGAGCCAGAGAAAATAGCAAGCGTTGAAGTGACTTGGACCAGGAATTTTTACATTGATGACTTCTATGGAGTTTCAGGTGATGCGTCTTCTGATGCAATCATGGTGTAGTTACTTGCAATTCTCAATCAGCAGTTCTGTTTCACATTCATAATTTCATACCAGTTGTTTTTGAGATATTTCAAATTCCTGTGTAATTTATTTACGTGTAATTTCAGTTACAATATACAAGTGTGAAGTGCTGGCATCTGACTGTAGTACATGTCTCAGTCTCCTGGAATCACCCCGTTCTACAAAATACAACTGCCAGTGGTGTAACAGCAGGTGTCGACACAATTCAACATGTGGGACAAACCAAACGCTGACCTGTCCACTTCCAATCATCTACAATGTTAGTCAATAAATGCACTTCTGTTAGCGCTATACAAGTTGAGAGCTGTCCTCTATTTGGCTCTTTTTTGTCCTTGCTATCCAATGATTATGCCATCTGTATGTGCATTCATTATCTAGCAGTGAACAAAACCATTTTTAGAAGCTGAATTTTGTATCACGACAATAGGTCTTGAATATAGACTCATGTCGATATACTGAGGTTTATGTTGTTGTTGTTGTTGTTGTTGTTGTTGTTGATGATGTTGATGATGATGATGATGATGATGATGATGATGATGGGGTGGTGGTGATGATGGTGGTGCTGGTGATGATGATGATTGTTTCTCATTGACTGATATTTGGAAGTTACATGGTCTTTTGTGATTTGGATTAGGAGTACCATCGACTGATACCACAGAGTATTAGAAATGTGCTATGAAAGAGCATAATAATAACAACAGTAGTATTGATTTTTTGCTGCTATTGTTGGTATTCTTCTAAAGATTTTTCCACTTAGTGGACCATTGGAAGGAGGAACGCTGCTGACTATCACTGGACTGAACCTTGGAAGAAGTTTTGACCATATCCGCAATTCTGTCTCTGTTGCTGGTGTCCCATGTGAAGTTCTACCAAAGCAATACCTTGTGTCAAGACGGTTTGTGATCTATTCATCGACTCTAATCATACTTACTAATATCCTGCAAATGATGGAGAGATCTTTAAAAATGTTATAATTCACTTTTAGCACAGTGAAACAATTTTCTGAATCCTCATTTGTCACTTTTTTAATTACCCCTCAGCACTAATGGAGAATATAAATAATAATAATAATAATAATAATAATAATAATAATAATAATAATAACAATAATAATAATAATGTGATTTTCAAGTGGTTTGGGAGGCATTCTATATATCTTTTAAAAATTGGTTTCCACGCCTGAACATAATATTCTATATGAGGTCGCGAATCTTATATAATTTTACAATGGATTCATACTTCTATGGTAGTTCACCTCAAGTCTCTTTCTTCCTCTGTGGTGGTTAGGACTTTTCCCCTTAGCATATTCAGTGCCATGATTTAGATTGTCCCAGATGCATTATAGAACATTTGTCTATTTTAAAAGATTCTGCCAGCCCAAAGACCATTGATTTCACAATTTCTTCAGATCCTTCTGTGAAATATTAGCATCATCCACAAAGTTATTCTAAGCATATTTTCTAAATGGTCAATATTATTTCATCTGACAAGCAAGAAAGCATATTTGGGATTTTTGAAGACAGATGATGTTGACAAGTTTCATGGGTTACTCTCAAGAAGAAATGCCCTCAGAGGCTGTGATTGAGTAAACTTGAATGCAATAGAATTGCACAGATGATGCATTTGAGATGCAAATTGTGTCTGCGATAATTTATTATATAAAGTTTTCTATGTATAATTATCTGAATGGATTGCAGAGTCGTTTGCAAAACTGGTCCGTCAACAAAACCGAAACAAGCACTAATCATTTTAACGATTGGAGAGGCAGTAGTTTCATGGGAGTCAGAATTCAAGTACAAGGTGTGTGCTTATGTGGCGTAGCACAAATTGCCGAGTATATATAATTGACGTTTTGCAGTTCCCTTGAAAGAAAATGTAGAAGCAAATGTAGCTTAAAGCCCTTGAAGCAGATGTAGCTTAAGAATAACAGTCTCATCCATTGTAGACTTAAATTATAAGAAGACTTAACAGCATATTCTTTGCAAATTTATGTTTGATGACGGCTTTAGTGTTCAAGATTTTCTTCTTTCTCTTTCAGAGACCAGAAATCACCTCTGCATATCCGAGAATTGGCCCAATTGCTGGCGGGACAGTGATAACTTTTCAGGGTCATGACCTTGATGTAGGTGGCATCTTCAAAGTGCTCCTTGACTACATACCATGTGTGACTGATAGGTCAGCACTGTTATACATACTGCAAAATAAGCATTTGATTGGCAGGAAGAAACTTTCCTGCCCTTGCTTGCTTTGAATGACAGAAATATTTCCATTGTCTATGTTCATCCCATCTTAAATTTGGTGAATGTCTGTTTGAACTGAATTTAAATGATTAGCGAAATAATTAATTACTATCTTGTTTGCAGTGAGCAGCGAAATAGCACCATGCTCACCTGTTCTACTGTGCCTGTACTTGATGCAATGGTGTTAGAACTTGTCGTTGTTTTCGACGAAGTTTCTCGAAGAACTGGAAAAACATTCGAATATAAAGAAAATCCAACAATTCACGAAATATTTCCGCTTGCTTCGTTTGCAAGGCAGGTTTGAAATAAACTGCATATAATTAGGTAACGGATCAATTAGCTTTCTGTATTATTCCATGCATTTAGAATGTCCTTCATATAAGGATACATGAAAATGCAGCACTGGATAGTTTTGAAAATATTTTCATCATTTTGCAGCAATCATAGTAGGATCATTGTCACCTGGCATCTCACATAAAGGCGCTATATAACTTTACTGTTACTTTACATGTAGCTATTAAAACTCTTAATGTTAAAGCTATCGTGCTTGTCATGAATAAAGATTATTATTATTAAAATTCCTACTGTGAAAATTTATTACTTTATATATTGAAAAAATAGGCAAATATATGTGTACATAGTTTGTGTCTGCTTAGATGATGTATTATTAACCAACACCGTCTCTGATTTTAAAATCTACAGTGGAGGCAGAGTTATCACCATAGCAGGAGATTCGTTTACTTCAGTTCAGAGCATTGTCTTCCATCTCTCCAAAGAAAAATACATCTTTAATTCCTCGGTGGGTAACAGCTTTACAGTCAGTGACCATGTTTAACTGTTAATTTTCCATTTGCAAACTACAAAACTTTACGCATACAGTTAAGATGCAATTTCAGTGTGAAGTCCTAAAGCTTATTTACCTGTGGACTAGTAATGCTATTGAAATTTTGTACAGTTAGCTGAATGCATGTGAGACATTTGTAAAATTTTTGCATGTAAAAGAATTTGTGTCTTTAAATTAATAAATTTAGGGTTTATAGTTTTAATCTTATCCTGAATTAAATTCAGTGAATTCACAAACTGTGCAAATGTATTTTTTTAGTGTTTTCATGTCAACAGTTCAAGGCTTCTCTGTCTTTCGCCAAAAATCAAGAATGAAATGCTCTGTCCTAAGTCCCTGGAATTTGGATCTGACACAGAATTCTGCAATTTTCAAGTATCATTTACAATGGATGGCGTGGCATCTGTTCACGATTTGCCTCTTTATTATCCAGACATAAGATCCACTTTTACTGTTGTATCAGATCCAGAACTTCGATCTTTTGACAACGGCCGCAGAATTTATCGTGGAGAAGCCCTAGTTCTTGGAGTAAGGGCACAGCTTTAGCACAATGAACTTCGTTCAGATTGAAATTATAATTTATTTAAACTTAGCATAATTTAAAGTGGCTTAGGAGGCATTACTGCCTGTGTGATAGCCACTTGGGGCACTAACAGGGCTTGAACCCGCTCCGTCAGCCTACCGCTTCAGCAAATAACCCACTCTGTTATCTCCACCCAACATTTTAACATGTTTTATGAAAATAACAGTGTTGTGCAAATATCAAAGACATTATCATTTTCCAAGCATATACTGACCTGACATATGTTACATTTTTAAAGAAAAACATCCTGAACATTTTGCTCCACCCATATTTGGACTTAATAATTATTTTTGAAAATTTACATTTTGTTTGAGTCTGTATTTCAGAACAAAACTGAAAACACAGTTTGTTTCTTTGGGATTAAACCTTTTTCAATTTTTCTGTTTCTTATAGATTGAGTATGTTAGTGCATATCCTAAATGATAAATATGCTTTTGGTTTAAAATAAAACTTTGTTAAGATTGTGACAATGTATGCAGATGATAGCAGTTCTAGAATGCTGCTTTGATACTTGTAGTATCCATTTAATATTCATATACGGTTAGGATGTCATGAAGAGGTTGCCAAGTATATCAAAGTTAGATATTGAATTATTGTTAAAATTATTTTAAAGGTTAGTATTTGTGTTATTATAGACCCATTGAAGGCATGAAATTTTAATTGTTACCCGTAAATGTGTGTATTTGCAAAGTGCTATTTGTGTTGGACTAAGCGACTGTTGAACAACTGTCCTTATTTTAATAATTCAGGGTCAGAATTTGAATCTTGCATGTGGAACCACTGAGGCAATGGTTTTTATTGGCATGGAGATGTGCAAAGTGAATTCTATGGATGCGGAAACTATTTACTGTTTGCCTCCAGTCTATCAACCAAATGCTTTGGATTTTGCTGGCAGAAGAACTGGACAGTTTCCAGTTGTTAAAGTTACGACTTTATTTCTCTTTGTTTTTATCAGAATTTGGTACCTCTTTTGTCTTATTATAAGAGTTTTTAAGTCTGTTTTCATGCCAAAGCTATTTAAAATTGACATTTTTATGGCCTTAAAGTTTAATGCTTTTTATCATGAAGAATTTTTAAAGAAGCTGTTTCATAAATGTTTTGCAATATGGAATTTGGAGCTGTCCTCATTGTCTTAGCATTTTTGATTTTCTAATCAATTTAATCAAATTTTGAGGCCTTTCAATTGACAATTAGCTTGATAAAAGTAACAGATCATTATGCATTATGGGGATGGCTTATATTCTGTTGTATTA
The DNA here is from genome assembly GCA_018105865.1 of Metaphire vulgaris. Taxonomy (NCBI): domain Eukaryota; kingdom Metazoa; phylum Annelida; class Clitellata; order Crassiclitellata; family Megascolecidae; genus Metaphire; species Metaphire vulgaris. Next base: position 8,224,540 of record CM030843.1, read on the forward strand.
GGGACTGCATGCTATGTGTGCCATAGATATGTCTCTATTTTAATAATCTGTCATTATTTCTTCTTGTACTGTAGGTTGTCATTGGAAATTTTGTGCAAATCCTTGGGGAGCTGGAATATCAGGGGCCAATAACCCTCTTCAATGAGTACTGGGTCATAGGGTTTGGAGTGGGGGGTGGGGCTGTCTTCACAGTCATTGTCATCGTCCTTGTAGTCTACAAACGGAAGAGCTCAGAGGCCGTTCGCCAATTTCAGAAACTGCAATTCCACCTGAACACTATGGAAATTAACATTCGTAATGAATGCAAACAAGGTAATGGCACTAATGCCAGCATTGAATAATGAATCACTCAATCAATCAATCACTCAATCAATCACTCAATAGATTGCTCCCCCGCTGTTCTGACTGATCTTCCAGATTGACCTGGCTCTAATTCTATTTGGATTTGGTGCGCCATCGGCCGATGCCCTGGGCATTATGATAGTGGCGCCATAGAAGTTTATTGAGTTATTGATTGATGCTTGGTGTAACATTTCAAAGGTTTGCCGAGACTTAGCGATTTCAAAGACTTTCGCGACAGAGCAATTTCAAAAGCTTACAACAACAGACTGATTTGAACAATTGCTAATGGTTGAAATTGGTTGAAGGGAAGAAGACAGAAGGTTGGCATTAGGGGAGGCCATTCGCAATGGGCAAGAGTTATCAGTGGAGTACCTCAGGGCTCAGTGCTTGGGCCATTGCTTTTTCTAATATATATAAATGATATCGATGAAGGATTACTGTCCAAAATCTCAAAGTTTGCCGATGATACAAAGTTATGCAGAAATATAGATTCGGAGGATGATGCAAAAATTTTACAAGAAGATCTAAGAAAATTGTTTCAGTGGTCTGTGGACTGGCAGATGCTTTTCAATATTGATAAATGTTCTGTAATGCATGTTGGGAAGTCTAATAATGGTAATGAATATTCTTTAGGGGGGAAGGTTCTAACCACAACAGAAAAAGAAAGAGACTTGGGGATAATCATTATAGAAGTATGAATCCATCTCACCAATGCATGGAGGCAGCAAAAAGGAAACCAAATGTTGGGAATGGTGAAAAGGACAATTGTGAGTCGTGACAAAGAGATAATCATTAAACTTTATAAGTCATTAGTAAGGCCTCATCTGGAATACTGTGTCAGGCTTGGAATCCATTCTTGAAAAAGATATAGAACTTTTAGAAAAAGTGCAAAGTTTAGATTCTGGAAGATGGTCAATGGGTGCCATAATTTAAGCTAAAAAAAGACTTTCAATATTGTGGACTGACAACATTAGAAAGGAGAAGAGAGAGGGGGATTTGATAGAAACATACAAAATAATGACTGGGAAAGTAGATGTGCCATATGATCGATTCTTTACATTTTGGCACACTATAGCAGCACAAGAGGCCACAAGTGCAAATTGTTTAAGCAGAGGTTGGTCAAGAAAGAAAAACTTTTTTTAGTGCAAGGGTTGTGGACAAATGGAACAGTTTGGACGAGGTGGGAGTGACAGTTGAAACAGTGAACGGATTCAAAGGCTATCTAGATAAACTAGGTTATTGAATGCAGATGGTTACATCAGTGGTTTTCACACAGGCTTACTTAGCCTCCTAAACCACTTAAAATCACATTATTATTATAATGTTTAAAATGATTGGCCAGCAGTGACAAAGTGATTTCAGTTGCTTGATAATAGAATTATAAAATAAGACTGAAACAACGGATTTTCCACCAAAAGATTTTCGACGAAGTGATTTTCGATGAAGTGACTTTTTACTTTTAAAGATTTTCAACCTAATGATTTTGACAAAATGACACCGACCACCGTTCCTCTACTGATGCTAAAACAGTGTTGAGAGTTAAATACCTAATGCCAACTGTGAATTGGTTGATACACCGTTGTGAAGTTAAGGGCAGCGTAGCACCGAGAGAAATTAAATTGACTTGTCGGCACATTGCATTGCAAGGTCATATTGTATGTAAAGATAGTCGGCATTGTTTAGATTCTGGACAGTGCATATGAAACATGAAGGCTGCTGTATATTTTTAAAAATTAATTTACAATTTTTTCAGGTAATTTTTTTATGAACACTGTGGTATTCTTTATCTTTAGCATTTGCTGAGTTGCAGACAGAAGTGTCCGACTTTACAAGTGACTTGAACAGCATTGGCATTCCATTTTGGGATTACAATGTCTATCTGCAGAAGAACCTCTTCCCTGCTCATCCAGATTATTCTGTTTTGAGATGTGACTTGAAGGTCATTGCTGCTTTGGGGCTGTCCATAAATGACGTCGTGCACTTAGGGGGACGACGGGGTTCAAACATTTGTGAAGATTTGTAACGACGGGGGAGAGAGGGCTCCAGAAATGTGGCGTCACATGATACTAAATATTGTTTTTAATACAGCAACGTTATAAAAATCGGGAGTAATTAGTAATTTTACATGTATAAATATTATACTTCATTTTTTAAAAAGAATTTGAAAAAGTTTCTGAATATCATTTTAACTATTATAATTGTAATGAATATTTTCAAACAGATTCAATCAATCAATCAACTTATATAGCGCCACTATCATAATGCCCAGGGCATCAGCCGATGGTGCACCATTGCAATACCTGCTTCAGTCAAGAAATAAGTGATTTGAAACATTAATTTTGACATTGGAAAGATGATGAGGCGGGGGAGGGTTAACTCATTGTGACGCCATATTTGATGGGGTCTCACGTTTTGTGACGAGGAGGAGGGTGAGGGTAAAAACTGTCAAAATCGAGTGACGTCATTTATGGACGGCCTCTTTGAACAAATTGTGCAGAAAAGTAATCACCCTGATTCTTTTGACTTGTAGCTGGTTGCCATTTATATATTTTATACTTTTTATGAAAGCACTTTGAACAGCACAAACAAATGTACAATAAATCTTTACACAGCTGCCAATAGTCTTTCAGAAGTGCAGTGTTAAAACATAGAAATGTGTTTGATTTTAGCGCACCATTTATTTTCTAAAATACTTAACTCAAGGTTATTGAAATTGCTATGATGATGATGTAGGCCAGAATTTTTGTGAAAAATAGTGTGGAATGTTGAATTTTTCAGGCAAATGAGGACCGGTACAAATGTTGTGATGATCGATTGCAGAATTTCAAGCAGCTTCTTGATTGTCCTCAGTTTCTTCTTATATTCATTCACACTTTGGAGCAGCAGAGGAATTTCAGTATCAGAGACAGGTAGATGAGTTTCATCATATATGAATAAGCATTGTGCAAATACCAGAATGTGCTGTAATATAGATCCCATCCAGTCTATACAGATACTGGGTAATTAATTTTATTTGAACTGGCCGGGATTCGACAGATTTCTTAGAACTTGTTTTACCAATGTAATGGGGATTTTGCTAGTTTTAAATTGCCAAGTATTTCAGAGGTTTTGCCTAAAAAATCTAATTTCATGTAGTACAGTACATTTACATTTATGCGTTTGATTTGTAAGTTAGCTTTCCATTGACGTTAATAAAGAAACTGAATGGTGCTGTTTTTGTAGATCAGTTGTCGCTTCTCTTCTTGTTATTGTTCTTCATGACAAGATGCACTACATGACTGAGTATGACGTAGTGATTGGAATAATAATAATAATAATAATAATAATAATAATAATAATAATAATAATAATAATAATAAATAAGGTGATTTCAAGTGGTTCAGGGGGCTTTAGCCTGTATAAGAACCATTATAGTTACTCTCAGCATTTAATAACCCAGTTCTCCTAGATGACGTCTGAATCCAGTGGGAAGCTCTGTAAAAAAAATTCAATCCAGAATCACAAAAACCCATTTACTCGTAATATGATATTGAATTATTTTATATCTAATTCTTTTTAAAGACAAAGGCATTGACGTGTTTTGCTCATAGAATTTTGAGGTGTTTGCTGAATGAATTGATTGGTCGCTGCATAGAGAAGCGTCAGGTGAAGCTTATGCTTCGAAGGTAAATGTTTTGATGTTCTGTTGAAATAACTTTTTAAAACTTTGGCATTTACAGATATGAGCTCACTAGGCAAATATATGTTATTTCTTTGGATGTCACCTAATCTAATCTACAGTATTTAGTGAGCCAGTGTGTTAAAACTGTAGATAAATTTGGAAATTAAGAACAATAAAATGATTTTAATGTTTTTGATATAATATGAAAGTAAATGCTCTCTCTCTTTATGTATATATATATATATGTGTGTGTGTGTGTGTGTGTGCGTGTTAAAATTATATGTAGATATATATGTTCAAATTATGGACATATGATTCTCAGATATATCACACAAAAGAATTTTTGTTTTTGCTTGGGTTACTCAAATGATTTTCATTCAAACACTAAGCCAATCTTGAGAATGTTTCCTTAGTTTGCCATGTACAGTATATGTTATGTCACTAAGATCCTGTCACTCAGACAGTGCAACCTGCAAATGGCATTGTTCTGTTGAAAATTCTACAGGAATGAATCAGTGGCTGAGAAGCTTCTGACCAACTGGCTGACACTGTGTATGTACGACCACCTTCGGAATGATTCTGGAAAGGCGTTGTTTATGCTGTTTAAGGCAATCAAACATCAGATTGAAAAGGGTCCGGTGGATGCTGTAACATCAGAGGCCAGATACGCTCTGATGGAAGATCGCTTGCTCCAACAAAAGATAGAAGCAAAAGCTCTTGTAAAATTCTAAACAATTTTACATTCAGTTATAAATATCTGCAATCAATCAATCAACTAATTAGATTATGTTTCTAAAAATAAATATTAGAGGAAGCAGATTATAACAACATTTTAACATATGTTATAATTTTGTATAATTTACAAAAATTGCATTTCAAAAGACCTTAATAGGAATGCAGATATTGACTTTCTTATATAATTGTCAGCAATGTTGATTGTAATTTGAGTTTCTACATTATAAAACATGTCTGTTGGAAAATTTCATTTCATATTTTGTTGTTGCAGTGAATAGCATTGACAGCTGTGGATTTTTACAGGTGATACATTTGTTGCCTGGAGGAAGTTTTCCTTACTTGGAATCAACCACCTGCAAAATGCTTGACTGTGATACAGTTACTCAGGCAAAGGAAAAGGCTCTAGATGCAATTTTTCTCAATGCTCCATTCTCTTTCCGACCCTCGGTTCTCGATATTGATCTCAGTTGGTTTCATTTTCTTTCTTTTACAAATTTTGTCTGTATTTTAGATTTTTATACAGAGCATTAGCATCCAAATCTCTGTAGACGTTTACTGATTGAATGCTGGTAAAGGCCCTGGCTTGTATGTTGTGTGTATTGTGACTTTGAATTGAAGACTACATCTTGTTCTGTTTATCATATATTGAATTTTCATAATATACAGAATGGAAGTCTTCACACCATGGAATAATCACTCTTAACGACGATGATGTAACAGCAACAACAGACAGAGGATGGCAGAAGATCAACACGTTGGCACACTACTGCATTCCAGATGGCGCCACTTTGACAATCGTTCCACAGAGAAACCGTCTTCCAGCTTTCAGTTTGTATTCCACACTGTTAATTTCCTCAGTCCAGTAAGATTTTACAAAGATAGTTTCACGCATGCAAACTGCACTTATGTATAATTCCCTGCAAATGTAAAGATATTTAACTCCTGAACTATATTTGGTTTTTAAAAACCATATTGCTAAAATTATTTTCAATATAACTGAACAATGAACATTATTTAAATCAATCAATCAATCAATCAACATTTGTTTATTTCCAACACAACTCAGATTATATATATATCAAATTACATTTGAAAAATTTACATAGATCAAATCTATTGTAATTATTTAACAGATGTATTTATTTAACATAATGGTCATCAATAATGAGTACCCTTTAATTTTAATGAAGAAACACATAAGTTTGAAAATAGGCATTTCTATCATTTAGTCAAAAGTAGTAACACAATAGCTGGAAAAAAGATACCAAAAAGGAACAAAGTTCCCATCAATAGGTATCTCATAAAAAATTGTAATAATTATATTGGTATATTGCCATATGTAATGACTAACCACAAACAAGAAATATCGTCATAAGAATTGAGACATCATTAAAACAGATCAGTCAGAGAGTCAGATCATTTAAATATTGAGTTAATTAGGACTTACTAGATATAATATACTGAGTTAGTTTGATTTTGAAAATGTTTAAATTTGTTAATTTTGTTAGAGAATTTAGAAGACCATTCCACATTTGAGGACCAAAAAATTTAATTGTGAATAATCTCATGTTAGAATGTGCATAGGGGATAGAAAATTGATTATAACTTCTAATGTTATGAATATGTATTTTTGTTTATTGTTGCAAAGTATCTAGATGTATAGAAGCAAGTTGGTAATAATTTGTTTATGAATTTAAACAAAAAAATTGCAGTTTGTTGTTTATGGATATAAGCTATATTAAGGATATTAAAGTTCTAGTAAAGATAATTAAATTTGTTCTTGAGTATCCTGAGAAAATCCTAGTTACTGTAATCTGAGTATTTTATTTTGTAAGATTTGAAGCTTATTAGTATTATATTCAGAGTTATAAGTCTATATTATATTACAATAGGTTAAGTAGGGATGAATCATCAAGTAATAAATTTCTAGTAATTAATTTCAGTATATGTCTCATTATATTAAGATTTTTGGACAGTTTGAGTGCTAATAGAGCAGTATGCTCTTTTTCCATTTAGATTCTGATCTATTATTACTCCCAGGAATTTAGTAAATGTTTTTGAGAGATTTCCATATCATTTATTTTAATTTTGGGGATATTGTTAGGTAATAATTGTTGTTGTTGTAAGATGTTTTGGATGTCAGTCATTCACCTGTCAGCTCTATGACTCCTTTCTTCATGTCAGAAGAAGGCTCCAAATTCTATCATTTGGTAAACTTTTGAAAGTGTCTGTGCATCTTTTCTTTTATCGTCAAGTCATAACATTTTGTAAAAACATATTTGGACAGTGTTGTAATTTAGAGCTCTCTCTGCCTGACAGTGTATGAAATTCTTTCAAAATTTGAAATTTTTATGGTTAGTTTTAAAAATGAATATATGACTTTAGAGTTTTATGAATTTTCCATATGGAGCTAGTTGGGTATCATGATTCACATTTTTTCAGGTTAAACATGATGATAGCCAGAACTCTGGTCGCTCACAGAAAGTCATTTCAGAAATATTTCTCACAAGACTTCTTGCCACAAAGGTAAGGAAGAAGCCAAAAGTTAATCTCTGGTTATCAAATAAATTTATAATTAACTTTAGAATTTGAAAAAATTTACAATATTATAATTAGTATAATAATTTTTCACTTGGCACTAATCTTTATCATACAATTTGCAAATTATGTGCCCCCAGTGCACTCTTCAGCAGTACATCGACGATCTTTTCACGACAATGTTAAATGCTGGTTCAACACTGCCTCCTGCGATCAAATACCTCTTCGATTTCTTAGACAACACTGCCGCCCAGCACACATCATTGATCCAGAGGTAACACATATCTGGAAAAGCAACAGGTAGGAAAAGGACATTTCTTAAATAGCTGCAGTTTATTTTGTAACAGACTTCAACCCACAGTATAAAGCTTAGTTGTTTCCATGACAAACCCTGCAGGATGTATGATCACAAGTCCAAAATTTGCAAGAGGAATAGGGTTTTGAGGAGCTAGAACATCCTCCTATGCCCTTATTGCAAGTTCAAACTTGTCTAGGGATACCAGATCAGTTAGAAAGAATTTAAGGACACAAAACACACTGGCTTGTCAGACTTTTCAGGACGTTAAAAAGCACAAAAAAACTAGTGATGTCTTTTTCTGCTTGTCAGATTTTTTGGAACTTTAAAGATGCAAAATAGCACAAAAAGATAGTGATGTCCTTTTTGCTTTTCGGACATTTTACTATGATTTTAGGACGTTAAAGATGCAAAAAAGTACAAAGAACTAGTGATGACCTCTTTTAGCAATCATTATTCATCAATTACAAAGTCCTTTTAATCTAGCGTAATGTCTAAAATCAGTAATCACTATTTAAAATGAAATTTAAGGACATTGTGTGTCCTTATTAAGGACAAATGCCCTCAAGGATGGGGTCACGGAATTTGAGGACTGTCCTTATCATTTAAGGAAAGGACGCCTGGTAACCCTAAACTTTTCTCTAGATTTTCCTCAAATGACTGTCATTTCTGTCTCAACTCCAGCAGCCATGATCAAGTACTTGTTCCATTGTCTGCCAAAATTACCCTGTTTGATGACAGATCAGTTACTGCCACAAAGACCTGGAATTCTTCTACTATACCTTCTGCCTTCTTCTATACTACTATCTTTAATTCAAGAAGCACTTGGAGACATGTTTTTTTTCAGACCAGCTCAAGTTAATAACTAACAATGAAATGTATTCACACAGTTCATAATGATATGTTACCACATAAATCTTAACTTAATAATGTTAATAATAATTTAATAATAATAATAATTTAATAATAATAATAATAATACATTTTTAGGTAATCTCTTCTATGAGGTTTTGGGTTGGTCTGGTAATATGAAGGCAAAAATTCTATTGCACACAATATACTATCCAAATGGAATCTAAAGACTTGCCAATTCTGCTCTTTGCTTACCTGTCTTACCTTTGCTTACCTTTAATGCCCTTGACTATGACCTTTGCCATGATTGTGTAGCTGTAGAAATTGTTTTAACAGCAATACAGCAGCAGCAGCATTTTATTCACAAGTCATAATGATGATGCATTATTACTTGTTGTTTATGTTTCCATTGTTGATTTTTATTTATGATCAATTTTTAGCCTTCTTCTGAGGTTTTGGATTGGTCTAATTAAGAAACCAGAGTTTGTTTTTGATATCAATAAATCCATAGTCATTGATTCCTGTTTGTCAACCATTGCACAGACTGTCATGGACACCTGTTCCACCCAGATGCCGAGTTTGGGCAAGGTGGGTGTTTTTTTTACCTACAAATACCCAGTGCTAGTGTGGGGCTGTCTGTGGTAACTTCAGGGAAACATATCACTGATAAATTATATGCACAACTTTGCTGTAAATTGTCTTTAATTAAAGTCAACAGACGCTAAATGAATTTAAGAATATATATTGCAATTTTTATGTTTGTTAATGACCTAAATTAGCTGATTTCAATTGTAAAAATCGTTATTAGATTTATTTTGTTGTCATCCTTATAATTATTCAAAAGGAATTATTAATTATTTAAAACAAGAGTGATTAGTTGAAACTGTTTGACCATCCTATTGTTCCTCACAGAGGGTTGGAAGTAAGGCATTGGTATTGGAACATTGAAATGCTAATGTTAAATATCGTAGCTGATTAAACCTGATTTCAAGATTTTTCTTTGTGGTTGCCTTTCATTTGAGCAAGATTCAATTGATAATTGTCATATTGTTTAGATTTATGGTACCGCCACTGTTGTAGCCAGGGTTCCAAAATAGGGATCACCATCATTTTCTCCAGCCCAACTTGGTCAGGCCTGATTAGGATTTTGGGGGCGTTGTGAGCTCCCAATGGGGTCTGAAAACTCAGGGTAATATTAGATTCCTATACTGAAATTTGGAGCATATCTTCAGACTCTTTGACAGCATATTAACAATTATAATATCACCTTGCAACAAGCTGATAAAATTGTTACATCGATTTTGCACTAATATCATAACCAGTCTAAGCCCAAATAGGCCGGAACTAACTGGTTCATATATTTATTATTTCCAGGATTCTCCATCAAGCAAACTGTTATTTGCGAAAGACATTCCACGATACAGACAATTACTTTCACACTTCTATCGTGAAATCCAAGAATTGCCTTCGGTTACCGATGAAGAAATGTCCAAAATTTTGCTTTGCCATTCACAGGTAAATGATGGTTTTAAATATTTTCGATGAATTCGAATAGTTTAAATCTTTTATGTGCTTTAGGACATGTTGTTCCTAGCTATTAATTTTTTAACAAGACAGAAAATGTCCATCTTTCAATGACAGCTGATTAGGAAATACAACAATACACGCAGAATGGAAAGCATTAGAAAGAGGCCTCATGTTTTGACATGTGAAGAACTTGTACTAAATTAGATATTTTACCATTCCTGAAAACGTATTTGAGTAGAAATGATCACCAGTGCCATTTCACAGATGCATGCGAGGAATTTTCAATAACAGACATTATAGGATCCTGTTGATTATTATATATCATTGGTTGACATGTCATCTGCGACGGGTCAGGACAACTGGGTAACGCCGATTGGGTCCCGGACAACTGGGCCCGCCAACTGGGTAACGGGACATCTGGGTAACGGGACATCTGGGTAACGGGACATCTGGGCCCCGCACTATCGAACTCGACTTATGCCTAATAATAAATGAGGGTTGTTGTAAAACTTCGGGTGGTCTGTCTTCTTTTAGCCTGTCATCGGCTACAAATTGAGTACATATTCTTAATGGGAGGAGGCGCTGTTTCTTTGATCGTAAATACAACCTATAGTTACTACAGGCTTATATGGACTTAAGATTAAGAAGCACTGAGCCTTCGCTGTATTCCTGCAGACATTTATGATGTTAAAGCATAAAACCGGCAAACCAAAATAGTCGTTGCCTATTCCATTCATCAACACCATTCTCTCTTTCTCTATTGTACGGGGCCCAGATGTCCCGTTACCCAGATGTCCCGTTACCCAGATGTCCCGTTACCCAGTTGGCGGGCCCAGTTGCCCGGGGCCCAATCGGCGGTACCCAGTTGTCGCGGACCGCATCTGCGAACCTCTGGTGTTTGCAAGTATTCTTTGTTGCATTTCAGATGCATGCGGCTGGCTTCAACTCTGCCCTGGCTCTTAAAGATCTGTACAAATATGCTGCAGAGTACAAATACGAAGTGAATATCTGATTTGGTTTAGTCTTCATTTCTATCTTATTTTATTCACCTCACATAATATTGTAAATTTCTGCTTAATACAGTAAAGGGAACATTTTAAAGTACAAAGCAAAAACATTGCAAAATGTTGATTTGTTTTGCATTCATATTTCTTCAGTTACTTGAAGCTCTCGATGATGATTCCTTCGCACAAAAGTTGCTTCTTGGGAAAAAATTTGAGCAAGCATGCAGGACAGTTGAAGGAAACAATTTCTATTAGACATTCTGTTTGTTATGCATGTCAGTTGCTGACAACTGAATAAAAATGCTGTGCATTGCTGTTAATAATAATCATGGTAATTAACATTATCAGTAGATATTATTAACACAATTAATTTAGATACTGTACTAGCTGTGTAACCTGTAAAAATGATGGGGAAGATTGGCTATTTCCTACCCCAAATTATTGCAAATGTTCATATTATTACATATAACAATTTTAAAATCTGAAAATGTAAAGTGAATACGTGATTATCATTTAAAATTTTGCCTACGACCAGGAACGTCATTTGCTGGGGGGAGGCAGGGGGCGAATGATTGTGCTTTTCAGTTTTTAAAATGCAAATTGACTAAACAAGCAAAAAAGGTCATCGACTCCTCGAGGAGTAATTAGAAGTAATTAATCGATGACTGACGAGCAAAAAAGCCGTCAACTTTTTTGCAAAGTTGCCAGGTGGAAAGTGTCTTGCGGCTCTTGCCCCCGGAAAACAGTGAAATGACGTCTCTGCCTACGACCTCACTCGGTCTTGCCCGACCACAGAGGGCTGTACCCCAGAACGGGAATATGACTTCAGTTTGGGCCTACAGTCTCAAAGGGGTTTGGTCTCCCATGGAGAATGTGCCCCCCTTTTAGGCTTACCACCCCGTAGGGCTTCTTGGTCTCACATGTGGCTGGGACTTGACCCCTAGTAGGGCCTACGGCCCCACACGGGAGATGCGCCCCCAGACCCGTCGGAACGAATTTTTAGCAAGGGGTGCATTTTTTCAGGCGCATAGCTAAAAAAATCATCCTATCTTTGGAATGCTGTGTGGTCAAAAACAGACAAAGGAAATTATTACATTAGATTTCTTAATGCATAGCTTATTGATTGCTTGAAATATGAGTATTATAATAAGGATACTTATGTTTTATTGTAATTGCTATGCATGCTGTAGTCAAATAGCTGCAAAATTTTGGCATTTGATAGGCCTACATGAAAGTCTTAAAATCATTCGAATTTTGTCTGTGGTAATGTCTAACTGCCAATAACTTGATCTATGTGAGAAACTCAAAATCTAATATGCTTAAATATATATACTGTACATATCTCACATTAACACTTCATTAAAAATCACATGACTACTCTTGGTCTCGACAGAAGGGGCCTGAAACATCTGCCATCTTGTGGCAGTGCAAATGGACATTGAGAACAGACATGCACATTTAATTTATTGTGTCTAGAGGAAGTGTTGTGAGCTCCTTCATCAGGGTCTGGGGCAGAGCCCCAGAAGATTTGAGTACTATTAGAGTAAGACTGTGGGCTCTGATGTATATTTTAACAGGATAATATCTAACACACTCCACAGTCAAGTCCTGAAACAATATATACAGATTATTCTTTCCTGAACGCAGGGCATGAAATTTAATACAGTTCAATCATATTCAACACTTGTTTCACTGTATTTGATGGTTGCTGAAACCATTTAGACTTTCATTATTTGAATAAGAAGCGGTCCTTTCTGTGAATGGTATGACTACGCCCTGTCTCTGGAGCATTCTCAGAATGTCTAATATTGAATCAAGTTCTGCACGGAATCGATCGATCTCTTTCGTTTTCGATTCAACAATTTTCTTCCACTTGGCAGCTTCTTCCGACACTTCCTCGGCCACCGATGATTGATTCTGTCGCAGCAACTGTTCCAACTGTTGCTCTCGTTGCCGGTGTCTCGTTTCCATCAGATGTATTTTCTCTTGGAGCATTTCAAAATGTCGCATTTGCTGAAAAATAAGAAGACAATATCTATCTTCCAGTGGTAGTTCCAAGAATTCTTGGTGGGGTGCAATGAATTTTTAGGTAGTTGATGGGGTATGCAATTAAATCCTGAAAAAGGTTGACAAGAAATAAAGGTCACTAGCAGTGTTTTGCCCAATAACAAATATAAACCTTGCGAAAAAGGCCCTACAAGCAAAAAACCTTGGTGGGGGATGCATCCCCAGTCATCCCCAATGTGGAACTGCCCCTGCTAACTTCTCATCTTTTGTGTGCTCCTAAAATTAGTCTTCAACCGTTCCATTATTCTTCCATGACTACCTATTTACGATTTTGCAATTCATGCAATCGGAAATGCAAATGTCAAAATCTTAACATAATGCGATAATTACAACAAAATTAAAATTAGATCAACATTTTCAAGCAGCTTACAGGTGTATGGCTACTCTTTGCTTCCTGTAGATCTTGTTGAAGCTGTTTCACCTCTGCCTCAAGAGATAACTTTGAACTCTGCAGGAGTGAAACGTGTTTACTTTCAACTAAACTCTGTGCCAACTGTTCCTTCAAGTGCTGTATCACCACCTGTAAAGTTAAGCATAAATAGAGTATGGCTACGTCACAGCTCCTGTTTCATATACTGGTACTTAGTGGCCAGTAGTTTTCATTAATGCTCATAAAAGCAATAGCAATGATAGTGTATACTACCAGTAATACTATAAATCAGTTACTGAAGAAAGTACATAATTTTGTAGTATTCTAAACCCTTGCCTCTTGTGCTGATGTTCGATTTTGCAATTCAGCAATATGAGAACTGGAATGTTCCACAGCTTGTACTGCAACAAGTTTCTGTAGTTCCACATAATGAGCTTCCTTCAAACCAGAAACCTAAGACAAGAATAATAAAATCAAATTCGAAAATTCATATTTCAACTGCATACAATTTTATTGGGGAATTCTGAAAAACCATGACTTTCAAAGTCCAGAGGTATTTATGATTATCTCTGGCTTTCAACAGTTATTATATAGCAAACACATTTTGTGATAATGTATCAACATAAGCCATTCAAAAACAATTGTCTTTACGTACTCGTTCTTCCATTTCCTCCTGATGACATCTTTCATTTGCTTCTTGTTCAGCCGTCATTTTCTGCAACATCACTCTCTTCTGCTCCACCTCAAGCGTCAAAGCTTCAACCTAAAAAAGTGATAATTCATGTAACTAAAATAATGTATCTTACAATAATGTATCACAATGAGTTTAAGTAGCAGGTAATGCCATATCATTCTTGGGATAAATCTAATCAAATCCAGATGATTCTTAGGTAACTCAATTATATAGAATTCTGGTGTTATACTACTAAGCATGGATCACTCAAGAGTGACACTTCAGACATAAATTTCTCGGGCATTCATAGCACCCACGAGTGATTTGTCTGCCCCCAACTATCTCACTAAAGTGCAATGACCACTGGTAATTATAAGTCACTATGCACCATTGATTCACAACACTTCTGTTGTTCAGTCCTTTTCAGGTGCAGGCCTAGTAGATGTCTGAAATGAATTACCAAAATCCATTCATGGCTGCAACTTATCTGACATCCCATTTTCTAAGCATCCAAAGACAAACAACTCTTACTAAAAATGGGCCATATAAATAATTCAGTTATACGTACTTAACTTACTTCAGAAATTAGGCAGAAAAAGTCTAACCTTCGATTTGAGGGCACAGTTTTCACCGAACAGATCGGAAGCATGTTGTCCAGCAAAGGCCTCTGGATTGTAGTCTTTTTGCGGAACAGGAGCTTCCATATGGATTGGTAGCAATCGACCATCTGCGTCTTGTCCATTCAACCTCTTTCTTTTGAAAGTTTTTCCACTTGTAGTGGTGATTTTGATCTGCTTCTTTTTGTCAATTGGAACCACAGACGTTGCTGGAAAAAGAAAGGCAAAATAATTCATATGAACTATGGGCTCATCCATATAGTACGTATGCAAAAAGAGGCATAATTTCAACCCCTCCCCTCTGTTGCACACAGCCACACACCGTACATAAGCAACATATCTAAAATCCAAAATTCCAGCTCTCCTCAGTGCGTATGTACTACATCAGTGTTTCTGAAACTTTTTAGGATTTCTTGCATTGTGGTTCCTTAGAAATTTTTGTGATGACCTATGGACCTTATAAAATTTTATTTTTAAATTACCGGTAACTGTAATTAACACATAGGCTACTTGTTTTATCAATCAATTATTTATTCAGAAAATTGCAATTAAAATGGAATCAGCACTCTTAGAGCCATCAGTGTGTTTTGTGTTCTGAGGTGTTGGTGAGCTATCTTGAGAAAGTAATCCCTTCACGGTCCCCCTGAAACTGCTCGGCGGTCCCCTATGGGACCGCGGACCCCAGTTTGAGAACTACTACTATATGGATGGACCCTTTCTGTCAAAATATCAACAGCCTGAATAACCATGACTAGATAAATAAAAGACAGATTAACTAAAATCTTACTTAGTGTTAGCAGTTATACATCCATTCACAATGCCCAGCTAAGTCAAAGCGTCAAAAAACAGTTCGGTAATGCACAAGATGTTTCTTAATAATCTATTAACAACATATTTACTACAATGACAGTGTTATTTAAATTCATTTTGTGATTAATTTGGCATTGATTATAATTTTAAAGGAGAAAAACACAACCTTCAGCCAGCCTTTCTGCCATTCCTCTGAGATCCCCACCAAGGCTCTGATTATCACTTTTCAACTTTTGAATGATCTCCAATAACCTTTGGTTGTAAAATTTCTGCTGAACCTCATCTGTTTTCTCTCCATTATTACCAAAGCTTTTCTCACCAACACCTGACTTGTTGGGAGCTAAACACAACAATGTTGTCACAACAGAGACATGCTATACAAAAGTCATTATATTTGCGACAAACAGGCTTACTAGAGAACTGATAAAAATAAGCAACAAACTAACATGATCATCAAAGTACCTTACACAATGTGTCTACACCAAAATAACATCAAACAAATGTTATTAACAATTAAAATCTGCAATGCTTATAGTCTAGTGACTTATGAACCAAGTACAAGAGAAAAGAATGATCATTTATACTTGAATATAAAATTGGAAAAATTCTTATTTTTGCCATCCATATACAATGGAATTCTGAATAAATCCCTCAACAATTCATGTGTTGGAGAAAAGCGTAACATTTGCAGAAATCAACATCTGAGATCACCCATATCACAGTTGAGATAAAAGATAACTTTTTGACAATCTTCAAATATCCAAGGATGCCAAAATGCTCAATATGAATTCTTGTAGTCTGTAAAAATGTAGTATGCCATAAACTGGTGTTCTGCCTTGACAATCAGTGCAACAGGAATGAAAAACATTTGACTGAAAAAGAGCCAATAATTTTTGGAATCGATACAAGAAGGAACCATTTTGGTCTAATTCTGCGGCAGCAAATGTGTTATGGCAGTCATCCATGTTTCAGGAAGAAGGATTTTTAGTCATTAATTAATTATTAATAAGTACCGTCTGGTTCTTTTCTGCGAATTGCAGTCAATTCTTTGGTCAAAGCAGCTATCGTCTGTTCCTGTTCAGCCAACTGCTTTCTGTTTCTTTCTCTGACACTATCAAGTTCCCTCTGAAGAGCCAGAAGGGTGGTATGTGGGTGGATGCTCAATTCCAACTCATTCTGATACTTGGCCACTTGAGACTCCAACTGCTTAATTTGTGTCTCATATTGCAGCTAGACAAATGGAAAATGCTGGTAAAAATTGTTACGGTATAGCACACTAAGAAAATGTCTGCTAGCTAATTTCCATTAGGCGGAATTTAGGCCTAATATTATAAAAAAATTTACACGAAACAATATTTGAAAGAATCAACATGAATCAACATGCAATATAGACAAAAACAAAAATGTATTAAATTCTTCCTATAAAGATCTTTCAGGTATATTCTAATCAGGGCAGGGCACCAAAAGAGTCAAAGAAGCAAGCATTAAAGAAGGTACCGGTAATCAGAGATGTTGGAATCATTAGCATAAGGAAGGTTTGTCTACAACTACTTACAACAAACTTGTTACAGGTTTTTGGACTCCACGCTCAAGCAAGCTCAGGAGGATCAGTTACAAGATGATTTTTTTTTTTAAAAGAGGATGGTTATATGAGATGCTGGATTTATAGAAGAACCTGGCACATACAGCATTCTGCTATCAACTGGAAACACACAGATATAGTCAGTCATTAATAAGTCACATATCCCAATAAATGGGAAATCCTACACAGAAAGAAGGCACCTTACACTGTAGTACTAAGCTTCTTCAAATACTTATTTACATTGCTTAAAATATGGAAAAACAATAAATAAATAATTACAGAAATATAGAGGATTTGCAACTAACTAATTACCAGTAAGCAATGCATCATCAAATAATTCCTTCCCAAGAAGTAACTGATAATAATGAAAAGATGTCAGATATATTGGTAAATGTACCTAGAACAAACACTGAAATTGGTAAGACAGCTTTTTCTATTTCTGGGCCAAAAATCTGGAAATCTCTCCCTCTGGTTGTCAGATCTTCCAATAAACTGAGTATTTTCAGATCTAGGCTTAAAACACATCTCTTCCGATTAGCATTTCCTCCATAGTCTGTCTTGCTGTTTCCCTCTGACTGATCTCTGGAATGACCTGGTCTTTTGCAGACGAATTTGAAGTACCATCGATTGATACCCTTGAGTATTAGAAATGGTGTTATAGAAGTGCATAATTATTATTATTATATCAATGGATACACATTATTACTGAAGTGTTTATCATATAAAATTCTAGTAAAGGTCAGAAAGTGCATAAATTTACCACAGCTTGATTGTACTTCTGCTCCAGAGTTCGTGCACTCCTCTTCCCTAGTTCATCCTGTTCATCCAACTGACTCTCAAGCTTTTTAATTCTACCCTCAAGATATTCAACAGACAGCGGTTTTGTCGCACCTCCGTTGGGATCATTGGAAGCAGCCCACATGAGCACAGGTAGAGAGTTTGGGTGACGCTTCTTTAAAATTGCCTCCATCTCTTTAATCTGAAGCAAACATATCCATACAACCCGAAACATTTAGAGTCTTAATTCGAGAAATCTAATTTTCACTCAACAGAGAAAGGTGGCACGGTAGTTGTTGTTTGTCAGTGGTGAGGTCTAAGGCTCAAACCAACCGGGCAGCAGCAAACACTTTTCAGTCGCTTCTGCTCACCCAGACAACTCAGCTGCGAATTAGTATATTGGGGAGTTATTCAGCCGAAGGAAATATGGCAAAAGAAAGTTGGCAAATTGCAATTCATCTGACCAGTATTGTGAAAAACTGTAAGGCATAAAATTTACAACTAATATACAAAAGAAATCTTGATAATTAGAAATTTTAAGTAGCAAACACATCTGCCAATAAATACGCTTGCCTGTCTCTCCAGATCTTGAATTTTCTTAGCATCTGCCGATCGCTGCTTTTTCTCGGTCTTCATAGCCTGTGCATTCTGACCAGTCTTGAAAACCAGTAATAATTATAATACAACGTAATGACAATCCCAAATCAGTCAAGCAAATGAACCTATTGATTAACTACAGATAATTTAACAAATTAATTATTACCAAATCTGAACAAAAGTCTGAATGTTTCTGTCATTAGTTGTTGATAAAGTAAACATCACACTTTTACATATATGTAATGCTCTAATGCATACAGTGTGTACAAATACATGCAACATCCAATAGACATTAGACACACTGGCCACAAATAGTGGCATGCATGCAGATCACCATGCAGACATATGCATCACTAGACAGGTTTTAGCTCACTGAAAAATTATTACCAGTAATGAAATTTTAAAATAATTATTTGGTGAGCAAAATGTTGATAACAATCAAAGTTCATTATTCTGAGTTCATCTGCACAATTCACATATAAACAGGTATTGTATACTTAAACAATGTACAAATAATATTGATATGGAGTACCTGTATCATGAAATTTTTGGTTCTTTGTAATATAATAAAATTTGATTAAAACCTCAAAAGCAGTCTTTTAGGCTGCCATTCATCATTTTCATGTAAAGTTTAGCATTCATTAGATTTTATGTACGAAGAACTTCATTTGTATCTCATGAAATAACTCAGCCATAGAAAAACAAAAAAGACCTACATCAAGTTGCAGCTCTTGTAACTTTGTTCGAAGTTCTTTGATTTCATTATCTTTCTGCTGAAGAGTCACAACATCCTTATCGAGTAGCTGTTGGTTTTCAGCGTACCACTTCAATTTCTTTCTCTGGCCATTTAATTCTTTACGATAGCGTTCCTCAATCTCCTGTCATCAATCGTATACAAACAACAATAAAAAAATAATAAATAAATAGATTTTGTATTGTATTGTGTTGTACATGAAAAGGCCTATAAGACACATTACTTTGACTGAGGCCATAAAATTCTAGATATCACAATTCTTCTTCATTTAATTAATGAAGCAAAAACAATGAAAAAATAAATTATAATGGACAAAATTTAAAAGAAATAACATTAATAAATAGCTATTAGTGTCATGTAAAAATATATTCAGGGTTATGATTCATAACATTCATGGAAAATTAAATAGAATATTAAAGCAATTATTTTAAAAATATTTATTTTGTCAAAAGACAACAATAATAACAACATAATACATTTTACATTTTGGAAAACAAAACAATAAACGAACTTTTGCATCCAAGGAGCGCTGACTTAAGACTTCTGCAAGTTCTTCCTTTAGTTCTTTTATTTCATTAGCCATCTTCCTTTTCATCTCATCTTTGGCCTTGTTTGCTTCTTCTACCTCAGCTCTGTGATCATTCTCAGATACCTAAAGATCACAATAGAAAGTCAGATACTGCCTTCTTTTACTGCTACTTAAGTATGCCATTAACTCGAGCTATGGAGCAACTATAACAAAATCACTGGCCGAGGATTTTTATAAATAGCTTATTGCTGGTAACTGCAGTCATACAATAGCATCAGGAATTCATATTAAAGCTCTGTTTAAATTCTTGCAATTGTCATAAACACAGTTCGAAGAATTTTTTAAAAAAATCATACATATTTTCTTTGATGCAGTATTTCAAACTCATGATTTTAAACAACATCACGGTAGATACTAGAGACTCATTAAGACCAAGAAAAAATGTAAATTAAGCAAATACAATTGATGCTTTTTAATTAAACAAGTAATGGAAATGTAAACTGCAGCCTGAAATTTCAAATGATAGAATTCAGTCAATAACTTATTATAATTCCAAAATACACACATCTTACAGCAATACAAAATACTTTTAAAAGTTCGAAATTCAACAGATTAAAAATAGCAGAGATTTTTACTTTAGCCTGTTTAAGCTCAGTTTCAAGATGGGCAATTCGTGCAGCACCGGGCACAGCACTCGCTGAAGAAGAATCCTTCATGTGCTTAAGCTGCGAATCTTTTGATGAGAGTTCCTCACTGTAATTGCCATTAAGTCAAGTCATTAAATCATAAAAAACATAAATAAACTGTACAGCTACAATATAATTCCAGATATTTGGTATATTCCGAGTGAAAGCAGCAATTTATACACTAACATAACATAGCCCAATGTTGAGCCCGTTGAATTTACTGTGGATACCGGCTTCAGAAAACAGTATGAATAGCCTACTTGTTTTCTTAAAACCTAAATCGCAGAAGCAATGAAATTTCAACTGGATCCAGTCATCTGGATCCAGTAGATTCAAGCAGATTCAGCGCATATCTAATAGCTACGATAGCTAAACCTCATTGGGGCTAAACAACTTTCACTATCAAAATTCAAAGTTTAGAACTCATGGAGACCAGTGTTGCCATGCTTGTCAGAAGGTGTAACTTTCCATTGCATATGATATTCTGAGGTACAAATATAGCTGCAAAAATACCTCAGATTTGCAAGAGCAACTTTTAATTTCTGATTTTCTCGAAACATCTTCTCCTCTGCTGCTTTACCGACGGCGCGCAGTTTCTTCATTTCTTCATACAGACGTTCATTTTCGGTCTGATATCCTGCCAACAGTTTATCCTGCTGGTGCATCTCAGCTTCTAACTGAGCCAACTGTTCCTTGGGAATGTCGTCATTCTGTTTAACTTCGGCCAAACGTTTCATACGCGACTCACACTCGGAGTCAATCTACAGTTTATAACATGATTCACACAATACTGTTGGATATGGCAAGTTATTTAATTCAACATAGACAGCAGTATAATATTAATATAATCATTAACTTATTATACTATTCTAATTCCCTCTATCCTGAGAATACTTAAAATCTAGTAATTGGCAAAATATTTTAGTAACACTTTATAAAAACAATTAAATGTTTCATAACTGCTCTCCTATAATGTGCTTCATCCAACATCAATATTTATGATAAACTAGGGTTAACACTATTGTCTACTATCTACTAGCTTTTATGAGGAGTTCCAGACTTTAGGCAAAGCAAAAAAGTACAAGATGATGATGGCAATGATGGTGATGGTGGTGATGGTGGTAGTGATGTGATGACGATGATGATGATGATGATGATGATGATGATAGTGACAGTGAAACAGTATTGAAGTTCTGTGACAACAAGGTTACATGTTTGAATCTGGCCCAACAACATAGCAGTCCTGGACTATTTGGTCAACTCTTGATAATTCAGCAACCACACACATTTCATAATATAATCAACATCATCATCATTAACCGTGGGCTCATCGCCCGTTGCTGTATAATGCCATCTCCACAGTTTTCTGCCATAATATAATGCATACTTTTAAAGACAGTAACAGATAATAATAGAATTAGTGTATGCATATTTAAAATGCATACAAGATTATATAAACCAAATAGGGGAATCCAATTACCCTGGCAGTAAAATTGGGTACGAGTACCTGGGGAAACATGACCCTTAAGTCAAACTCCCCCTCCGGTCCCTGCAGCTAATGATTCTATCATTAGCCACATGGACCGGAAGGGGAGCTGTGACATCATATTACCAGTTTTAAAAAATTGACAGCCCTAAAACCAACTTTTGCTGACAAGGTTCAAGTTCTAGCAGTTACGTGCAAGCAATTCAAAAAGCTTATTCTGGAACAGAGTACAAAGAAGAACTGGTTAACAGAAATCATAAATTCTGATGAGGCAAACAGCCAACCAACCTTTGCCGACAGGGCAAAGTTCTCCTGCTGCAGATTTAAGATCTTCTGCTCATAGTTACTTTTCAGTTGAGAAACTTCAGCAAAATGTTCTTTTTCCATTGCAGACAATGCAGCTTAAAATAAACACCAACTGGTAACAAATGATTGCTCAATTTCAACTATATCACGGTCAGGGTTGAAAACAAACTATTTGTTTAAAAACAAAATTTAACTTTTTTAAGTTTCTTAGTTTTTATGTTTAAAATGTTTAGCACACCAACACCCATAAGCCATTCTCTATATTTTTGCCACATCATATTGTGTGTACTGCTGTCTGCAGATAGTAAACTACAGCATACAAACTAAAAAACAAAACCTAAAAAACTTAACATTACATTTTTAAAGATTTTTTTAAAGGTTTTTACACAAACTAAAGACTAGTTTTTTTAAACCACATTTTCCAGGCCCAGTCATTGTAGATGCAGTTAATTTCAACTGCAATGAAAATAATACCCAACATCACAAAATCTATGTGCAGAATTTAGAATTTTATCAATTTCTGAGGGCTGCAGGATCCATGCCAATAGCTAAGAATTAGAATGTGCTGAGCTTCAGTATTCCCACAAAATAGGCAAAGATAGAGTAGTATATTTCTGTACTTATTCTCGAACTATGGTGAATTTTGTAAACAATATAGCTGCGAGGATTAAAAAATTCAAGCAAAGGAACAGGCAATTGCATAATCATTACCAAATCACTTGAAATATTAGATCTTGGACAGAAATGTCACACGTGGTATAACGTATCAGGCTAAAGTTTGAATAATAATACTTTAAACAAGCAAAATTTTAACGGAGTGCTTTATTATGATCTAACACATTTTAAATGCATGATATTCATATTACCGGGTAATATAAACCAAAGCACAAGTATTGGCTAATACACATAAACATGGAAGCAGCTCCAAAGCTGGAGTTGGTTCATATTAGTTACCTTGAAGTTTGGCAACATGTGTGACCTCTGTCTTGTATCTTTCATTCCAGAATTGACCTTCACTATCCTGTCCCTTTAATGAAGATGACATTGAAGGCTTCTCAGAAGGACTCATTACCAGCTATATCAACACCATCATGCCAGATAAATGTATCTTTTAAATAAATAAAGTATCCAAACTTCTGTCACCTAACAACAAGTATCATGTTCCAGAGCATATAGCTCATAAGTTATTCACAGAAAGAAACAAATGACATTTCTGGTGGACAAATACTTTTTGTGCTGTTATAACAGGTCCATATAAGTTGAAATACTGGTAAAATGAAAAGCTAAATGTCCAAAATAAATATCAAAAAAAAAAAAAAATTGTTTTGCATATTTGCATATTTCAAATGCTATGCACATCACAACTTCTAATGATGACATGCTCTAAATTTAAAACTGATGACCATGCAAGACTGCACAGATCACAAAATTAATAGAAAATTTCTATGACAATCACAATGCGAAACAAGTGAGACTGAATTGAATGGACTGTCTGAAAATAAGCAACACATTACTGATTTGGTTACAGAAGTAGCCTGTTAAGACAGTTGAAAATTTCATTGGCTCAATAAGTAACTATGAGTAGCAGTAAGCTAAGATTTACGTCAGACATAGACTTCCTCAACTGAAAAGGATCTGATGAATCAGACAAATGATTTCCAGCAAGAATCTGACTGTGTCCACCACCTTCTCTGATGTTAGGGTTTGACTGATATGTGGCAAAACTCCTTCCTGACTTTACTCCTACAGCAGCAAAAAGCAGAAAACTAAAAGAGACAATTCACAATTTGCCAAAATCAAAATAGAAAAGTAAGAGGCATGCCACCCTTTTGCCTACGAAAAAAACATTAAAAATTTCCCAATAATATAGTTAAACAAACCTAGGCAAATGAAAACCTAGATTTTTATTCACAATTTTCAACAAATTCTACCAAATGCTAATTCTTGGATAATATTTAAGAACGCACCTTTTGAGTTTCTAAGGTCAGGTGACCAAACTGACTTTGCAGCAGAAATTTTTGCAGCAGGAGAATGATACCCATATCCAGAGCTTTTGATATTTGAGTATTTATCTCTTGACTGTCTGATTCCCACATCGCCGGCACTTTTGGAGCCCTTTGCCGATCTTGCAACTGGTTCTAAAAGTAAACTATTTCCATTGCCAATCCTTCAAATATATCAAACATTATATATAAATACTAACAAAAATTAGTCTTAAGCAAATTTCACAGAATTAACTTACAAATGGTTCTAAAGAGATGTTGATGTGATAATGCAAAACCACCGTCTATTCAGCCTAAATCAAATTCTCTCACAAGAGAAGGAAGTAAATGAAGCAACTAAGAAAATTAACAGCAGACAAAACACTTCTGTAACTGACTCGATTCAGAAATTTTTCTCTCAACAGACTTGGATTGCCTCACAGAATTCTTTTCTTCTTTGATCCAAGAATCAACCTTGAGAAACAAGATTGTGAACTTTACTTTGATTATTATATTATAGGCATTAGCAGAAAGTATGCTTTTTATTTAGTTAGTTAGTTATATAGGCTGATTTATATGGCGCTATTGTCTTAGCGGGCTAGAGTCAAGAGCGCTTTACATTGTAATAAACGAGCATCCGAACAAGTGCGTTTTGAGGCTCTTAGTGAATGTTTCCAGTTTGGTCGTGTTAGTAACACAATTTGAGTCATACAATCGAGTTCTAAGAGCCAAAAAATAACAAATCTACTTGTAAAGGTCTGTTAAATAAAAGTCAGCCCCATTTTGCCAGTAAAAAAACAAAGTTCAACTGTTCTAGATTTTGGATTAAAGACATAATTACTAAAAAAACTTCAAAAATACTTGGTCATTACAGGCAAATATCAAAAGATACTTGTCATTAAAAATTGTCCTATAAAATTAATGTCACAGATATATTGCTTTTATTACAACATCTCAATTTATATTTAAAACTTGCAACTGAAAACCAGCTTAATGCAGCTATGAGTATGGGCTACTCACTCCCCAAAGAATCAAAGACACACTTTGTACAAGTGCTCCCCAGGTTCATATTTTATGGCCCATATCTTCTGGTGCTCACCAGTAATACCAGATGTATTTGAACTACTGATATTTGTTTCATCCAATTTCTCACAAAATGCTTGCACCAAAATTACTGAACATCCAATGAGAAAATTACCCATGGTAACCAGCCATCCATGAAAATGGTTTCCATGGAAACAATAATGATATACAAAAAAATTACCTCATCTAGACCTTCTGATGAGTGACTGATTTCTGGAAGAAAATTTATAAAGCAATCACTCAGATTAGCTAAACTCACACTGAATATACAACAATTCATAAACCTCAATTCTTATACAAAATATCAATCCCAAAAAAATTCTAGACAAGTAAAAATGTAACTAAAGCTAACACAAAGTCACAAAATAACTTTTCATGACTGCACTAATAACTTGACGTGAATTACAAATAAAATATGGAAGCATGTGCTATCTGTACTAAAATATAGCCTCTCATGTAGGCTAAAGGACTGATTTTGCCAAACCTTTCCAAATAATTGAAATATAATTGGTTCTCCATATTATTATTTAATATAAGCATTGTTAAATTAATTTAATTTAAAATACAAATAGTTTCTTCTATTAATGTTTAATCAAGCACTGACAATCATCGTATAACTTATATTGCTGCCATTAATTTGGCCATATTACCCTATTAAACATTTTAAGCAATTGCAGTGTTTTGACAAGTCATCCAGAAAAACTAAAACACTGGATTTCAGCCTATCTACATCACAGTCATCCAGCACAAAAGTATTTCAAATGATGCCTACTGATTCATATTTTGGAGCACCTTTTTCTATAAATCTTTCACCTAACATATCCTATATCAGTCAATTACTTTTGGCATATATTATTTCTTTATTATTTATTATATAAATTATAATTTTATTAATATTAATTATATATTATTTCTTGCATAAATTATTTCTTGACAATATAATTAAGACAATTAAGCCATTATAATTCCAATTTCCAAGAAATCATCACAGTCAACTGTTGCAACACATATATACATCGAACCTTGCGTCTCTTCGTTGAAACGGACTGACAATTGCTGAGGGTGAGCAGCATTGAATGCCTGCTGTGGCTTTGATCGCCTTTTTGAAGGTTGGAATCGATGTGCAGTGTCATCTGAATCACAGGACATTACAAAGAATCAGTCTTAATTAACCCCTTAACCGTGTATTCAACTGTAACTCAGTGTAAAATGGACGGATATAACTGGGATCCTCAGTTAAAGGGTTATAAGCTTAAGAAAAGACTCCATGTGTGTTTTGAGGCAGATGGGCGACGCCAAAGCCCGGAAAAGAACCAGCCAATCTCACACTCGTTTGAGCAGATTTTCATTCCACGGAAGAGTGGGAGATGTCTAACATAAGAAGTCATGTACATTGTCACCCTTATCTGCTTCTAGTGAGTGCTGGTCATAAATATTGCAGTAGCGAAATACTGGCAGCAAAAAGCAACAATAACTCATCATACTAGCCTTTGAAGCTCCCATTTCCATAAATCAAGACAGCCCAGAATCATTAAATGTGCTCAGTTAACATGTGACCAATGAAGTTCAACTCTTATAAACCATTGATGTTTATGATGTATTGTTCCCTTCTGGGAAGAACAAGAAAGCAGTTGAAGGGGCTTGAAGAATTGATGCAAGTTAGTTTACTAACTAGTTTTTATTTAAAGCAATAGTACATACTTCACTTGTAAAACTGTATAATTACAATCAGTATGTAATAATCAGTCAGTAATGAATAAAACAACATCAATAATATTTAATTAATATAAGCATTTATTACAAAACAAAAGAAAAAATAAACAAGTTGTGCTATAAATGCTATAAAACAGCAAATAAACATGTAAAGACATCATCTATAATTCTATATCAAACATACTTGAGTTGGTTCCTAGAGCCAAGTGTCTGTTGTTCAGTTCTGATAAAGTTGCCGCCTTGTCTCCAGCAGTGATGGATCTCGTTCTTCCAGTTCCTCCAACTGTTGTGGCAGTAGACTCCTTGTTGCGGGTATCTGCAAATTCTCCAAGAGCAGACGTCTCTTCAAAAGTAAAATTGTTGCTGGAATCAAACGTCTCAAGACATCCAACCTTTCGCAATTCTTTCTGTAAAGCCTCAATATCCTGACAAGTATCCGTAAAACCTAAAAACACCATCATCTGAACTCTTTTTATGTAAAACATCTCAGGCATCATAGAAATAAGGCAGTAGTTTACTTTCCTGTGCCAAAAATCAGGTCTTTCTTAAGCAACAGAAGCACAGTCTTTAGGCAACAAGAAATATCACATTTTATAAGAAGCACTAAAGAATGAATGAATAAAAAGACTGAAAAAAATCATTTTAAAATATTATTTATAACAGATAACAACAGTAGCTGCTTATTCTTACAGCAACTACAAATCCAATGAATAAAAAGACTGAAAAAATCATTTTAAAAATTACATAACAGATAACCACATTGAACAGTAACACAAATCCAATGCATCATTATTATATTTAAGCTACAGTTAAAACAAAACCAGCTCATAATCACCACTTATCAGCCTTGAATTAAATACCTACAAATACTAAATCAAGAGACCTAAGACTTTGCTCTAAATGTAATATAAGATTTATATAGCACCTCCTACATTTCTACTCAGAGGCACTACCAGTTTTGGAGTCACTTTATAAAAAGTAAAATTTCACCTTTTGCACTGAATTGAGTGAGGGAGAAAAAATTGTGGCACAAAAGGATGAAGTCAGCCTATTCCAAAGAGAGGGACCAGTCACTTTCAATACTGGATGCCACATAAAAACAGGGCCAATGCTATATGATGATATATGAACAGATTTATTCACAAGTCCTCCTACTTATATCTGTTTCACGACATAAATTTGGATGCCAGATGGCACTGATTGTGCACTTGTATCTTGAATATCAGTTGTCTTTGGTTCTTGTCAGAAGACTATCTTGGTTGTAAAATAATTTGTACATAAATCTTAATAAAACTTATCAAATCAATCTCCTCTTAATTCATGACACGAGCTCACCATTTACCAACATGAACATTCTTATGATCAGTGGAGTGGAGCAGGAGGTGAGTAGCGGAAGAGGCAGTTTGAATAACTCAGTGACGTAAGAATGTGCCTGACTTCAAAGTGCAGCAGAAGCAACAAGAATTACCTGTTACTGTTTTTCCAGTAACTCCCTTGGTTGTGGTGTCATCTGTAATTTTGTTGGCACTTTCTTCTTCATTTTCCTCGCTATTGTCACAATTATGCGACATGATAGTACTATTGTTCAAAGTCTTCTGAAAGCCATAATTGCTGTCGTCAAAGTTATCCAGTCTTGCCGTCTGCTCACCAGTTCCTTCCGCAATCGTGTGCATTGTAGGAGGGTCCTGGGATCCAAGCTGCTTCTTTTCAAATGTTGAATCAAGAGATTCAATCAAAGCAACTGGCAAGAAATCAACAATCAGCTAGTTTCTTCACAACATCACCTGATATTGCAACAATAATTATTCACTTTGATAGAGCCAGTTCTAATACTCAAAACATCGCCTAACTGTACTTTAATTCCATCTGCAAAGGATCAGGTCAGTTCCTATCAACAGTAAGAGTGTGTTTGAAACAGCATGACAAGCTATGGAAGAAAACCAGCAGGAAAAGATTTATGCTCACTTTACGCTCAGTTCATTCGAAGATTTCAGAGAAACACAAAATATCATAGAACAATTGCTCATGTATAACATGGTAGTAAATTTCAGTTAAGAATCATATTGGAAAGAATACAGAAACTAAAGCTGAAGTTGGAAGGCAGCAGGCTGGTTTCAGAAAAGGGAGAAGAAAGGGACCAGATATCAAATCTAAGCATACTAATGCAGAACGCACAGAAGTGAAATAACAAATGATGCCGCTTCTACATTAACAAATGAAGAACTCTGTCCTTGACAATACAGAAACAAAGTTCACATTTTCAATAACTATGACATGGCTGTTTTGATCTCATCAGTTAATTATGCTTTAGTTATATGTAGCTAAAGAAGTAAAGTAAAAACAAACCTTGTGACAACATGCTTACAGGCTTGACATTTGACTGGTCCTAAAAAACCATTAGACAACAATAGCAACCATTATAAAGTCAACATCAATCCTATTTAATATTACATATTAGCCCACGCTAAAATAGCAAATCAAATTCTAAACATCACACAGTGCCAAATATTTGCATAACTCTGTATAAATGCTTTAAAATTCAAAACCAGCACACAACCGTTTATAATTGATCACATTTTAAAAAGCAAAGCAATGCGTTTTCATACAGACTAACATATAAATCCTTTCAAAGAAATGTAAAGAGAAAGGACATGAGGCAAATCCTGTTAGTTAAAAAGCTAATTCTAAAGCAAGAATCAATTAAATGCCTTTAAAATAGCAGAAAATATAATAAAAATAATTACTTAACTTTGCTGCATAGCAATTTGAAATTGTACCTGGTTAATAATGGAATTCTTATCATCAGCTTCCCTTCATCACTTGAATCATTTTTGTGGTTTAATGATGGCAGCTCTAAAAGAACACCAAACAGAACACAACAAATGGAACAAATTACCAATCAGATGATAAGGCAGGCAGTATCAGCCACTAATGTGAATGCATTTTAAAATAACTTAAGTATAACAGGACATTAGATTAGGCAGTAAAAGATAGGCCCTGTTAGATTAATTTATTCACAGTCATCACAATCCAGAATTAAGAACTGAAATTTAATGTTTTTTTGCCTTGTAAACTATAAAATGTGTGTGTTTTGTAGAAGTAGACTCAAGGGTAACAGTTGTAGCAGACTCGACAGTCAGAAGGTGGAATGGGGCTACATGATTTCTAACACAGGAAAGATCCTACTAAACCACTTATTATTATTATTATCATTATTATTATTATTATTATCAACGACAATTTTATATAATGCTATATGCCTGGCGAAGGCTATAGTCAAGAGAACTTTACAATAGTCTTTAAAACTTAAAACCCAGTTATCATTATTATTATTATAATAATAACCAAAATGACAAACACCAACAACCTGAAGTCATGAAATTATGATTCTACTCATATTGGCTTCCCGCTTTGAAAGTGAAATGAATTTTGAATTCTAGCAATGCCATCAACTATAACAACGAAGAGGTTGGAACAGCTTGAAACAAAAAGCAAGTAGCTCAGTTATTTTAGGAACACTTTTTCAAAAGCCAGCAACACCAACCATGCAAATGAGAAGCAGTCTGTGGGAGAGAACCGACATGCGAACTATCCAAATCATGATATAGTCTACCGTAATCTGGAACATGGACATATTCTTCTCAATTTCCTGAAATAAAAAAACATTAAAACCCGGCTCTGGGTCAATCCATGTTCAATCAACAAATAAAACAATACCTCCCTATTTGACCAGCAGGCAATTTCATCAGATTTTACTACCTAGGGGCTGACCGGATGTGTATTTTCCAGCAGATACCCAGATTGAAAGAAATAAGAACCCCAAAACAAACTGAATTTTCAATTATAAACCACAGAGAGAAGATCTAAAGAAAGAACAAAACGATGATGGGTGGACAGATTGGAAGAGGATCTGAACATGGCAGGGCTGAGTCTCAACATTGAAACTGATGGAAGACACCGAAAGACTTTGGAAGAAATAGCAAAGGACAGAGAACTTTGGAAAGATGTCATGGAGAAGTCAATAGTTGGACACAGCTGGAGGACAAAGATCTGACCTGATCCAGATTTGGAGTGAATATCACCACACACGATCAACATGACCCTGCATGCCATGAGTTTGCTCCATCTACCTGGCGTTGAAAAAGGCAATCACTTCATTGGAAGGAGGTTACTTTGGGAAGGGCATTATGGCACAAACATTTGCTTCATTATCCTCACCTATTATAGCATTCATTAAGTTATGTTGCTCTTCATTAAAATTTAAGACTTATGAAATGTGTGACAATAATATTCAGATTTGGTAGTTATCTGCTATAAGTATTCAGTGAAACTGGATAGTGCTAAAAACCAAACTATCTGGCCAGAGCAAATGATCAGAGCAGTTTCCAGCCACTCCTTCCTAGATTCTAATCACAAATCAATTAAACAGTCATGGAAATGTTTTGTAAATTTCAAAATGCAAGGAAAACAATGCTATAATGATCCAACATATACTACCTGCATATTTGAAGCAGTGCTACATAACAGTTGATTTGTGTTTTCCTTGGTTGTGTACTACTGGTTGTGTACTACTTTTTTATGCTGTGCTTGTCACGAATAAAGATGATTATAACCAAATGATAAGAAAAACATATTACTCACGCTAAAAAATTTCTCTTTATCTGCAATCTCTTCGAGTGTATCTTGGCCTGGGCGAAGAGACGTCTTCCCATTTCCTGGCAAGAAACATTAGCCTGAAACTAAATCAGTGATTACACGTTCGGAAACTAACATAACTTGCACCTCATTTGGTCAGAACAAACAGAAGTTTTGCAAATTTATCATAAAACAAAGCAGCAAAACAAAATAAAAGCATCTTGCAGAATATTACAGTGTCTAACCCCTTCGCCCTATGGCTCCTGTGCTTTCATTCCCTGTCCCCTAGGCTCCTGGGGAAAATTATGGGGTTGTTTGGAGCTCCCACATAAACTCAAATATCTTGAGCAAATGTTAACATAGAACAAAAATGTTTTCACCAGTTTCCTCAGAATTGAACTGTGTTAACTTCCAGCATAGAATATTTAATACCATGAAGAAAATCAAAACCGGCCGTGCGGGGATTAGGAAAAGATGCAGAAACCCCAAAAGCGGCCTTACGGGGACTGGTATCGGCAGCAAAAGCCGCTTTTGTGGCTTTACGGGGCAACAGGGTTAAGCCTTTCACTGTTACCTTGATCAAGACTGTCCATACTCAGACTAAGGTCAAGACGTTCAGATTGTTCTTTGACTGTTTGCTGCAAAATACAATAATCACATCATTAGCAAGCACGCTGCAACAATTTTAAAATGAAGGTCATCATTGCAGCTGCAAATTGAATCACTTAATAAATACACTCAAAATGAAAATGACAATGATAGGCAATGTAAATCACAGTTAAATATTTTTAAACTACTGGTATGTAATTAGGTCACTGTCACTATGAAAGTAATCGTTCTAAAGTAAAGTTGTTAATGCTAATTCCACCGGATAAATTTTTGTCAGCTCTTTCTTATTCACTTATGATGGTCCTTCTATGTTTTTCGTATTTCTAAATCTGCAGTCTAAATGTGTAAATATTTGTGTGGTTTATGCTGTTTTAGTCATAATCATCACAATTAATAACCATTACTACTCACATGGTCATAACCCTTACTACTCGTAACCAGAAAATCTTTATTTCTTCCTCTTTTCACAATTGCAATCATGCTAAACAGATTAAATAGATGCAGCAACATTAAGTTGCCACTTATTTTAAGTGTTCAAAGACCAAATTTATAGCTAAGAGGAAAAAATAAATTGAAACCTACTGAGTTTTGAGTAGCATTCACACGATTTCTTGCACCCGGCTTCAAAGCAGTCTCCAGCGTTGTTGATTTCAGAAACTTTTTACCCGTTCCTAATAAACCTTCAATAAAATAAATAAACCATTTGCAAATACTTCATCATTTCATAAACAAGTCCCAATGCCAGACAGCCACATAGGCTTTGTGTTTAATACTGCATTTGATGCAATTTTATAAAAAAGAATAATTTAAAGTAGCAGAAGTTCAAATGAATGTTAAAACAGTGTAGTGTCTTCACTCACAAATAAAATACCCAAAGCAAATCGTACAAAACAGACACATGAATAAATAATAGGATGAATTCATCTTAATGAAGACAGTTGTTTCAATTAAAGCAATGCTTTCATGATTTGAAGAATGTTGAATTTGAATAAAGTATAACTTATGTTCCAATAGTTTCAGTTAATTTGCTAGTATATAAATATGACTGTTTCAGGAGATGCAGAAAGCTTAATGCATTATTCTGCAGTGAGATATCACAACTGCAATCATCTAGCACAAAATTGTGAAAAACTAACTAAATACAACCAAATCAGTAATCATTACACTGAAAACAGGGTGAAAATGTCAATGTTAGAAAGTTTTCACTGGCAGTAAACTTTCCAACACTGCCACATCGTGACCAGTTTACACTGGCCATAAAATCAGTGACTATAATAGTTCAGCTACAGTTAACAAACAGCGGGTAACACCGTAACAGCACAACTGCAAAATTGTTATAATTGTTGCCGTTGTCCTTAGATAATTTCATGCTAAACTAATGATTAACTCTGCATCAGTTACAAAAGATTTAGACTTGGTTCACTCCTTGCTGTGAAGAGCAGGCACATCAATTCCTATAAATTTTGCCACTCTATCTCTATATGAATATGACCAATGGTTATTAGACATTGCTATCTCTGTTAGACTGAATCAGTTAACATTAATATTTGCTTGAACCAAAACAGCAAATGGCATCATTAAGCAGAAATCCAACAACAAGTAATTCTATAATTTGAATGGTCATATATTATCACCTGCCAACTTAGTGCTCATAACTCAAATGTCTGCATCCTATAGCATTATTTTCATGCATTGCATTCTATAACACACTATATAAATTACTGACTTACATCTTTGCTGCTTGGGAAGACACACCCCAATTGCCTTGAAACTATTTGTACGTTGAAATGAAACTATTTGTACGTTGAAATGACGCACAACAATGCTAAATGAAGCGGTGTTATACTGCATATGTATACTTAAACAACAAAACCTAAAATTGTTGACCAGTTCATCACATTTCCTCACCTATAGAATCATCATCCTCATCATCATGAACCTGTGATGCCCAGTTCTTTCCGCGCCCGCTGTTTAACTTGTCCTCCAGGCTGGCCAGAGCACGAGTGTCAAGAGATGATTCAGAGCTCGTCATTGACTATAGATAACAGGTAAATTTTCAAATAATACAATGTGCATGATAACACAGCACAGTAAAGTAATAATGAACTTATAAAGCCACAATTTGGTTTCATTTTGGTACGGTGCAGGGTTTCTTTTAACAAGCTGCCTTATATTTTTATGCGAATTTCAACATCTAACAATCAACCTAAACCTCATAAAAACAAGAAATCAGAAGCTGGTCAAAAATGCAATTTTTCAACTTACAGCAATAACTATTAAGAGTCTCTTTTAAGGTTATTAATGGTTAACCAGTTAACCGGTCCTAAGAGCAAGGACCGGCAGATTTTAACCAAGTTGGTCAACTTGAAAACATCAAAACACTTTGATGTAGGCCGAAGAACACCGGCATAGGCGCCGGCAACATCAAAGCACTTTGATGTAGCTGCACAGGACACCGGCTCCAAAGCCGGCAATTTCAAAGCACTTTGAAGTAGCCGCGGAGGACACCGGCCCCAGTGCCGGCAACATCAAAGCGCTTTGATGAAGGCACGACACCAGGCTGCCGCTAACAACTGGTTAGCTGGTCTTTTTTTGAACAGTTAACTGGCCCTTTAAAATCACCGGTTTTAACAACCTTAGTCTCTTCACTTCAATTTCACAAATAGAGATTATGAAAAAAAAGTAAATAACATATGAGCAGTATAAAAATCTTGATTAAATAACAAAAAACCAGAATAACGGAATAAATGCCAAAATGTATGCATATGTTATACTCCTGATGTATAACTGACTTTCCACAAAACCACACATGTTCAATAAATTGGATTTGCTTCAGATTTATCAGTTTAGTTCAATTTTTGTCATTCAGCGTTTTGACTTGATTTGATGCAGCCAATATTCTGACTATATCTATTGTGATACACCTATGATCTTCTATTAATATTTGAAACAATAGCAAATGTTTGGTTTGCTTGGATGCTGTGGACTAAACCCCCAATTGTTAAGTATGATCTCTAGTGGAGTAGAAAATCTAGGTTTATAGTTTCCAACCCACACTGAGTGGAAATTTCGAGGTGGAAATCAAGCACCACAAATATGACAGCACTCAGGTATTTTACACAATAACAATTCATCTTAATCAGTCTATATCCATGTGGCATATACTACTCATGTTGGTGTGATTTTCTATTTATGTCACACACCAAGTAAATTTACTAATTATTTACCTTAACTAGAAAAATAACTTAATAATTATCATAATGGCATGAAATGTAATATAAAAATTACTTCTTTCATGCTCAGTATAATACCACATAAATGATTTTTCATTCTTTACAGTCCCAGCCCTTCAAAGCACTTTAAACTATCTTGAGCATGTATAATCAAATATGATCCATCCACCAGAACTATCCAATGCTGTCTTAAATCACACAAAAAACTAATGTGATCATATTACCTATTAACAAACAAGAAGAGAATAAACCATCATCTAGAATAATTACTATATAAGAATAAAGAATAAATATCAAGCACTAAGAGTCTATCATACAAGTGGAATATCACGCCATAATTTAATATTCATACTCTGCATATCTGCACCACATGAATAATTGAATATACACATTTGATCTTTGACAAGAACAAAATAAACATGAATGAAAGGCCACATCAGTAAATGAATGTAGCAAAGAGAAGGGTAAATAAAATTTGCAAGAATGAAGTTCTGCTGACACTTCATCAGAAAAAAACTCAGTTGCAAATCAATCTGAATTACCATATCACTTTGTCAAATAAACTGATAAAATCATTTACCTCTTTGAGAATAAACCTCTCAAATTCATCGTCAATCTCTTTGCTCGATTTCGAATTATATTTGCTCATTGTCGCAGAATATCGTGCAGAATTTCAAATTAGTACCTACAGCCAAAAAATACTGATTCAACAATTTACCATTATCACTGCCCAATCAAATGACGCATTAAGCGCAAAAAAATACATAATAATTATTCACTATCTTATTCAATCTCAAGAATTGCAGACAGTGTTGATGAAATTTCGCTGATGAACAACAACGTCATGATGCACATGCCATTGGAAATCGAGTCACTGTTTGCATCTATTATGCCCATTGCCACCCATCAGAGATGATATGTGTACATGGGAGGATGCGCCCTTGAATTAAAAGTACCAGCAGCTGTGTAAGGCCAAGTGCGAAATTCATGAAGAAATAATTTACGCACCTAAAATGTAAGATTACCGATTTTACTGCCAAATTACTTGATAAACGGATCCTCTTCTTGAGTAGGTTCGAGAATCTGAATCGGATTCTTGTTAGGACATGCAGTCATGCAGTGCCGCAGCGGTAACCTCAGTCATCGACTGAAAACATTAGCATTCTGTCGGTCGCAACGAATTAAAAGACATTAATGTCTTCTCCTTCTTCTTCATTCAAACTTGACTTAAACATCGACGTTTGTCAGAATATCTAAGCATTCTTGTACTAAATTCCCTAATATTCTTTGAACGACTATAGGTCACCAGCGTAAACAGTAAACACAACATGCCGGAAACACGTGACTTCTTCGATGCTTCAATCAGGGAGTGCTTCAATGTACCAGAGTAACCAGACTACCAGGTTCCGAAGCCGTTTCCAACATCATCCCTATTACCCTTTTCCGACGTCTCAGGAACTTCGCCATCGTCTCAGAAGTCAGGATTACCCGAGCATTAATAGTTGTTAAACTTCGATTTTTTTGCATTTAAAAAGCAATACACTAAAACATGATTTACATTCAAAATGGTGTTGGTTATGCACTTTCAGCTGCACTATCCAGTCTCCAGAGTCCAGATGGTAAAATTTATGGCTCTCCCAGGCCCAGCTTCCAAGGAGAGTAATGACCATAGAGTAGCATGGGGAATGGGAATTTTCAGGACTCCTCGCGGGCTACCATACGTTATTGGCTTTAAACTGGCTGAAAATTACTGTTTTCGTAACTTTTGTGATAAAGTAGTTTGTCTAATGGAATGCTTCAAAATTGGACCAGATTTAATAATAACTTGGCGGAAATTCTACAACTGTGATGACACGAAATCAATCATTTCCAGGACCCCATTCTGTAGCCCAGTATATGCGACTGGGTGCTCAGAATAATGCATATAGGCTAAAGTTAGCTCAATTCCATAGTAATTTGAGTTTTATTACTTTTATCCCAGCGCATTGATTTTCGTAATTTTTAAGCTGTGTGCATTCAAATCCTCAAATAGAGAATTCGTATCTTTATAAATTTATAATTAGGCCTACGAGAAAATTAATATCATTAAATAATATTCAAGATATTTATTGTCGGCGTTATTTATTGTAAGCAGCTTTATGTTTAAACATATATTGCTTTCAAAATGAGAGCCCTCAATTTAGCAAGTTTTGACTAAATAAAATAATAATAATAATTATGCACTTCTATAGCACCATTTCTAATACTCAAGGGTATCAATCGATGGTACTTCAAATCCATCCGCAAAAGACCAGGTCATTCCAGAGATCAGTCAGAGGGAAACAGCTAGACAGACTATGGAGGAAATGCTAGTTGGAAGAGATGTGTTTTAAGCCTAGATCTGAAAATACTCAGTTTATTGGAAGATCTGACAACCAGAGGGAGAGAGTTCCAGATTTTTGGCCCAGAAATAGAAAAGACTCTCTTACCAATTTCAGTGTTTGTTCTAGGTACATTTAACAATGAATCAGCAAATCTAAATATCTAGTTGCATTTTGGAAAACAGAGTAATAGACTTAGGCAAAACAAAAAGAATTTTGCAAAAAAATTCCGTAAAAGTAACGCCACTTCAAAAAGAAAATTTGTCTAAGATTTTCTACCGGTTTAAATGGTAGTTTGTAATAATTGTGCTTGG
The DNA here is from genome assembly GCA_018105865.1 of Metaphire vulgaris. Taxonomy (NCBI): domain Eukaryota; kingdom Metazoa; phylum Annelida; class Clitellata; order Crassiclitellata; family Megascolecidae; genus Metaphire; species Metaphire vulgaris. The sequence continues at coordinate 8,262,677 of CM030843.1, forward strand.
AGGAGTAATTGTCTGCTTGTTGATTTCTGTGTTTTTCCATAGCGGTGAGGCCTATCATTCTCCAAGGCACCAAAGTCCGGTGACCGGCGTGTGTGCATAATAAAATATTCCCATAAACATAATTATTATCTGCAATTGATATGATTTTTGTCGCTTGCAGTTATTACAGGTAAGAGCAAGTAAGTAGAATCTAGTGTTATATAGCGCCTTCTTAAGGAGTACCTCAGTAGCGCTTATCATAGGCGCTTAGACTAATTTTTGAAATAGCTATAGTTAAAAGATGGGACTCACTCGGTCAGGGTCATTTTATCCAAAGGGTCGTTATTGTTGGAATGACTATCGAGGAAATGATATTTTCAGACTTGGCACAGCATATGAAAATTCACAGTTACCAAGTTTGAGAGCTTATTGATTCAGTCTTAAGACCAAGGCAAGGACTTAGGCGATGTAAACTAAGAACGCGAGCACAACAGATTTCTGTTTCTGAAAGTTGCAATGCTTGAGCTTCAAAATGTAGATAAAAGTAAAACACAAATCTAAGATTTACAAAGCATTCAGTATTCTCACTTAATTCTAGATAAATGAATACACAGAATATACAATGTAAATAGAAAAGATGAATGGATGTGAATTTTTTTCTTGGATTTATTATCTGTAGTTGAGTTGACCTAGTTGACCCGATCGGAGTTAAGGTGTGCCTTGTTCATCACGATTGGTGAATTCATTGGACTGTTCAGACAAGCAGAGGTAATGAATGAAAAAGATCAGCAAACGACTGAACAAGAAACTCTGGACGAATGCTTCATAGCGGCAAAAGAAGTGGCAAATGAAGCAGGAGAGGTTAAATGCTGATTGTCATTAATTTCATTGTCATTTCATTAATACATTAGCATAATGATTTAGTCTTCATTTCATTATTACATTTGGCTTAATGATTTGCAAGAGCATAATTGTGAGATTGTATGCTTTAATATGCAGTATGCCTATGAAAATTACTGAAATGCATTGTTAAAATGGTGCTATGGAAGTTATTTAGTTGGCTATAACATTTGAACTTTTGATCTAATTAATGCTCATCAATATGACTTCTGAAATGTTTAGTTGAAACTTTGATATTGAATTTAGGTAATCAGGACTGCATTTCATAAGGGAAAAGAAGTGACAACTAAAGCAGGATTTGCAGATCTTGTTACAGAAACTGACCGAAATGTGGAGCAGTTTGTGATGACTAAGATAAGAGCAAAGTTTCCAAACCACAAGTAACTATAATCATCAATGATTTAAAATTGTTTTGAGTTAATTCTGCTTACAAACATTGATAAAGTTGTATGAGTGATCTATAATGTAGAAATAGAATCTATGGCATCGAAGGCAGCGGACAAATTCAGGGAAATAAATGCTGAGTTTGTCATTATCTAAAGCAAAAAAGTACAATTGTGAACAGTCACAGGAACCAATGGTCAAGTATTTTTAACTGAACTTTTGATTTATAAGCCAGACATTCGGGTCCACTAAATATTTTCTCTTTTTATTGACACTAGGCAAGATAAGTGCTTAAGAACAATTAACTTGGTGCTGCCATCTAATGCCAGGCTGTTATACACAACAGAAACAATCAGGCCCGTACGAAGTGGGGTGCAGGGCGTACAGCTGCACCCCCTGGAAAAATTTAGGGGGTGCAGTGCACCCCCTGGAAAGAAGATGGTCTGCACCCCTTTCCAGGGGTGCAGACAGGGCGCAGCCCATGAAAAAGGTATGCAGACGACCTTTTTTCCTTGTCAAGGTATTTTTAGATTAAAAAATGGGATCGACTTTTTTTGCTTGTCACGGGTTTTCCAGAGATAACTTTTATCTGGAGAAAATCTGCACCCTTGCTAAAAATTCGTTCCGACGGGCCTGGAAACAGTAAACAGTTTAAAATAAAAAAATTAAAGTTAGTTTTTGCTATTTATTTTTAAGACTCATTAAAAATCTTGGACAGACGAGCATAGATGAACATATGAAAGGTGAAGTAGCTTCCATTAGTGCTAGTGTAGCAGAGTTGAGAATGATATTTTACCAATTTTTAAAGTTGATGTAGTTATTATGTAATAAATTTTGCGCTCATATCTTCAGGTTCATTGGAGAAGAGTCGACCAAGGATGGTGAGCATTGGATTTTGACAGATGATCCTACTTGGATCATAGACCCCATCGATGGAACAACAAACTTTGTTCACAGGTTGATCTGATCATTTAATTCAAATGACTATTCAAATGATTATTTAAAGCTTTTCATGAAACTGCTAAAGTTACTGAAAAAATGTGCAAGATTTTATATATGCTTATATTGTGAACTATAATTATACTGTATACACTACCAGTTTAGCATACCACAGAACTGTTGAATTCAGTGCTCAATGACATTTATTTCAGTTCTCATTTCCTCCATATTCTACCCTGCTGCTTCCCTACTCCAAATGATCTCTATAACTGACCTGGTTTTTGCAGTATGGATTTAGCATACCATTAATTGAGTTTTGAATATTGGAACTGGTGCTATAGAAGTTAATAATAATGTACTTGGTTAGTATCAAATTAGTTTTGTTTGATTAGTCTCTTAACTAGTGGAAATAAAGATAATTAATTGATGTTTTTATAGGTTTCCATATGTTGCAATTTCAATGGGTTTCTTAGTCAAGAAACAGGTACGATGGACCATTTACGTACTGTAAAATTGTTTTGTTGTTCTGTATGACCAATAATTCACTATAGATTTGGGTGGCCAACCTTTTATTACAAAGGATCATTATAAATTGTTATCACCATGCAGAGGGCCCATATTTTTTCTGATTTTTTCATTATTTTCATCACTAGTGACAAATTGACAATCACTGATTTCATATAACAGTATTGAATGGTAATAATTACAGCAGTTCTCAAAGTATTCATAATTCACCTCGTGATTATTACTGTGGCTTGCTTTATATAAAGTATTTAATTATAAATAGTATAGCCTATTCATTTTATTTTAAAAATAATATATAATTCAGTCACTGGATTTTCAGGCTGTGCTTGGTATAGTCTTCAATCCAATTCAGGATTTAATGTATCATGCTCGACTTGGTCTTGGAGCCTATTGCAACGACCGCAAGATATCTGTCACAAAAACGGAAGGTGCTTTTTCTCTTTTTCTCGTCTCTTTGGTGTTTCATATAAATAAGTTATATTATTTCATTTCCTTTTAGGCAGCTTGAATCTTGATATCTTGGTTTTCTTTCGTAAAAAAAGCACAAGTCTGATTTTTCAATAAATTGAGTACTGGTTGGCATATTAAAATTCATGTGTTCTGTTCTCTTTTAAGAACTTGGACAGTCATTGGTCTGTGCTGAATTTGGATCCAGCCGTGTTTCCACTGAACTGGACTCGAAGCTTACCAGCATGCGCCAGGTCTTGGAACAAGCTCATGGGTAAGTACAATAATTAATCAAACAACTTGGCAAGTGCATGGCATTGGTCATTTGTGAATGCATTGGGTATCAGTATTACTCCAGTTTTATTGTGATCATATTACCTGGTAATCTATGCAGTGCTTTTTTCAGCGGGAACACATGAGAACGGTGTTCCCATGCCTTTTTTGCCAGATTCGTTTATATTGATATGCAATAATGCACGTTTAACTTACAATCAGTTCTTTTTTGGCATCAATGCATGGGAACAGCATAAATTACAGTTCAAAAACAATTAACTATGTTTTATATAACTATACCAAGTACTATTTTTCTACTAATATCTATGGCATATACTCTTACAACAAAACAGATGTGAAATGAGTTCAAAAACCTTTTTTTCCTAGAAAAAAGCACTGAATCTATGCATCTGTATTGTTTTATCAAGAGCTTTAACTATTTCAAGATTTTGACTTTTGAATTTATCATGTTCTATTCAGGATAAGATCACTAGGATCAGCAGCATTGAACATGTGTTCAGTAGCATCAGGTCAAGCAGATGCTTACTGGGAGTTTGGAATTCATGCCTGGGATATTGCCGCTGCAGATCTCATTGTGCGAGAAGCTGGAGGGGTTGTAATGAGCACTGATGGTATGTCTTTCCAAATTAAATATAAAGTAAATTTCAAGTGAAATGTTTAATTTATGTTTTTAGCTTTGATACAAACAAAGCAGTATAGGACAGTACTCCAAAATAATTTTAACTTTATTGTAATTATTGCAATCGTGATTTCTACTAACATTTGTTTGTACTTGTTAGTGCTTATATAATTTTTTTTGAAATTTCTTTGTAGGCTGTCCGCTAGATATCATGAATAGACGTGTTCTGTGTGCAGGGAAAATCGCATTGGCACAGCAGATCATCAAATTAATCAAACAGATGAACCATGAAAGAGATTAGATGAAAAGACTATTCCACTTAAAAAGATTATACTTCCATTATTTTGTTAAATAGATCTAGCATTTGTAATTTATATCTTGTGGAATATATTGTTGCAGCTTTGCCTCAGTTGGATTGTTATTGTTTTCAGTGAAACACAAATCATAAGTTAACCTTACACTTGTATACACTCTATAGTAATATACCCAAATATAAACATTCTGATTTTATTTAAAGTTTATTGTTTTTAGGGTGGACCTGAATTTTCAACCATTAAGCTTCAATGTAAAAACTGTTTAAAACCAGAAAACCCAAAAGTTGTAGCACGTTTCAAAGCTCAATTCTGTGTTGTTGACAAAAGCTTCATTCTTCTTTTGATTTAGTTAGATACGTGTTTCTGAAATATTCATCTGGATCTTCATATGTTCTTGATTGTTCCTGAGATAGATTGTTTTGACTTGTGGTGCTGTGATCCTGGTGACTAGTTTGATTCACTAAATTCTCAACCTGAGCACAGCTAGTGACTTCTTTTTCAAATCCACTGACCTCCAGTTGCTCTCCAAATAGATGTACTTTAATAGCGTCGACAGTTGAATCCGATTCTTGATTTGAAGCAACCGAGGTTGTTCTACTGCTGTCCATTTTGGTGCGCAGGCAAACATTTTTGTTGTTTTCCTTGTCATTATTCACGGCTTCTTCAAATTCACTAACAGCAGTACAAAATTACTGACTGACAATTAAACTTGATAATGAGCAACAAGCACACAAAAACACATACATATAAATACACACAAGCTAGTCAACCCAGACTCGGACAACCCTGGTTAAGTCAACCAAGACTCGATTCTGTGCTTTGGGTCCAGGGCTGATCTCTGTGTACGAGGCACACAGTGACATAGGTGACTTACATCAGGGGTCTCCAAAGCACGACCCGCTGGGCAGATACGGCCCGCTGCAAGAAATGAGGAACACATGCAAATCTCTTTTTCATCTGTGACATAGAAACACAGATTTTAAGCATAACTTGATTCAACTTTCAGCTGTCTTGTTCTTTACCACAGATGTATGCTATCTCATGGACTTGGTTGTCGTCATTTTCATGATTTTCTGATGGAAATCGAATCTGAGTTTTAAGACCTACTTTACCATACTTCAGTGAGATGGTTTAGCTGTGGGAAAGTCCTGACTCGATTTTTGATCTTCGAAATGAGGTTTAAATATATACTTAATGAGAGGAACTGTCCACTGGTGTTGCTTGCAGAAAGTGAATGGCATTAGAAATTGGCATTTTCAGCAGATCTATTCATGTATCTTAATGATTTATATATATATATATATTATATTTGAATACAAGGTGGAACGGCACTCATCTGAGATTTGTACTCCAAGGTTAAAGCGTTCTGTCGGAATTTGCACTCATTTAGCAAGAAGCTGCTTTAGTCACTTATCACATTGTGACAAACATACTCAAGAAATTGTGACTCCCTTTTCATGCTCATTTGCTCAAGATATCATTTTAAGTTTGAGAAGACAGTTCCTGATCTGAATGCATGTTTCTCGAAAGTAAGACTCTGAAAATCCTTTTGAGTATGTCATTGAAGATTTGCCTTCTGATTTGCAAATGGAAATTATTGATTTGCAATTCCTGAAGGACAAATTTAAGGAAGGAAATTTGATAGACTTCTATCAATGCCTTCCATGTGATCAGTTTATTCATTAAAACAGGTTTGTTCGTGAAATCATTTATGCTTTTTGAACTACAGTACATATTTGTGCAAAAAGACATCTCCTTAGATGAAGTATTTTAAATTCTACTGCTTATCAGCATTATCTGATGAACATTAAAAACCCTTACTTATTATAGGGACTACACACACTTTGAACCAGTTTTTATGTAATTTTATCAGAATTCCATAGTTTTATTTATCTCACAGTAGTTGAAAAGCATTTCAATTGCAACTGATATTCTACAGTCTGCATTATAATTCAGCAATAGTCTGTTCCTGTCAGTTATTAATTCGCTGTATATAGTATTTTACTAAATTTAGTTTCTTATGCACGTGGCCCGTGGAGCCATCAGAAGGCAGCAATGTGGCCCGCAGCTGAAAAACTTTGGAGACCCCTGACTTACACCATAAACCTAGAGTAGTTTGCCGTTGATTTCTCCACATTCACGTTTACCTAAGCAGTTTCACACTGCTACCCATTCATCAATGCCTTAGTGATGAAATGGGCGATCCTAGAACAGTCATCCATCTGAGCACCAAATAATTATATATTCTGACATTACAGGATGATTATTTTATTACCTGTGACCTGATTCATACGATAGTCCGAGTTTCCTGTACAGCTCCACTGTTGCAGGTACACCAACAGATTTTCCAGTAAGATGTGATGGGGTGCACAAGTATAGGTCCAAAGCAGACTTCTTATGTAAATCTATAACCAAGTCAAAAGCAGAAAGCAATTAAACATATAAGAGGCATAAGAAATCAAATTTTGATTTGTAAAATGCCAATGCCATTTAATTCTCAAAGTTAAGTTATAACTGGTCCAAAGCAATGTGGACTATAGCTATCTTTGTACTTACTAGAACTAATGGATTTCTTCAGAGAGTTGGTGTAAAGTTGGCTATTGCTCAATTTCAGAGGAGTTATTTGCATGAAGTGTTCCCGTAAAATACGATATTTAGCTTGATGCTGAATATAAACCTACAAATAGATATGACTGAATACAGAAACATCAAGTAGTTTGCTAAGGTCATGCAAAGGTTTGCAATGTGTATGCATCACTAGCCACTTTATAGAAGTCGACATTTAAAAAAAGCTTGATATACACTATATCAGATTACACTGTAGAAGTCCCCACCTTTTTGAAGAAAAAATAAATACAAATATGTAAGACTGTTACATAATAACAGAATATGGAAATTTTAATGAAATTTTCTAAACTTAATACCTGAAAAAAATCCATTATTTAAATTTTATCACCACATAATCCTAAAGAATCACTGATGGATGCTACATGCATAATTACAAAGGCACTTGAGCAACTTAAGCACTTTTTATACTTATGACTGACTGAGTGGTTGATGGATTCATTTATTCCGTTAATAATGCACAATTATTATCTACCCATGCTTAAATTTGAACTAATTGATGAAATGCACTTGTATGCAAGGGCTAGTGCACGTTAACACACCATTTTTCAGAGTCAGACAGTGTCATAAATATGATTACAGCAAAATCCTGTTATAACCTACTTTAACCATTTGACCATGTGTCTTTTAGGCAAAGTCTGCATGCTCATTATAGCCAAACAAAATTACAGCTAAAAGCAGCTCTGGGTACCAAGTTGTCTGTGCATTATATACCAAATTCCATTATATGCAAGTCCGCTATATCCTTTGCTTTTTCTGCACATTCATAAAGATGCATGTCTGGGAAAAGTTAACCTCATCACCTCATCCACTATAGACGATATTCTGTTATAAGCAAGTCTATCATAACAGGATTACCATATACAAATTTAGAGCAAAATTATCTGAAAAATCTAAATCACAGTTATATTCAAACAACTGGTAATAAAGCATAATAGAAAATGATTTTTGATGATAGAAATTTAAGGATATTGAAATCATCTTTAACTCTTTTGAGGTGGAAAAGTCGATGTCAATGTCATAGCATTGAAATAATTCTGCCTCAAAAGAGTTAAAACTTGTGAAATCTGATAAAACAAATTTGTGCCTAGCAACTTATTGAAGAACTAAACATAAGATTTAGAATTACTATACTGACTTCATCATAAAGTCTCTCAACAACTTCATTCATCTTTCTTTTTTCCTCTTCTGTTTGCTTTTCAAGGTTAAAATATTGTCCCTCTTCCAGATGATCTGTGTCTTTGAGAAATGAAACTTCTCCTGCTACTTGCTCAAACTGGCTCTAATTCATAAAACAAAATTAACACAATAAAGCCATCATCATCATCGTCATCATCATCATTTGAAAGCACAAAGAGGCATTTTAACAGTAAATTGAATTAACAAGTACCATAATAAAGGCAGATTGCTGTTCAATGATGGATCTGCACTGGTTCAGTTCATTTGCAAGCCGTGCTATTTCATCGCTTTCAAGTTGGCATCTTTCAACAACTTCAGCAGATTTTGTGAATTTGTTTTCATTGATTACCTTAAGCGAAGCAACTGCAACAAATACATTAACAACTATCAGCAACTGCCTTTCTTCGCAGGATCATTGTGCAAATTGTTTATTGTAGGGCAAACATGAAACAAATGGTTACAAAAACTACACAGAAGACACAAAAATCAGCATTTCTCACATACTCGGTCCATTTGCAATACCTATACAAAAGCAACAGCAACAGTGCATTTTCAAGAAAACCCTTTTTTTGCATTAAAATTTTTTAGGAAGTAGCGAGCAGTCTGTCAAGAATTTAACAAAAAGGCTGCTATTTTTTTGCCTATCAAGAATTTTGAATTAAATTAATTGTAAAAAGCAACAGTGAAAGTTAGTGTTATGAGCAGTCAGCCAGTAAAAAATTAAATTTATTAATTTTAAAATACAGTAATTAAATTAATAAAACAGGTTAATATAGTTACCTAATTTTTCAGAGTTCTCCAATTTTTTCTTCAGTAACTGAAAGTTGTTTTGAAAACTGGTTAAAATTTCTTCTTCAACCAGCTCAACTGGCATCTCGAAATAGGCTGCAGGTATTGAAAACAATGAATAAATTAACACTATACCTCAGCAAAGCTTCAATAATACAGAAGTTATAGATCAGACCTCTTAACTGCTATAGTAAACTGAAACTGCTGACAAAGGCAATAAATCAATTAACATTTCTCACCTATTTTATTAAGTCTATAAAAGTATTTTAAATATTGATCTAACCATAACTAATATATGAAAAAAATACAAAATCATAGTACCAATAAGTATTTTATCATTAACTCACCGATAGGAATTTGAAAACGGAACTGTTATGTTGGAATTGTTTGAATTTATTTGTGTTTCTGAACAGGAGTCCAAATCAATGGTCATCTTAAATAGAAAAATGTTCAAACAAACCAACACTTGACAACGTAGTGTTATTTCCAACAATATACTAGCTTGTACAGTAATCAAATTCCATACAAGACCACATGATTTGCATTAATTAATTAGCATCAATTTCTGATCAAGGCAATGTTACAGTGAGATTCCATAATAGAAACTAATGTCCCATGGAACAGGGAAAGAAATCAAGTGAAATTTTTAGTACAACTTTGGAGTGGTAGTCAATACAGTTTTGAGTATTTTGAATCAGAGTCAAGTACAGTACATGTACAGTATCAGTACATGTATGGTACAGACATCAACTTCTTATAAACCATACACCAATTAAACTGATTACCAGTAATTTACCACACAATTATTGCTTGCATAATTTTGGATAATAGGCATAAGTGCAGTAAATGATGAAGTTTGAGATACTGCTAAAGACACGAGCATATTTGCTAAAGGAGACTATTTAAACATCAGACCTTCACTTTGGTACGTTTTTCCTATGCAGTTGTAACAGCATAAGTTAAACAAATATTTTATCAGGGAAGGGCTAATAATTACACCAAACTCTAAATAGAAATGTATCTCTCTCATTTTGTCATTCAGTCGTCTTCAACTTTGTGTGACATTATGGTCTTTGATACGTCATCCTTTTTGTCCTCAACCACATTTCTCAGTTTCTCGATGTTCATTGCTTCCAGGATGTTATCCATCCATCTTGCCTTCTGCCTGCCTCTTTTTCTTTTCCCTTCCCTTCAACAGCTGCTAGCATAAATGTTTTCACCTGTGAGTCATGTCTTCTCACAATATGCCAAAAACTCCAGTTTTTGTTTTAGGATCAGACCTTTTAAGGTGTGTTTTGGCTTAATTTTTGAAAGATATATACATTGGAATAACTGTGTTTACAGTGGTTAAAAAGAAGAAACATGCACACCACACATGCACACACAACAAGGTTTGGTTTCTTGAGATGAGTAACACGAGAAACCTTGAAAGAGTCTGGTACTTGGTCAGAGAATAGAAAGCAATTGTGGAGCCCAGTGAAGGTTGGGGCGCTGCCTGGGGCAATTTGAGCTGATTTCTACATCGTGGTCTTAGACCTGCTACTACTATATTGGTCTTGATTTCAGTCTTGCCACCTGTCATCTTGGTAACACCACGCCACGTAGTCTTGATTTTAGAGACTAAGACGGATGAGAAACATTTCAAGCATAACTTTTCAAATGACTATTTCAACCACAGTTCAGGATAAATTATTCCTCTTTTAAATAAAAATTCTGATAACAAATCTTCGGTTATTATAATAACAAAAAAGTACCTGATTTGAGCTGAAGATATCATCATGATCTTTGACTACAGTTTCCTCATCAGAAATTTTTACACCAAGCACATCAATTAGCTCTTTCTGCAGTTTACAAAGTATTTTACGAAATTCTACATTTTCTGAGAGGAGTTTGAGCTGTGTTTCCTCATTAGCTCCGATGAACCTAGTAATATTGTGTTCATTTCTAAACAGAAAACAAAATATATCAAATAACAATCACAAAGACATAAACAAGTCTACAGCATTTACAATAAATGATACATAAAATTTAAAGTTCACATATTCACAACGCTAATTGATAAAGCATAAAACATAGAATAACATTTCAAACAATCATCAAGCTCACCAAAAAAATTATAATACATCAGCATAGTGCCATGTGAAGCATATGTTTAGTAAGATTTAGCAAGCAACGAAATGTAACAAACTCACCTGAACTTAGCTACTGCAGGTATTTTGGCCGATATCACAACTCCTAGAATTAAAGAGAGAGAAAACTTTGCAATCCATCCACTAAAATCGCAACTTTTAAACAAAAGATGATGTCACAACTATTGAAATAAGCAAATCACATCATCCACTAAAAAAATCAGTCAACGTTTTTAAATCAAAAGTTGTCAGCGCTGAACTGGCAACTACATCAAAATAATTAAGCGACATTTAATCAAAACTGAAATTCAAAATCAGGGTTCTGGTTAATTGTTAACAACCTTAATCATAACTGTCAAAATCATCAGATAATATAGCCTTTCAACTATTTCCGCTAATGCAGAGGGGCATCTAGCACAATGAGCAATCAGAATAGGTAAAAAGATGCCAGAAAAACTCATGACAACATCCTGTACTTGCATGTTAATGGTTTTAATTGCAAAGAGGTCTAATGGGCACTTTTATCCAGGGACAATGCATTTAGGCTGATGCATACTGGTACATCACAATATATTCACAGCAAAACTGAATTTGGTTTCCAAAGGGTTAACAGATATTTCAACATAAAGCCAATTACATTACAAAGTTTGAAAAAATTCGTTGAGCCAACCATGCTTTTCAGTTCTGTCTGCAATGATCTGGTGCAGCCTATCCTTGAGTCGGTTCAATTCCAGTTCCTTCTTTTTCGATTCATGCTTGTACTGCACCTGCTTGTACTGAACAATGTTCTGCAAGCGCCGTACCTAAAAGGAGATTTAGAAAGGACGATAACTACTGCTTTGCATTGCATCTTCCCATCTCAATTTTATAACATACGACAGCCATGGAATGCATCATCTGAACTGTGAGTCAAATACGATCTCTATCCATAGTGTTGCATCCATCAGGGTGGTTTTATCTGGATAACATCATTTCCCTTTATATAATTAAGCAACATTATCAGCTCTGTTATATCAAGTAAGAAATATTCAGACAGACTGGCGCCTAATATTAGTAGCATATTATTTTAACTAAATTAATTAAACAGTGAAAAGTTTAAGACAGAGAGTGAGGCAAGAGATAGAGTAGAGAGACAGAGATATTAAGAGAGAGAGAGAGAATTTGAGGATGACAACTGTAAAAACACCATCATCACAACGAGGATGGCAGTAAAATGTCTTCTTAGCTCAATAATATAAATTAATATAAATAAAATTTGCAATTTTAATCTAATATTGACGTCAATTGATTTTATCAGTCAATTTTAAACAAATTCATTGTTATCTGCTCTAGCAAGTACAGCTACTGGTTAACTCAAATCTAAAACACTCATTTAAAAATCACAAAGACGAGTTATGGATAAAATGACAAAATAACCTATAATTTTCATTTATATAAACATACATTTATCATTTATAAAGATTAATTACTGAACATAATTTTAATTTATATAATCTTCTCCTTGGCAGTTACAGCTGCCAGCAAATATTGCTCTTTTCTTCAAATGAATTGAGACAATAGAAATAAGAAAGCTCACATCTTTTTCTTCTATATGGGCGGATATTGAGCAATCACTTGCGTCAGGTGTCTAAGTTTCCATCTGACTGAATCTGCCTGCAATGCACCAGACAGTAACTAGAACTAGTTATTCATGCTAGTCCTGCGTACCACATTAACAGTTGATCTGGTATCATTTGGTTCATGTCACAGAAGCCAGCCCAAACAAAATTACTGGTGTAGTCTGCAGTACCAAAGACCACACCAGATCTAGCAAGACAGGTGTCAAAGTTTGCTTTCAAATACCTTTATTGCAGCAAGTTGATTTTAAAGAAGTATTATTGAAGTGGGGTGAGGGAGAAGCCAAACACAGTTTTTGAATTTTTTATGTAATAATTAATTATTGTTAAATACAAAAGTCTAATATATACAAAAAATTGTCAATTCAAGAGTAATATGAACTAACATCAAATGTCACTGAATATCTCTAGCCATATGATCAGGAATGATGCTGATCCATTTGACATATAATGAAGATAATGTTTGAAAAGGGAGGTCAATGCTTGCATCTAAGTATCATCTCACCTGAGTTGCTGCTCTTCCATCAAATTAATCACAATCGCTGTCTCATTTACACAGAACCCTGTAGGTTAAGAAATATTCAGACAGACTGCTAAAGTGTCATTCTGTAACATATTTTTTAACATAAATTAATTAAACAGTGAAAACTCCTAAATTAATAATATAAAATAAAAGTAAGAGAACTAAAGAGAGAGAACTTAAGAGAGAGAGAGAGAGAAAGAACAGATCCATCATTTGAGGATGACACATGCAAAAAGAATACCATCATCACGAGGATGGCAGACAGCTCATTCTTGGCAAGCTCAATAATATAAATTAATATAAATATGTTTTTAGTAACTAATGCTGACACTTAATTGTTTTTTATCAGCTAATGATGAATAGACATCAATGTAACTCACAGCAGCAAATTTTACCATTAAGGGTCCTCTCTTAAAACATGCATTTAAAAATCACAAAACCATAAGTAATGGATATTGACAAAATAACCTAGTTATATCTTGTACAGTATAAACATAGTTATTACAAAGATTAATTACTGAACATAATTTTAATCAACTCTAAAAATTCTTCACACAGGCCCTTTAAATATTTTATAAAATGTGTTTTTCTTTTTTAAATAAATGCTGTCATTGAGACAATTTGAAATTGTAATGGCAGTAAAGGATTAATTTCTATCAAGGGCAACAATTTTGCAAAAATAATTAGCATTTCATGTGTTCTCCATCTGTCTTGAAAATCACGTTTGCACACAAAAATATCTAGAAATAAATTTGTCAGCTCATATACAGATCTACATTAAAGTTACTAAATTCATAGCAGACATGTCACAGAAGCCAGCCCAAACAAAATTACTTGTCAAGAAATATAATTAATCAGACCAAACCAGATCAAATAGGCAAGACAGCCACAAATTCCTATCTGGCAAGCAGAAAACTGGCTCTACAGGTGAGAATATTCATTATTACTGAAGCAGACGATCGACTGAACACTTAGTTCTTAAAGTTTTGTTTTTCAATGTAATAATTAATTATTGTTAAATACAAAAGTCTAATATAATACAAAATTGTCAATTCGAAGGGAATGAGAACAACTTAAAGTCATCATGAGTCTCTCCATGATAATCAGGAATGATGTTGATCCATTTGACATAATGTCAAGATTACTCTTGCTTTGAACTGGAGTCAAACAAACATCAAAAGATCATTTCACCTGAGTTGCTGCTCTTCCATCATGGTATTAAACAGTCGCTGTCTACACAGAACCCTGTATATGTCCCACCCCAAATTTAAAAGACCGGCGGATTTAATGTGTCATTCTGCAACGAGGCTTGGGTCCAGGATCACAGGAGGCAAACCTAAGCGCCCCAAACTTCTAAATTATTATCATTTTAAAATAAAAGTAATTATAACTAAATTCTGCTGAACTTATGTTTGTTACAGCCGGTAAAGGGGTTAAATTCAAGAAACACACAACATCAGAATCGGAAACACTTATCAGACATAAAAACTTGGGGATTACGATTCAAATCTGGAGCAACCATCAACTGATGCCAAGTGCATTGATACAATGGTGAGACAGAAGAAACACTAAGAATAATAGCAATATTACAAAAATGACTTCAGAGACTGATTGCGTTATATTTGCTTTTAGATTGTATGACTAGTATGAATAGACATGGAAATACTGTACAGCAGAAAATTTTAGCATTTTTAAGGTTATTTAAATATAATGAATGTTTTAAAATATGCACAACTGTGATCAAGTAATCATTTAAACTTAGCAGTAGTTATATCTTGTTGATCTTAATTTATTTATTACACTTATTTAGTTTAATGGCAAGAGTCATCAATACAATAAAAAAGTTACAGATTACTTCAAATCACAATTATTTTTTAAAAGTGTTTGTCTTATAAATTTCAATGTCATGGTAACAGATTTGAAAATTGTAATGGACAGTATCTCATTAAGAATAACAAGGGCAACAGACACCAAAATTAATTAGATGTTCCTCAACTGTTTTAGTCACACAAAAATGAGCATTAGCCAGCAAAAATATCTTCAAATAAATTTGTCGGCTCATATACAGATCTACCATAAAGTACTAAATTCTATAGCAGACTTGCTACAACAGTAATTTCTAAAGTTGCTTGTCAAGAAATATAATTAATCAGAGCAAACCTGATTCAAATAGGCAAGACAGCCACTGATCCTATCTGGCAAGCAGAAAACTGGCTCTACAGGTGACAATTCATTCGTCATGCTGCAGACGATCGACTGATTGCTTTCTGAATCAAGTGATGCCCTCAAAAGATATGATTCGGGTAGAACTCCCTTTCTGCAGACTGGAAGACACTCCTTGCTTACAGAAACCACGCTGTTGCAGTCATCATGAGTCTCTCCCTGATTTCCTTGAGTTGATCGCATATGACTACTGTCATGATTACTCTTGCTCATTGCACTGCAGAAACAAACACCAAAAGATAAGTTTACAGGCAGGTGCATTCATATATAGCTTCAAGAATCTATTATCATTTTAACCCCTTTATCAGCCATTTATTTGTACCGTTATGTAAAATGGAAGCATATGTAACAGTTGGTAAAGGGGTTAAATTCAAGAAACAAACATACATCAGAATCGGGAACACTTGTCAGACATAAAAAAACTTGGGGATTACGATTCAAATCTGGAGCAACCATCGACTGATGCCAAGTGCATTTATAAAATGGTGAGACAGAAAAAGTTCACTAATAATAATAGCAATATTACAAAAAAGCTGCTGAAGTGACTGATATTAAAATTTGCTTTTAGATTCTTAACTCAACATCACATTCCTCTCTCAAATGCTGTTCCTGAAAACAATTAGCATTTTCAAGTGATATTTAAATTATTGAAGCTGTTTTAAATGCAAAACTGTGATCATAGTCATAGTATAAACTTGAGCAGTATTGCTTGATTGATTGATCTTCATTTATTTCAACTCTTATTTAGTCTAATGTACAGAGTGATCAAGACAATAAAAAAGTTACAGATTACGTTACTTCAAATCACAATTACTTGGCTTACACAGTGTTGTCACAGAAAATCTCAATGTAATATGTGGTATTTGAATTCACATGTGACATATCTCAAGAAGAATAACTCAGGTGCGTATCCTCTATAATTAATTAGATGTTCTTCAACTGTTTTAGGCACACAACCATGTAGTTATGAGCATTAGCCAGCAGAATGTTTCAGAGATAATTATCACGTGGAACAAATCGAATCGATATCATGTGTAAATGATACAGTGGGCGAATCGCCCACACGGTGGAGGAGCGAAAAGTCCCAAGTGCTAAACATACCAAGGGCGGAAAGTCTTGACACCAGGACTTCATAGTATTAATAATACCAGGACTATCACCCACTGGAACTTATATCGTTGCAGTTAGTCAACCATCAAGGCCATATCAAAGTCTACATAATTTCCCTTAATATCCCTAGCGAGGCTAGCGTCAAAAATGACGCTATATAAATTACCCCATTACACAATGATATGCTGTATGAAATGCGCCGAATACTTTAACTCGTCGGTCACGGGAGATTAGCTGGCAGCGACGCTCAAAAATGCTGATTCTAGACTGATATTGAGACTACGGAAGATGGAGCAAACAAATAAAAAAATCTGAAAAATTCTTCTCAAAATCTTGTCATAAAGTTGATGATTCAATTTAAAACCTGTTGCTCAAACATCATTGAGATTTTCTCAGATCTACAGATCAGATCCTTTTTGTAGCGTATTTGATGAAGTTTTTATCGTCATGAAAGTAGAAAGGATCTAGACCAGTGGACTGTAAACTGGTAGTAGTAGAAGATATTCCAAACCAGAGGGAAAGGCGTTAATAATAATATTTAATAATCTATAATATCAAATAAGCAGAAAAGATCAAGGAGACAGTTATTAGAATTTGTTGAGTTCCAAGGATCAGTAGGAGTTAGTGGCGGCTCCAGGATTTGGGTTTCTGTTGAATGATGCTGGAGTGGAAATTTCTAAGCATTGGGAGTCAACCATTTGTTGATAGATATAGTAGTAGTAGTATAGGATCCCAACAGGAGACCACTGACGGGCCAGGTTTTCAATAAGGGAGGGCACGGGGATCAGTGGGCCTAGTGGTAGGCTCCAGGATTTACCTTATTTGAACCACACTGTGTTGGTAGTTGGTACTCATGAATTCTAAAATCAATGTTTAACAAATTTAAATGGGCCAAGTTTGAGAGTTGCATTGAACTGATCCAAAATATAATTCACTGCTCATATGTTGAAAAGCTTTTATCAGCAGCAACATTTAGTACAGTTTTGAAATTTGATAAGGCAGGCATATGACTTTTGCATAATTCAGTAATGTTTCAGTTTCAATGGGCCAAATATATTCTTTTTGGAGTCGAGTATCCTTGTGGCCTTTTTTAAAGCATGCACTCCCACAACTTATGACTGCAGGTAGATTTGAGACAGAGGGAGGGGAGGAGTCTCTGTCAGCCAATTTATCAAGTCAGAATTTTGCTTATCCATCGAGGAAAACCAATTGCCATTGATGATTCATCAGGGAGAATATAAGAACCTTGGTCATGTTCCAAATTATGGAACATGGTTTTTGTTCAATACATCGAGCCCAGTAACTATCTAAATTAAGGATTGCTCAACTGCTCATGGGTATTATAACTGGGCCACCAATCTACCAATAAGCAGCCTGCACAAAAATAATAATAGTATTAATAATAATGCACTTCTTTTTACACCAAGATATCAACTGTAGGACTCAAAATCCATCTGCACAAAATCGGGTCAATTCCAGAAATCAGTCTGAGTGGTAGACAATGACAGACTGTAAACTACGGAATAGAACATATGCCAGTGGCAGGGTTTAATCTAGGCCGTTTCCGGGGGGAATTGCCCTTTCCCCCCGGAAATTTCAAATTCCTCCCTGAAATTCCGGCATACTACATCAACTAACAGCAGTCCCCTAGCTGATTTCCCCCCGGACTTGTCAGTTCCCCTCCCTCCAGAGTCTAGATTAAACACTGGCCAGTGGTATTTGAACACAATTATAAATTAAGTTTACTGCAATACTGTGTTTTATTTGAAATACATAGGGGCCGTCCATAAAGTACATCATGCAACAGGCCTTCAAAACCCATCTTATGACTGTGGATTAACACTTACTGATGCATATGAAGCTGCATATAATCAAGAACAATGGAGGGTGATTGCAATGGCCAAAAACTGGTTTCATGAACTGATGATGATGATGATGATGATGATGATGATGATGATGATGATGATTGCAAGAACATTCAGCATTGTCAATGAAGATTCAAAAATAAATAGTGGCAAAAGTGGCATTATAAAAAGGCTATAGAGTATAAATACTTTATTAAAATT
This sequence comes from Metaphire vulgaris, assembly GCA_018105865.1. NCBI lineage: Eukaryota > Metazoa > Annelida > Clitellata > Crassiclitellata > Megascolecidae > Metaphire > Metaphire vulgaris. The sequence goes on from CM030843.1 coordinate 8,281,338, forward strand.
TTAACAAAGACTAATACATTTGAGCAGTCAAAACCAAATTACACAAGATCTCTTAACAAAACAACTGGTAGAACAGTACCGGTATATTAGCATACATTCTTTGTTTTAAGCCATGTAAAGAAGCTATGTTCAAAGTCTTTCTCATTGGTCCTATCAACTAAGTCTTGACAGGGTCGAAGGTCATGAGACAGTCCAGAGCGCAGTTCACACACCATATGTTTGAGACAGTCTTCACCACACGGTGGAAACTGGCGACTGTTTGACTTGTAGTAGAATCTAAGAAAAACATTTTCACACACAGTAACTGTGTCACCATTGGCTAAACTCAACTGTAAAAATTAAAAACAAAACTTTAAATAGGATAAAATAAAAGGCAAGTGCACGACTAATATAAAATGATGATGAGCATCTGGAGCATCTGTATTCATTTGAAAGGAGATTCAAAGACTACAGTGTGATGCCATTAGCAGCAATATATATATATATATGTGTGTGTGTGTGTATGTATATATATTTTATGCCCTCCGTACTTCATTCCCAAGGGACTTATGCAAAAATTGTCAAATTGTCTGGAGACATAGAAATTGTGTGCGGCTAACTCTCGTCTGGTTCGAGGTGTGGAAACGATTCTCGGAAGGCGATTGCATTGAAGCTTTACTTATATATAAATTTTTTTTTAATTTTAAATTTTTTTTTGTGCCCTCGGTACTTCATTCCCGAGGGACTTATGATAAAAAATTGCCCGGAGACATGAAATGATCGTGTGCTAGTTCTCGTTCGGTTGCAGATTTGGAAGTGTTCCTCGGAATGCGATGCATTGAAGCGTTGTATCGTGACGGATATTCTTTGAAACAGAAAGCTTCCTTCTCTATTGTCCCCGGATTGTAGGGCAATGAGTTGACCCAGATCACTGATACAAGAGAGGGTGTCGCTATTGATGGGGCCAAATGTTTCATATATATATAAAAGTTCTGAACAACAGTGTAGAGAGGTGGACAATTTTATTTCAATTAGTTGCAACTCATTGATGACTCATAAACACTCAGAACACTAATAAGACCTACTGCATAACTCTTGCAGCATCAAACAGCATTAAATACATAATTTGTTGACTGACACAATAATATGGTTAAAAGTTTGATTTCTTACTCTCGAAACATTTTGAACATCTTTTCGTCATTCAGCAGTTTCTGTGTGACATCATCCCAGTCTTTTGGGGTCAGGGAAGTCATATTATAAGCCAACTGAATCAGAACAAAATTAATCAGAGAAAATTAAAACAAAGACTTTGAAAAGCAGTTAATGCAACACAGTCATTACAAGAAATTATTCATCAATGCATAAGTAGAACTGTAGAACTAAACTAATAATGAAAATAGAGAGTAAATATTGCTTGTTAAACTAACTGCTCAGTATACAAAATGTCACAGTACATTTAAGCTTTTTCTGAATCACATTTGGTGCTTGAATATTGAAAAAAGTTGCAACTGAATCATATTCTGAGTAAAGTCAGTCACCCCAAACAAACAAAATGCCCCATACTCATCTAGGTTGATGCAAAGTGCATTTTTATTATGCTGCTATATTCCTGACTCTGAAGACAATAAATTACTGCAATGTTGGTATCAATGGCAAATGCATAATACGATCTTCCAACAATCCAGCTATGAAATTAAGAGGCTGATATAGCGCAATAAAAATCATTTACTGTACATTACAATACACATGGAAATGAATTAAATGCACAATCACATTTTTACCTTAGCAGAATACTCCTTTATCCAGACCGGTTCATTCCTAATGTTGGTCTCTGTAAGATTCATGATGAAAGTGTCATGGTCAAGAACCATCTTTGAACATTAAGAATCACACAGAGTTCATCATGATTAAATGGAAGACAAGTCTCTGAAAAAGTGCAGTTTTCTGCTCTTTGATAAATAAATTCATTCAAATCTTGATCATCTTACCATTTCAAAACACATATTAAAGTGGCTATGTCGCTACTACACGCAAACAGGATTTGCAATGATTTCTCCTCACCCAAGAACTGCCTGCATAAAAGCCATCAATCTCATATATCCGATAGCCTGGATTTAAATGGACGTAGGTAGTAAGGCTAGGTGCCACATAAGCCACTGAAACCGGGCGTTTGAAATCGTCCGTATCGTAGAAGATCTCCCATAAATCAAAGTGCTTGTGCCCGAAAAACTGAGCAGCTATGGTTCCTTCATATCTAAAACACAAATATATGTGCAAAAACAGAACTCAAGGCATGCATCACTGATAAAAAAATCAATATTATTATGATAAGACACTTTGTCGAAAGCCAATTAGGAAACTATCCAGAGTTGTTCTTGAGGCCCAAAGTCATATCAACAAATGTTAGCTATTTTACAACAACCACACTGCTATGGCATGACCGGACAAAATGTCCGGACAAAATGACATGGGAACAAAATGTCACCAGTTTAGGGTTAGGGTTACAGTCAGGGTTATATTTTGTCTGCTGACATTTTGTCCCCGTGTCATTTTGTCCGTGACATTTTGTCCGCGGACATTTTGTCCAAGTACCAGCTATGACAATTATTCTAGTACTGCTAACCCAAATTTTAAAGTGTGCGAATAACATCAACTAGATATTCTGTGAGATATTATTGTTTTGAATAATGCAATCCTATACCATAATGTAATGCAATGTACGGTAATAAGGGACCTACAAAGTACCTCTTATATTTCTACTCAGAGGCAATCCCACCAGCTTTAGAGTCGCTTGAGAGGAAAATGGGACTTTAGTCTTTGCAAAGAACTGAGCGTGGGAGTAAGAAGTGAGACGCAAGTAGATGGAGACAACCCATTCCAGAGAGAGCGTCCAGCTACTCCGAATGACTGACACTAGTACAGTGATCTAGGGACATGGACATCCTTATGATCAATAGAGCTGAGCAAGTAATGTGATAGTCCTATGAAACTTAAGTGTGTTATACCTATTGACTATCCGATAGTAGTTCCAACTCCAGGTTCTTAGACAATCTGGAGCTCCCGGTGGAATGTGTCCAATTATGTGAACCTAAATTCAATCATCTTTTTGTACAACTTATTTAATTTGTTAATTATTAATTAATTATTCAATTTACAATGCACCAATCAAAAGAATCAAATACTTTAGAAGCAATATGACTATTGAATACCAGTAAATATTTTAAGTTTTCTATTTTTAAATACATAACTAATTATTTTGGTTCTTTCGACAAAATGATGGTCTATAGCTATTATTTAGACTTAGAAAACAAAAAATGCACATCATATTCTAACAGAAATTTTGTATAGAAATTTTATTGCCAGAAGTAAAAACTTTGCAAAATCTTATAAGCAACCAACACAAAAATTTCCAAAAGCAAAAGGTCTACTCATCAATGAACTTTTAGAATTCTACTTCAGATTTTGAACTACTACCTTTTCTTTCTTACTTACTTATCTGAAAACACATTGAAAAACTATTCTTCAATTAATTAACAGCATAAAACCTGTAGAAAAATTGTAGAAAGAAGACTCAACAGTGAAAGCTCTAGCTTCAAATAAAAACAGCAGCAAATAACCTTTTCTCCGTCTGCTTCTGCTTTCTGGAGAACTTCCACCAACCACGACAGCTCATCTGCCGGATCTGTAGAATTCATAAGCAGCCACCTGGAAATATATTGAAACACACATAAATTAATTTACGGTAATATTAAACAGATGAAATAATGAATCCATCACAAATAACATAGCACTGTATCTATGAAATTACAAACAAGACTACCAATACATGTGCCAGACAGCTGCTGCTCAAATACACTCATATAACATAATATATCTGCAATATTTATATAGACTATAGGCACATATAGATGACTAAAGAGTTTGGAGAGAGGAATTTAATTCATTTCTTTTTTCTCAAGATATGGATTAGGATCAGCCTTGTGTAACAACTTTGTCCATTGTTTTATAGCTTTATAAAACACATTTGAGAACTATAAAACATGTTTAAGTGTGGGAAAGGATCTACAATCATAAACCAGAGAAAAGTGACCATAAGATAAACACTGATATGCCATTATTTGACAGAAATGTTTTCAGCTATATATATTTTAAATGCAAAAACAGCTACAAACAAGCACAAAATGTTTGACAAAAATGTCATGCAGTCATCAACAATATCATCTAATTAGGTCAAAACCTTGCATAGGGACTACTAATAATATGAAGTTTTTTGAAACTGGACTGACTTGATGACCACTTATTTCAAAACAATTCAAACTATTTAACAGAAAAACTATTTAAAGATAAAATTACAGATTCATTACCAGTCACCACTGATGCAATAAATATTGTTCAGAGAAATAATTCTGAATCCAGGATGTACCAACACAGTGTAATATCCACCTCTGAACAGAAGAAAAAAACAAAATATAATAAAATGATTATTCCACAAAATCCTTACCATTACCTGTAATCAGGGTTGCTACTGCCACACTGCCACACTGGCACTATTGTTAATGCTCTCTTTAGCATTGCTAGCATGATTGCAAAACGTTTATTTTGCAGCATTGTGAATGTGATATTGCAATGATTTCAAACTTAATTTTTAGCAAAGCTCATCAAGTATTGACATAGTTACTGCAATAGATTGTGGTAGAATTGCATTGCCAACAAACACAGCAATTAACTAATTTTAGAAATGCTGGTAAAGAAATGGGAGTGTAATGATAATGTTGTCATTGTGATGAAAAATTAGACAAACTTTGAGATGGTTGTCGATGTCTCCTCTGGCAACCAATGTAACCAATTGCTTCTGAGACCATCGTACAGCCATGAGATAGACATGTTTCCTTTAATGAATGGAGGAGGAAAACTAAAGACAAACAACTAATGAAAATACAGACGACAACACAGTTCAAGATATTTACACAGCAACAAGCAATCTCATCAAGACCCCAGTCACCAAGAACTGAACCCATGTATGGCAAACAATCCACCTCAACTTCCAACATCACATGATACCATAAAGAAGTGATTAAAGCACCTCTGCAATCCCTTGCAAATTAAGTATCAATTATGCATCAACAAAATCAGATGCATACGATTTCATCTAGGAATGGGATGCTGGATTGTTCATAAAATGTGATTCTACAGTAATATCTTTAGTTTGTGTGCAAAACTTTAAAAACAATAAATCAACTTAAACATAAACTATAATTGAATGACTGGGTGGAATAAGGAGGTAACTGTATCCAACCCCCAATGGTTTGAGTATCAATAACAATAAGAGGGGTAACTGCATTTACTTCCTTATTTCACCGGACCCTTCAACTGATATTTTCACCACTAAGGGGGTAACTGCATTTACTACCTTATTCCTCTGGGCCCTTCAATTGACAACCTCACCATTAAGGTGGTAACTGCATTTAACTCCTTATTCCACCCAACCATTCAATTATTGAAGCCCTGTAAAAGTAGTCAACCATGCTACACATGACAGCAAACTACAGTATGATAGATTGGATGTGTCAATCACATATACAATGAATGGACTTTGAAGAGTGTGAAGCCAGTCAATGGAAACTTGCAGCGTACCTGTTGACTGGATTACTCTCGTGATTTCCAACAGCACTATACACCGGAGTCTTTGGAAAATACTCCAGAAAAAGTCGTGTAACAGTTTTAAGCTGATATAAGAGAGCATCGCGGGTTTCGTTCCACACAAAATGACTTGCAACATCACCGGTCCACAAAATGTAATCAAACTGTAGTTAACATGTGCCAAAAATAAATGACAATTTTAAGAATGACAGATATAAACAATTCACTTTTGACAAAGGAAAGCAGAAACTAAAACTCAAATGTCAAACTAAAAATAATAATTAAGGCATATAACATTAAGTCTTTACCAAAGAAGGCAGTAGACTACAACAAACCTCAAAGCAACACACTAATAGACTAAAAGAAAAGTAGTTTTTGTCTGTTATATCCAGGCTCCTTTATAAATCAACTTATGCTATTATTGTTGAGTCATAATAGAGAAACAGGATGTCTGTAATAAATGAGTTCATATAATTGGTATAAGTTCATACAAAGGCACATGACTGCATTAACAGAAACAATGCCTAGTATAGAATATTCAACTAGAATAATATTATGCAGAAATTGAAATGAATACAACAACCAACATGCAGAACTGCAGTACCTTAGCAGTTTGAGACAAATTTTTGAATAATTCTTCTATAGTTCGCAAAGGAATGTCACAGGTTCCATAATCACCCCAGTATCCAGCTGATCCACCACCTAAAAAAGAAAATAAATACAGCCAGCCCTTTATGCAGCAATCAAAATTTTAAAATTGACTGTTCATTTGCTATTCTAGACAAACAAATTTGAAAATAAAAGATATGCAGAAGAACATTGATGATTGATGGCAGTACTGAAGAGAGCCACAGAAAGCAAGAAAATTTATGATCTAAAAACTAGAATCATTCTGCTTGGATTCAGTGTTTAGCCCGGTGCACATTTCCCACAATGTTGTTGTCATGGACGCCCACAGAAATTTTTCTATGGGGCAAAACACAATGGACACGGTTACGCCACATAAATTTTTCCAGGAGGGGCAAAACACATTCTAACACAATGCTCACAGTTAATAATTTAGCAAAGTTTTTAAATTTCAATATGAAATATTGGTATTTGCATTTTCCAGCGGGGGCAAGTACCACCTCTTGCACTAATGTGCGGGTGCCAATGGTTGTTGTTGCCCCTCCATTTTCAATGAAACAACCATTGGGTCGAAATGCAATGTCCCCACAATTTCTCTCAATGTCTCTGGTGATGCGATTTATCTAATTCATTCGGATGTTTAATTGTGTTGTCTTCCTCTACATTGTTTAGCCATTACTTGCATTGTCTTTCTCTGCTTCATGAACATGGCAAGTAGAGGTGCATAGCTCTGGCAAGTAACCAGTTGGTATCCACTTGTGACACATGACCGAACCACCTAAGACTTCGTTTCCTTATGACTTTAGCTACTGGTTCCAATACCTGCACTCCTTGTCTGATATCATCTTACTTCTGTCTCTTCTAGATACCATCAGCATAATTCAAGGCCATTCACCTTCAGCATATAATATATTGTACCGGTAAATAAATTAAGAGCGCTCATGCAGTGACAGTGCTAAACATTGGCAAGCATTCATATCAGTCGTGCAGAACATGCCAATAAAAATTATCAGGTTGTATAAAATAAACAATTAAATTCACATGCATGCATAATAATGCCTAAATTCTAAACACCTGCCTGAATCAACATCATGGCAGCAAAGAGGTTTTCCACAGTCTGCATCAGTACCATTTCTGTATAGCAAATCCATGTGAATGTCTGTCAGATGAAGAACCTTTAGTTTTGGTGAACCTTTCTGAAAACAATATATACTCAAAACAATAAAGCAGGTTTTCTAGGCTAGTTTCCACTTCAACAGACCCAAGTGCATAAAACACACTTTAACCCCTTAACTGGGGATCCCGGATATATCCGTCCATTTTACATTGAGTTACAGTTAAATACAAGTTTAAGGGGTTAATTAAAATAAAATTTTGCACATAACCTTAGTGCTTGCAAGCATGACAGAATCAAAGGGCTATAAATCTGAAATTTGCAGCAAGCATCTAGACAAACACCAAACAGTGTCAGAAAATTCAACCATTTATCACTAAGCTCTGAAAGGTGCAACATTTGACATTTGTTGTTCTTCTCCTGGTTTAGGTCAGTGGAACACAAACTTCATACATGAAGAGCCAACAGAATACAGTTACATGATACTTATAGTAACCAACTTTCACTTCAACTTTTAGCTGGTCAACACCCAGTGGAGGCTAAAATTTCAAGATGGGAATTTTGATCCATAAATATCACATTTTCAAAATGGAATATTGATAATAATATAGTATGTAGTTATGGAAGACAGTATATGTCTCTGTGAAGCTAGAAGAGAAATTGCACAAGTATACCAGGTATGCAATTACCCCTCTCAACATAGACTGAAAACCTTGCATCTGAGACCATACCAACCTCCAATTCCCACTATGGGTCACTGATTTAGATTTTAAGCTGGTGTAGATTCATATGATCGTTTTGAAATATTATTAGCTTTTGCCACAAAGTCATCTACGAAACAAACAGCTAGTTAGGCATAAATTAAGTATCGATTAATTATAAAATCCATTGTTGTTATAATTAAGGCATTACATAATTCAAACTCAATACTTGGCAGAAAATCAATGAAGCATCAGTGACTTACCTTTGGAGGCATAGGTGGAATTATCAGTGGTTTAGGAATGTTTGGCAAAGTAATGTTCCACTCAATCTTTTGTCCTGAAGATCCAAAGCACGAATCATCAACAACGACACCACAAACATTGTTCACCGACTCTTCACTGTCACTAATATGTGAAAGGACATATAAAACTTCCTCCTTGAAGGAATTAACAATCCCCACACAGACATCAGGCTTTTCAACCTTAAACTGCTGACAACCTGTGATCACAATTTTGCCAATTTCATCATAACTCATACCAATTCTCAGTAACTTCTGAAGTGCTTTTACAGCCAATCTACAAGCACGGCACTGAACACTGCTTTCCCCGGATGCATCAGACTTCAAAATGAAATAATTCTCCGAGAGCCGATCCATGAATTCCGAATCAAAATGCTTAATCAATTCTGATGGCAATGACAACTGTGACAAGTCACCAAAATTCATCTGGATTTTCTTTTTCCACTGACGAATGTTCATCTGCACAGATTTCCATTTAAGTTCTTCAGTTTCACGATCCATTAGCAATGCTGCTGGTTGAACTGAGACCATACAGTTGCAACAAATCAGAACAAATATCACACCAACAACTGAGAATTTGTCAGCCATCATGCCTCCAAAATTGAATGACTTCGCACAACTGTTCTTAACTGAAATTATAAGAAACGAACCGCTCCAAACCAACTGCTAATTCAGCTATGCATCAGTGTTTACAACACAAGTGTCACACACTGAGAAAGGCTTGGAGAAAACAAGCACGGACATATCTTTAATAGTGAATTTCCTGGGTTTTCTTTGGCAGGTGAAACACTGTCGCCCGAAATGCACGAGTGATTTCTTAAGTGATTGGCAACCATCCGACTACTCCACTCACGGTCACTCGTTGCAATCCTTTTTAACGATCGAGGCCATCGGCCATTCGAGTGTCGGATGATAAACTGGTCGCCTCCCGCAGTCCATATGGCCTTCCATGGTCTCTAAAGTAAAAATAAACTCTTGAAACGCATACACTGATGTGGGCTGTGTGCTCCGCCCAAGGTTCACGGCCACTATATGCAAACAAGTCACTGATAATTAAGTCATCGAGTCATTTGACAGATTATATTACGCAGATACATCCAGAACTACTACCAACAAGGTTAAACTAAGTTAAGTACGCGATGAGGGCACTGCATCTGTCGAAATAAGTAAAGCATCATCTAAATTTTCTTTGTTTATCACTTTATTCAAGGAAACATACGAAACGTATACTTCCTCTCTGAATTAGGAACTGGACATAAGTGTGTAACGCGCTCGTAGTCTATGACTCTAGATTTTAGAAACAAAATTTAGGGTTTTTCGGTTTTTTATGATCTTTTAAAACATTTTTAGGTTTCTTAGACTTTGATGTTTGGTAAGCCAACACCTCTTAACCTTTCTCTATAATAATTCATGTCACATGTCAGCACCCATTAACTCTGTAGTTAGAGTCATATCCAAAACTCCAAGATTCGAACATATAATTACAGCTAGACAGTCCCTACATTGGCTTCCTATCAAATACCGAATTAATTATAAAATCTGTCTTTTAGTATTCAAAACAATGTTATATAATGAACCCAATTACCTCAAGATGCGACTTATTTCTCGACCTACTAATCATTCCACTAGGTATTCGGCAGGATCTTCATTTGTCGTTCCTTACTCTTGCACAGTCATTGGCACTATAGTTGTTTCTCAATGTGTGCCCCTAAGCTCTGGAATTCACTACCAACATCACTTCGCATAACTAATAACTTATCATCTTTCAGATCTGGCCTTAAAACACATCTCTTTGACTTGTCATATCCCCCCTTAGATTGCTCTTCCGCCGTTTCGGACTGATTTTCTGTCTTGACCTGGCTCTAATGCTATTTGGATTTGGCGCGCCATCGGCTGATGCCCTGGGCATTATTACAGTGGCGCTATAGAAGTTGATTGAGTCATAGAATTTACTTTTAAAATTATATGAAATTCTATGAAACTATGAAAGGAATAGCACGTAAACTTCCGGTTGTTGTATGAACATGGCGGACGAAAACGATTCTTCGAAGTCGGAAATCGAGAAGAAGGACAAAGTTAAAGATGCCGACGGCGGCGTCAGTGGGGAGCGAATTTCTTCGGCCGACGGCGATGTTCGCCGTCGCCGTAACGGTCCGTCTCAGCCGGGGACGGCCGTAGCGGTGTCTACGGGCGAATACGCGCAGGCATTTCGCCAATGGATGTGGCAGTATCAGCTGTGGACCCAGGCACAGGCGTCGCTCAGCTGCACCTTCCCGATGAATTACTTCCCGATGGCGACATCCTATGTGGCACCGGGTACCGTCAGCAGGTCCGTTGGGCGGACACTAGGTCCTGTTCCCGTTGCACCGACGCCGGAAAATGCGGTCAATCAGCAGCCTCTCGCACAAGGTGGTTAACCTGCTTAGAAGTTTCTCCCCATCGTCTATAACCATGGGCCTAACGCCAATGCTTAGCTTAAAAGTTGAATTCACAATTCTGCTGATGATAAAAGTGTGCACGAAAGTCTCCAGTCTCCGCCTAATTACTGCTGAGACATAGTGATTTCTCATTCTCATTAGGTCCCTAAACTCAGGGTTAATTGAGATGATCTTTCGCTCTAGGTGACAGCTTTGATTTTAACCGATAATCTTATTTTTGAAAAGGTACAGAATTCAAGTCATTTGACTTGGTTGATGAACTGTATGCTTTCAGCATTTGAAGCAGCATTGGTACATTGTATGGACAGTAAATGATTTTCTTGACTACTGTCACTTAACAGAATTTATTTGTATTTATTAGGAATAGTTTTTTGGAATTTATTATTCACAGAAACATATTACATGCTATTGGAAAGGTCCTTTGTAAATTTAAGTATTATGCTTTAGACTTCTTTACCCATCCCACATCATTCCCATCTAAGTATATAACATTGACTGCCATAAAACTTTTTACCATTTACTGTATACTAAGCAGGGCCATTGGGAGAAATTCAGGGCCCTAGAAAGTTAGTGTATAAGTTGCAATAGGTGATGACCTTTTTTGCTTGTCAGGCTTTTTAAATGTGTAAGAAAGGAGTGATGACCTTTTTTTTGCTTGTCAGTCTTTCTTCGTGATAATATATGGTGTCCATGTGTTGGAAATTTATTAGACAGACCTGCCAGGACCCACTACAGATCACCAGGCCCCTGAGCATTTGCCCCCTGTCCCCTCTTGACACCCTAACACTAAGCCAAGCAAGTTGAATGTTCAAAAAAGACCGATTAAACGGTTGTTAGTGACAGCCTGGTGAGCAAAAGAGGTCATAATACACAGGCATGCCAGTTTGGCGACTAAATGAGTTATTTTAAAGCGCTTTGATGTTGCAGGCGCTAAAGAGGTCTGGCGACTTTTTAAATGTGTAAGAAAGGAGTGATGACCTTTTTATGCTTGTCAGGCTTCTTCAAAGCGCATGTGTTGAAATTTATTGACAGGTGCTACAGATCGCCAGGCCCTGGGCATTTGCATCCTGCATGGCTACATCAAAGCGCTTTGAAGTTGCCGGCGCCTATGCCGGCGTCCTGCGGCCTACATCAAAGCATTTTTATGTTTTCAAATTGAAATTACGGTTAACCGGTCAAGGTTAAAAGGACCGGTCTTTACTCTTAAGACCGGTTAACCGTTAACAGCCTTAATTCGAAGTTTCTGTATAGATATTGTTTTCGTTCTGCGCTAGTGCATAAAAAGCAGTGCTCAGCACAATGCAAACGCTGTGCTCAGGTATGAAGATTCAAGAAGCTTTCTTTTTATTTTGCAACAGGACGTGAGTGTCAATTGCCAGTGCTGTGGAGGCGTGTTGTCGCTGAATTCTTCGATTTTTTCCTGCTTTTTGTCCTGAAGCTTGCAGCATCCTTAGTGGTCATTGAGTACATTGGGTTTCTGTAAGATTATTCTTTTGATAATAGCTTCAGTTTAGATGACAGATTTCAGTCAAATGTTTATTTCTGCTCATCAAAAGAGCATTTGAAACTCTACAAAATGTTTGTGCTGTGTATGGCCAAACTTTCAATCTGAATAAAGTACAGAACTGATGGTCAACAGCGAATTTGAAGAGACAAAGTTTAACCACAGATTAGCCATGTTCAGCCCTATGACCTTGTATGACCTTATATGACCTTGTATGAGCATATGTATAGATTGCTTTTGCTGTTAGCAAGCATGGTGGGAATTGTAATTGATGTTATGCATATTAATGCCTAAGATATAATTTCTGGGAAGTAGTGTTGTCGGTCAAAGAGTTAAACAAAGTCTTTTATGTCCTTGTGGTATTCAAGGCTCTTGACTTAGATTTTAAGTCCATTTGAGACTTTTAAGTAGTGAAGGTTAGTTAGTTAGTTAGTTAGTCAGTTAGTTAGTAAGTAGAGAACATCTCAAGACTCTCTATTGGTGCTAGTATTTTTTGTCAATAATTAATTAATTCATGAATTGAATCTAAGCTGTGATTAGACTACAGTAAAATCTTTTTGCTTGTCAAACTCCTGTCTTGTAAAACTCCCCTCTCACCATGGTCGAATTAGAGAACGGATTTCCACCCGTGTAAATTTAACTCCTTAAGCCTCCAGATTCACTCTTTGCCTTTGCCACAACGTTCAGAATTTCACGCTTGTGTATTTTTTACCTCTTTTGCTTTCCATTGAGACTTTGGTAACCTGTTTGACCGTTTACACCAAGCTCTTGCACTACTATTTACACGCATAAGGCTCCCCTCCTGATAAATACCTGGGTGTTCATAATTGGCTATCAATCTGTGAGCTAATGACTGATGAAGAGATTGTGGCAATTATATTAGATGCTGTGGCAAGTAGTGAGGAGGAGGAGGAGGAGGAGGACAAGAGTGAAGATGAAAAATCAGACTGATGCTGATAAATCCAGTGAAATAGCTCATGTTTCGCTCCAGCAGCAGTGGCGGCTCCAGGATTTGGCAAGTTGGGGGGGCGTTGGGGTGGCAACTTCTAATCATGGGGAGCCAACCATTTGTTGTTAGGTATGTAGTATTAAGTATAGGGTCCCAACTGGGGGGCCAGGCACTCAATAGGGGGCATGGACCCACCGGGGCCTCTCTTTGGAGCCGCCACTGTCCAGCAGGCTTCTAATGCTATAGATATGTTAATGTGTTTCTTTAACAGGATCAACTGGTAACTGATAATGCTATAAAGCATCTGTCAATAGTTATTAAGCTCCGTACAGATTATTTCAGCCTATCTTTGCAGGAACAGACTGCCATTAATGTTTTTTCCCTTACAAAGGAATTAAGTACTTTGCCAAACATTCTAAAATACTCTATAGAATTTGAGACTAGTAACTATGTATGCTAAGACATTTGAATAGTATTTGTTCAAAGAGCAGAATCTTTACCCTGTTACTACACTGATAAAAGTAAGTGCTTTGCTTGTCATTTATTGTTAAGATTAGGACTTTTTAGGTTTGGAGGGCTAGCCTAGTTTTCAGTAGTGAGCATTGTGTTTATTAAGAGGTTTTACTGTACTATAACATGATCTTTACAATATTACTTTGATAGTTGATTTTTCTCATGATTAGAATTTCCTGCATAATGTTGAGCGTACATTCACTTGTTTGCTTGTTTTCTCAGAGATTTAGAGAAATACGATATTGATCAGTTGTTGGCACAGGACTGGGACTCAAATGTCGCACTTTCCTTTACGTCAGATCTTATTGTCATGGAGATTATAAATCGTATTTTCATCTGTCTATTTGAGGTTAATTTTCTTTTATAAATTAATTATTATTCTTTTAGTTTATTTTTGGATGTACTGTTGTCTTTTGTATATGGTTTCTTTCTTCATTCATTTTCTATCCTTTGCTTATCTACTGTAGTGTAGTTTGCAGTAACAGATTTATAACTAGATTGAATTATTTTATTGACATGAAATTTTTAAAAGCAACTGGTATGGTATATTTGCATATATGCACTGTTATCCATATATGTGCCCTGCCTGTTTTGCTTTGCTGATTAATCAAGTATTGCCTAGGATTATAATTATTAAAATAGTTGTTTATGATTTCATAATAAACCTGATTTTGACTCTGCTGCTTGAAGTTAATTTTGTGAATTTTAGAGCCTCTGTCTTCGCAGAGGTTTCAATGGAAGTATTGGAGGTACAACACCAGGAAAATACCTGATGAGACTGCGAGTCATTTCTTGCCAAAACGTGACTCAACTTCCTGGCAACAAAATTCTTGTTATGCCTGGAAATGACATTGGTTTTTGGAAGTGGGTATATGTTGGCTTAAAAGGCATAATTCACATTGTTAAAATTTTGCTGTTTGGTATATTTACCTTGATGTACCTGGCAAAGCAATAAAATTTCATTATGTTTGCTTAACTTTATGTCAGCAATGACATGTAAAACTTACAATTAAAATGACCTGGTGTTATCGTCTTCAGACTGAATTGTTTTGAATCATAGTAAGGATTGAAATGAAGCTTTTAGTATATTTTATCGGCGATTAACTCATTCAACAGTGTCTTTCGCTTTTTTGTATTTTCAGTGCTTTTCTGCGATCAGTAATAAAGAACTTTTCTCTCGTTTTCTTCTTTCCGGTCTGCTTCACCGTTTTCTTCTTTCCAAACAGTCGGACTGCATACGACATTGCATCAGGCAGCATAGTTGTAGAAGTAACCCCAGAAAACGCCTGGGCATGGCCTCGTAGATGGAACTGAGGTCTTCTAATTAAAATTGTTGGAATTGAGGCCTAGATTGTAATTATTTCTTGCAATAATGCAGAAATTATGATTGCTATTTAATTGAAATAAGCTGATCAAATGAAATGTATGCATTAATTTACATGCTAATTTGGGCTTGTGCAATCACTGTGGTAATTTCTAAGTTTTAATTGCATGATTTCTATATTTGTCTGCCATGCTCTGCAAAATCTCCTTCAATGTTGAAAACAATTGTGCATTGTGTAGTAATTCCTGCATGTAGACTTATAATTTTCAAAGAGAAAAAGAGAAAGACACAGACTGAAATTGTACAAATGCAGGTGTTTTGATTGGATTTTTTGTCTGCTTTGCTACATTTCTTCAAGACAAGTGCTGTTTAAATGAAGTATGCCAAACTTTCATGCTAGTGAGTTTTGACAAGTTCAAGTCAACATGATTTGAATGAATACGATTTGTTTATTAAACTTATTTTGATGCAGGCCAATCTTGCAAAGGATGCCTGCCTGGATTTACAACCTTGACCACCACGGACTATGGATTACGGACTATGGATTTGCCCAGATTGAGCACTCGTGAATAACCTGGTGCACTGCGCCAAGCTTTTGGGCAGCGCTATAGAAATTGTGTGTTTACTTACTTAAGGGGCTGATAATAAAGCACAGCATGCTCAAGAGGGAAAGGTCTAAGAAGTATGACAGTTTATACTGTAGTAGGCCTATTATAGTAATGGCTTAATAAGTGATATACTGTAGTGAGCTTCTTCCTGACATACACTGTAGGCCTACTACTTTATAATTACAGTAGCTGAAGAGGATTTTAGGACAAAGGGGACAGTTCAAGATATTCCAAAGTAGTGCAGTTATTATGCTATCACTGATGCTAAAAACGGATGGGCCCTAAATGGGATCTAAGGAATGGCAAAACGATGTTGAAGGAATAATTCAAAGGTTGAATTATTTCATTGCAGAACAGGACTTCATGGTATTTTAAATTTTCAACGAAGGTGGATAAAGTCTGTCCTTCGTGTTTCAAAAATGTGTTGGCTTCACTTTTAACAATAGCTGCTTTAGCACATCGTTTTAATCTTAAAACGCCTGAAGCTGTAGTCATGTACATTGTACAAGCATCTGCAGATGTGAGGCCATTCAAATGCCATCGAGACAAACTATGACTTGAAATATTTCAATCTTGTTTCTAACTTTCTATATGCATGTTTGCACACAAGAATATTTTATTGGTACACACTTCTTTGTGAAAGATAAATACACTAACATTGCAGGCCACCACACCCAGACGCGCGCAAACACACGCACATTTGAGCATTTCAAACTATTGATCAGTATCCTGTAGTTCGTGGGTGTAGCTAGAGGCAGAGACGGCTTCACAGAGTAAAGTAAAGTAAAGTAAAATCTCGTAAATTTCTAAAGCGCTTCCAAAAGATGCACCGAAGTAGCTCCTTATTCCTATGCGCTTAATCTCAAATGAAGTAGCTATAGCCAAAGGTGGGTCATTCATGCCGGGTCATTTAATCAAAAGGGCGAGTGGGCAGGACGCTACAGCTATGGAGGAGTATGGGTATGGGTGTGGTGGCCTGCAATGTTAGTGTATTTATCTTTCACAAAGAAGTGTGTACCAATAAAATATTCTTGTGTGCAAACATGCATATAGAAAGTTAGAAACAAGATTGAAGGCCCTATTGAGGGCCCTATTGAATGCCTGGCCCCCTTATTTGAAAAATCCTCAAGTGCCTGTCCGAATTGCATTGTTCAGTGGAAAGTCCCAAAACAGTGAAGAATCGGGATTTAATACTCCCAGACCGAAAATTTCGACCACCACCGCCAGATAATGTTGTCGACAGCCGGGCCCAGTGGGAACGGTTAAATCCCTGCATCGCAAAACGTTGAAAACGTCAGACACGAGTCACAGGACACTCCCAGCCAGCAATTCTGGTTACGCCTATGCTGTAGTCATTTTTATGCCCACTGGGGAGGACGAGGAGGAGGAGGAGGGGTTTACGGTGTGAGGGTTGATCTTGTGAGACGAGACGAGTCTTCGGAACGGTATAAGCCTGTGCATACTTGGATGTGAGCGTCGGTCGCCATAAACCGAGGTTGCGTTCGTTAAGCGAGTAGACGACGTCGTCTTGCGAGGAGCAACCCTTGCCCTAAGTGGCTTCGCCGAACAGTGGCTGTCAAGATCAAATTTTCTCCACACAGATGACCGATCAGATTCGCAGCCTTTGGTCATATATTATCCTCGTCTTTTCCAACAGAGTCCAGCGACCACCGCCGCCGCAGCCGCCGCGCCGCCGACTCCATCGTTTCCGGCATTCTGTCTGGCCAAGCGATCCTATCGGGATGCGATTGTCCGGCCTTCGGTCGGCTGCTCGCCGCCGTCCCTTGTATCGCCCGGCCGCCGCCGCCCGCCGCCGTCGTCTTCTCCGTGCACGGCTGATTTTGTCGATATTGAGTCGGCGGCTGCGGTGTCCTGCCCCCTTCCCTCACTGCGTTCGGTGCCCGGCTGGTTAACATGGCCGGAACGAGTTGTGGGTGGAACGTGATTTGAGCGACGAAACTGCTGCCAGATCCGATAGATAAAGTGGCAGAAAAAGAGACACGGGAAGGGGCAGGAAGATTTAGTGGCATCTTCGGCGAAAATAAGCCACTTTAATTCTCGACCGCGGGCCAGTCTGCGCCGGTGTATGAAATATCTCATCCGTAAGCCTTTGCCAATATCCCGCTCTGGTTGTCTTTTATCTTCCGAACTGGATTTTTAAGCAGTCGTAGCATTAGGCCTAGTCGTTTCATCGAACCTTTTAGAAGCGCTTGTAAATCATTAAATTCCATGCAAACCCGATTAAAATGTTCACACGTTGTTGCCGGTCATGAGAACGAAATGAAATATCGGTTGTTGTTCGCAGGGTTGCATTTGATAGTCGAATCAGTGGTGAGAGGGGATCAGACCGGTGGAGTAAGGTATTTTTAGCTGTTTCATTCAGTGGCGTAGCGAGGGGAGCAGTGGGGGCGAACCGCCCCGGGCGGCACTTCCCCTAGAGGCGGCATTTTTGAGATTTTTGAATTTTGATCAGGCTTTTTTGCTTTTGATAACGTTTTTTGCTTGTCAGGAACATTTCGGAGGCGGCACTTTTTTCTCGCCCCGGGCGGCACTTTGCCTCGCTACGCCACTGGCTTCGTTGAATCATTATGCTAAGTATAGTAGGGCCTACTGTAAGTTAGTTAAATAAGCCAATAACAGCATGAAACTTTCCCTTGCTGTAGATAGAGTATAAAGTTCAATCTCGTCGGATGTTCTGCGATAAGCTTCTATTAAACTATTCAAAAACTGAGTTTTTATTTCTTGGAACATCGTTTAATCTGAGTAAATTTGAAGATAAAATTTCGGTTAAATTTGATAACATTTCAGTTTCTCAAAGTCAGACTGCCCACAACCTAGGTGTAATAGGCCTAATGACGTTTAATGATCATATAAATAAAGTAGGCCTATATGCAAAGTTGCTCATATGCAAATTAGAGACACTCGACGAATTCGTGATCTTGTGCTCAATTTAAGTCTGTCCCAATATTATTCCTCTCGCCAATGCTCCTGTTGCCAGTAGACCTGATTACTGTAATTCCCTATGCAATCGTATGACCAAATCTAACGTGCAAAAGCTCCAAAGTATTCAAAATCCTATTGTTCAGGATTACTAAAACTCGTAGGCATCATACTAAACACGTTCTTTAAAAATTACACTGATCAGAGAATTGTATTCAAGACTGGTCTCCTGATTTATACAATATTCCAGTCTGGCCAACCTCAATATTTGAAATCTATGCTAGACCTCCCAAAGCATTCTCGTTCAACAAGATTCGCTAATTCATTGTTCATACCCAGAACCAGCTCTGACATTTGTAAGAGAGCTTTCTCTATTTCTGCCCCAAAATGTGGAACTCTCTCCCCTCGACTGTCGGATCTTCCAAATAATCGAATATCTTCCGATTTAGATTTAAACCCCACCTGTTTCAATTAGCGTATCTTCTGTAGCTTTGCCTAGCTGTATTTATCACTGACTGATCTCTGGAATGACCTGGTCTTTTTCGGACGGATTTGAAAAACCATCGATTGAGGCCTTTAGAATATTAGACCTGATGCTATAGAAGTGCATAATTTATTTATATTTATTTAGAGTGGACCAGTAAGAGGGGGTTAGTAAGAAGAGGGGGGTTAGTAAGAAGCGACCAGAAATTTCCGCTTCCCCTTACAAATGCCACTCTACCAGTTTGAGTCTTCGATGCATGGGCATACGAGGATGGGAAGAAGCGAGATGATGTATTAACGGAATTATGCCACCTATAATCGATGACAAGAGCCTAATACGAGGCGGCCGCGGTATCCGTGGTGGAACATCACCGGCGAATGATTACGGTGCATTTGTAACGACGCGGAGCGGGGCGTGGGGCCGCTTGGGCGTGGGGCTACCCTTGCCCGGAGCGGTCAATCATCTCGCTTGCCATCAACGGCGTCTCCCCGCTAGAGACGGATTGATAGAAATTGAGGGTGCGATCCTGGCGGGCTCTCCACATCCTCCGGTGACGCTGGCTTCATATCAGTCATCTATCTCGGTACTGTCACAGGCTTACAATTATTTGCTTCATCACAGTGACCCGATGCAGCAGGCCTACATGCGCGGTGGATTTCTGTGCAATTTTATACTGGCTTACATTCGCACTGCATTTCTTTGTATCATCAAATTAAGCAGGAGTCGACGTGTTTTAAAATTAAAATATAACAGTAGATCTTCGTTATAACGTTTTTAGCGGGTCTGTAAAATCAGTACGTTAACTATTATATTAAAGGCAGTGGCGGCTCCAGGATTTAGCAAGTGGGGGCGTTGGGGTGGCAACTGGCAACTTCTAATCATGGGGGCCAACCATTTGTTGTTAGGTATGTAGTATTAAGTATAGGGTCCCAACAGGGGGCCCCTGGAGGGCCAGGCACTCAATAGGGGGCACGGGGCCCCGGTCCCCCTGTGGAGTCGCCACTGATTAAAGGTACATTATATGATTTATATCCAATGCTATCCATTACGATAGCGTATGAAATGGGATATTGCGGTAAGTAAAACCGAGACCGTTATGCAATGTAATAAAATTAACAGTTTTTATAGACGTAGGCTACTCCTAAGTAGTGAGACATAGGGTTATGACAGAGAACCGATACATTCCTAGGATCTCTGCATATTTGCAGCGATTAGGCCTATTCAGAGACGTCATTTCACTGTTTTTCAGGGGGGGCAAAACACTTTTGACCTGACAAGTTACAAGTTTGCGAAAAAGTTGACGACCTTTTTTTTGCTCGTCAGCCGTTATACGGTTAGTTACTTTTCAGGCTAGACTACTCCACATCATATCAGGGTCCTTTAGGACATGTAAAAAACTAAATACTAAATAACACAAGAAAAAAATTTTTTTCCTCAAAATCAGGGGGGCAAATGCCCCCCTGCCCCCCAAATGACGTCCCTGGGCCTATTTAGTTTGCCTAGTTTCAGTTGTCCATTATATTGTAGCCGGTTCTCGGATAATTGTATAGGAGCAAGCACCGTGGCTTGTAACCCTGCGTTGCAATGAAACTTTTGGATATATCAATCGTGAGACTTCTTTAGCGCCATTATATTAAATGCATCTGCATCAGTCTATGGTGAGAGTGAAAATCAGTCGAAAATCAATCATGTCGTGGAGTTGAAAATTCAAAGGTCCTGGCTCCGGCTACGGAGGGCATGCTATGAAAAATAGATGCGTTTTTAGTCTACAGTAGACCTGAAGGTTGAAAAACACAAATAAATACACAAATACGTGGATTGCAGCATGGTCTGATAAACAAACACTACAGGGAGCTATTAACAAAACGAACGCATTCGATCGAGCAATAGGACTATAGGCCTGTTCATTCAAACGGTTAGTTGCAGTGGGAAACCAAGATGGCGTTGCATTAGCATCGCCTCACGTTCTAAGTCGTACTATTGTCGTTTTCTTCTCTCGGTTCTGTCGTCTTTTGCTTCGGAGTCTGGCTCGCCTCCGCCAGTCGATGGCACTTTTTGTGGATTGAAGCTAAATGTCTTCGACGTCTACAAGTTTAGAGGATGCGATGGGAACACAGGACTGTTATCGCAGCGTCTCCACAAGTGGACGTCGGTGAGTCGATATCCTATTGTAAGGATGACCATTTGGATTTTGGACTATTTGGTCGATGGGTCGGTATCCTATATAAAATGAAATTAAACGGTTGCCATCGTGGAGCGTTTCTCGCAAAGAAAGTTATGAAATTAATGTACAAATACAGCTGTGTGAAAAAGTCCTGCACGTTTATAGGATTTTGGGATTTTTGTTTTTTATGAATATATGAATAACCATTAATGATTTAATACGCAAATCTCAATATATTTGGTATTGATGTTTTGGTAAAGAATTTGCTAATTATTGTGTGATTGCCTTATGGATCCTCACAACAAAATTTTTGTGAGGAGCATGAAACGTGAAACGTGCAGGACTTTTTCACGCAGCTGTAGTTTGCGTTCTTCGTTGTTTCATTGTTCATTTAGGCCTACAGTATTACGCTCCGAAATAATTAAATTCTTCAATAGTCTAGGGCCAATGTACTTCAAACAAAGCACAGGCAAGTGGTCTACAGAAGGAATTAATAGCATTTATGAAATGTACATCTCCATTTTCAGTTGTCAGACTACAGTGTAGTCAGGCCCGCCGAGAGAAATTCCGGGCCCTTGTGCAGAATAAAATTTCTTGGCGACTTTTTTTGCTTGTCAGCCTTTTTTACATCCTTTTTACATCTTAAAAATACCTGACGACTTTTTTTTGCTTGTCAACCTTTTCACGCCGGGCCCCCCTTTTGCTCGCCGGGCCCCCTCTACTTTAGTGTTATTATTCATATTATTGTTAATTATACGTATTCATCATGGGCCCGGGCCCCCCAGACCGCCGGGCCCCTGTACAGTTGCCCCTGCCCCCCTCTCGGCGGCCCTGAGTGTAGTCTGTAGTGCATAACATATGGTATAAATATACTATGTGCCTACATATACATCTATAATTATATATATATGTATGTATATATACATACATACATACATACATACATACATACATACATACACGTATGTACGGCATTGTATGTAAGTTTATCCGTAGTAGGGAGACGTATTGTTTTATAATAACAAATGACTTCTTACTGCAAAAATTTTGGAGAAATTACTTGATTTTTGTGCCGATGAGAAAAATTTACTGTTATTAGCTTACAGCTTAGGGACGTGAGCGCCAGATGAGACGGCATGAAGTAACAGCGGTAGATTAGATTGGTGCGGTAAGAATGCACTTGGTTACTATTCGTGAGGCTCAAGAGAAGTTCTCTGCATAGAATCGTGAAGAGAGTTGCAGTAAATACTGTAAAATCCGGTCCCGGATTTAAGTATTGTCATTTGTCAAACGGACTCAGTCAGCCGAATTTTAGGGGCTATACCGCGCAGCACGATTACAAATTTTAGGAAGCAAGATAAACATGCCGTCAAAATTTTGTCGGGCGAGTTTGTAGTTATTCAAGTCTTTTGATAAGTTTTGGAAAATTTCCTGTTAACCGCGGACGGACTCCCACAAAGCAAACTGAAATAACTGTTCAAACGTGACTTGCATGGTGGTTTATGGCTCGTAATTTTGTCTCAGAGCTTATGGACAATCGATTCTGATGGCGTTGTTGCTTCACTGGTTCTAGTAGGGGGCAGGCGGGGAGGAAGGGGTCAGAGACAGTCATAATTTAGCATGCATTGTTTGTGCATTAAGAATTCATACTCGGTGTCCCTGTATGCAGATGCATTCATAATGCATCTGGCTGTATACCGGTAATGCAGGCAGTGGATGGTTTTATATCATGACGACACATAAACACGCTGGTATAGTTATAGGTTCCGGAATATAGGCACCATTGTTTCTATAGCGCAACTTGGTCTGGCCTACTAAGGAGATTGGGGGGGGGGCGCCATGAGACTCCCAGGGGTCGGGACTCTATGAGCCCTAACCCCAACCGAAGCAATTTATGGTTGTACTGTATTTATATCTTGGGATTTGGAACACGTTTTAAGATTATCGCAGATTATCATTGGCAACCACACGACTCCAACGGATACAATTTTCTCAACAGTTTTAAACAAATCACGAGCCCAGATGGGCCGGAACGGTGGAGGGGTCTCGGCCACTATGCCTCTCGTGGCAACGCTAATGATGAGGAGTAGGAAGATATAGAAGATGAGGAAGATGAGGAAGAGAAATAAAAAGCAGTACTAAAAGGATTAGAAGAGGAGGAGATTTCAAACACACAAAAGTAGAATAAGAGGATTAGGGAGAATTTGTCTACATTGGCAGCCTGCTCCGTGCAGATGGAGATTGCAGCCCGCAGATACGACATAAAATAGCCTTGCAATCGGGGCCTTAGGCTGCACAAGCAAACTATGGCGCAGCAGAGGACTTTCCAACAGAACCAAGCCTCAACTACTCAACCCGTGCGTCTTCTCAGCCCTGTTGTATGGGGCAGAAACCTGGACCCTAATATTGGAAGACTGCCGACGCCTGGTGGCATTAGCGGTGTGGTGCTATCGGCGTATTCTGAACATATGGTAGGAGCTCAGGATCACCAACGAAGAAGTTAGACAGAATTGGCGCAGTACAAGGACACAGATCGGCACAATCGACAGGAAAAGGTTGCAGATGTTTGGGCATATTGCCAGAATTGAGGACAACAGATTAGTAAAGGTCTGCATGGAAGGATCCCGAACGAAAGAATAATCCAGAAGAAGAAGATGGAGATACATCAATGGGTGGACTCCGAAAATCATAGGAGACGCTAAGGATGCAGTTCAAATTCAGAAGAAGAGGAGGAGGAGGAGGAGGAGGAAGAAGAAGAAGAAGAAGAAGAAGAAGAAGAGGCGAAAGAAGATGATGAGGAAGAGGCGGAAGAAGAAGGATAAGGAGAAGAAGAAGAAGTAGAAGCAGAAGAAGTGGACAGAAAGAGAAGCCGGAGGAGGAGGAGGAGGAGAAGGAGGAAGAAAAATAACAGATTGAGGCTAATATGCCACAAGGGCGTCCGCGAAGGGAAAGCGACAAGCACACCCTAGAAATGGGACAGCAAGGTCAGAAGGTTTTAAGTGTGATCGTTGGAGCCTGCTCTTCCCCCTCCTCCTCCGACTATCTCTACTTAATTTTGGAAGCCAAGTCCGTCTCTAGTCACCTGCTTGGCGGGCGAATATAATTTTAAATTATTCTAGATCTATTACTATTACTAAGTGCCCAACCTGAAGGCGGTGACTGTGAAAGGATTCTCTCTTCCCGTGTTTTTTCTTTCGGTTTTTGCGCGTCGAAAGAGGAAATTTATGGGAAAACATCGCTTGCTTCGAGCTTCGCATTGGCTGCGTCCATGGAATCATTGTTTTGCTCGAAAGCCGTGACGAGTCCAATGCTTTAAGAAATAATTAATTCGCGGTAACCATGGTACATCAATGCGTTGATTGGAACAGTGATAAGTAGAGAACCCTTTAATATTCGTTACAATAAACTTTGAATAAAGATTATGTGATTGAATTTTCAATCAAAGCTCGTATGCAGGGACTTCAGATGACCGTTTTGTTAGTGATTAATCGAATCATCTGTTGGTCAGAATTGAAAATTTAATATCAGAATTAAAAATTTAATATATCAAACTATGATCTAATAGCGAAATATGAAATTTATTTGCATTTGTCTTAACAATTATTTTTCAGATCTTGAATATAACAGCAACAATCTTTGATCTTGATTTTGATACTAATAGATTGATTGATTGAAACGATGGTACACGTGTTGTGTGTTAATTAAAGGTTATTTTCATGGAGTTACCACAGCGCATTTTGCGTCAAATTCACGACGAACTATTACTGAGACAACTTTGGGGAGGGCATCATCGAACATTTCTAAAATATATAAAAATAGGTCCCATCTTTGCAAAAGAACTTGATGATTTCTGTCAATCGTCAAAATTTCTTTTATTTTGCAAATATTTCTTATCATGTAGTGCTTATTAGGAAAAATAAAGATCACAACATTAATAGGCCTAAAGTGGTGATTTACGACCATAACTGCATTTTGTAGGCCTACTTCCCAACGACGCTTAGTATCATAATAAAATATGCCCTGCTCTAAGAATACGGGGCCAAGTTAAGCATTGACGCAGCCAGGTTTCGGGAAGGGGCGGCTCAAAGGCTTCTACATGCCGATTTTTCCTGATCAGACTAAGAAGCTGGGGAACGTCGTGAACTCCTTAATGTTTTTTGGGCAGAGCCCCAGAAAAAAAGAGTATTATTAGATTCAAATCTTGAGATTCAGTCCATACTTTCAGACTTCCCCTCCCAACTGATGAAATGCTTTGCACCGGTCTTGACTCGATTAGGGTACCTGGCCTTCCGTGCCCCTGAGGTTACGGTAATGCATTCACACATATGCAATGTTCACTCTTCATATCTAATTTGAGTAAATCTGTGCAATGGTCAGTGAGTGAAACCGTTTATTAAACAGCTTCAAATTCTCCAGTTGAAGGTTACTTGAATCTGCCAGCGTTTAAGATATTTTATCTGCATAATTCTTTGTTCTACTAGTCCATGAAAACTGTCTCTTTAAAATTCGATCACATTAACAACTATCTTCATCGTAACGAATATTCTACATATTGCTTGGCGTATTTGCTTAATGCCTGTATCAGATTAAGATATTTAAGATTGTATCGCAGATTAGTAACAAGATTTTGCAAGGAAGTTGGGTAAGAAGGCAAAGCAAATGTTTATCTTTTGACGGTCGCATCTCTAAAAAACTCGTCATAAATCGTAATCAACAGCCTTTCAGTGATTGCTATACCGTTTGAACGCTTGGCTCCAGTCAGACAGACGCCGGTATATATTTTTGCGCTGTGTGTGTGTGTGTGCGTGTGTGCACGCGCGCGTGTGCGTGTATGTCCAACTCTGCACTCGAGGGTTGTTCAAGTGAAGGGGTATTTAATTAAGCCATGTCGTTTTAAGGTATTCGTGGACCTTAGGATACACTCTCATATTCGTATTTAGTCGGTCGACACACGACGACGATTTTTAGCTCGTCAATACATCTTCGTCCCGAGCATCCACCAACCTCGGCACGCCACTTGTTACAGACTTACAGTTAGTTACTACTAGAAACGTTATTAAATTTGTATCTGCAATTTCTGTCATATTTTTAGGTGAAGAACTGTTTATGTTTTCAATACTTTATTTTCTGGGGTTCTTAGGCCCCTGAAAACTTCGTAGGCCCTAAGCAGAGTGCCTACTGAGCCTAATGGATAATACGGCCATGAACAAATTTAAGTTCAAATTTAACTTGACAAACTCGATTTTGACAACTGTTAGACGTGATGGAGTTCATTTTCAACATTTGTAACTCTTGGCTGCATTTTTTCTAGAAAATCTTGGGACTTTTCAGTTCAGGGCGGCGTTCCATTCAATACGGTCTCGTGATGCAATTTTCAGATTTTCTTGTGACTGACACTAAATCCCTTTTTCTTGCCCTTTTTGTTTGGCATTGATCCCCTAACGAAGCGCAGATTTAGTTATGGCAATGATTTTAGAGCAACTGGTCATATGACAGAAACTGCTGAAAGTAAAGCTATTTTATTTTTCACCATTTCTTTATTTTTGAAAATGCAGTTTCTTTGGTCTGATCCCTGCATAGTTGATTCCATAAAAGTTGCTTTTAGCGTTAAATCCGGATTTTTCCTAGCCATGGCCTTTTATCAACTGTTGGTGGGCACGGAGAGCAGGCATTGGTTTTGCAGTTCCTCTACTCCCGTTTCGTCTAATCTTGTTTTGCTGATTTATGCACTAGCGTCTGACTGCAGCTTTTGCCTCCTTCGTTGTCTCACTGCCTGTATGTCTCCACTCATCCTCCTTTCATTTGCTGCTCGTCTTACTTTCATTTATTTGGGAATTTCTCTGCTTTAATGTTGACCGCTAAACAGAGGAATGACTAATGCTCCTGAAATCCATCTGAATGTGATCGGCTGTCAGGCAGTCCTCTCTTTCGATGCAGCTTCCTCTTCACCTCCTGTCTTTGTGTAAGTCTTCAGTGTAAGAACCTCTATTCAGTCAATTTATTACAGCCCTGTCTATCATTTAAACATTTCCTATTTTCCATTCCAAATGATACAACATTATACACTACATAGACCTATGCAGTAATTGCGGTATATAGTCTACACTTATACACTGTACATATTGAACAAGCATCAGTCCATAAGCCTAGCTAAATTTTCCCAAGGTGAATTTTTCGGGAAGATTGGTGAGTGATTTATACACAGAATGTACTAAAGACCTTACTAGGATTTTTCTGAAAACATAAGTTGTGGGTGTAAAGATTGGCTGTCAGGAGAGAGCAAATGCATTGCGCAGCTATCGGTCGCAAAGCACACAGCTTACAACGTCACCGAATATGCATTCAAATTTTAAATTAAAGAAGAATAATGATTTGCCATATATGATACTACTACGGAAGAAAGAAAGGATATTTATCTGACTATTATGCAATATACAGCAAGCAATAGTGATAGTTTTTGAAAGTCATGTATTTATTATTTTTGGTTTCATGACTTTCAAAAGTTTAACACGAGAAGGAGGCTGCAGATCAAAATTGAGAATGATATTATTGATTATTCTTGCAAAAGGTTAAAGCAATGAAGATGGAACAAGAGGAAAATGTGGATTTTGTCGGATAATTTCTTCAATTCGATTAAAATTTTTTTATATCAAGGCCCAATAATCCCTCTTTTCAGCAGGCCTTCAATTGGCTTGTCTCACACAGAGATTTAATTATAAAACTTGTTTTTATGTTTATAAGACCTGTTGTATAATGAACCAGATATCTTATTACGCGACTCTTCCCTCGATAACCCTACTAGCTATTCTCCAAGATATTCGGCAGGAGTTTCATTTAGTTGATGTACCTCGTTCTTGTACAGTCAATGCATGGCGTTTGTGTGTAGTATGAAGTGTTTGGAAGTGCTCTATTTCGAACACTGTAGATCGAAATTGAGAAAGATATTATTGATTATTCTTGTAATGCTTAAAGCAACGAAGATGGAGCAAGAGGAAAATGTGGATTTTGTCGGATAATGTTTTCAAATCGATTAGATTTTTGCATATCTAGGTCCTATACATCCTCTATTTAACAGGTCTTCAATTGGCTTCTCTCACGCAGCGAATTAGTTATAAAACTTGTTTTTGATGTCTATAAAACCTGTTGTATAATTAACCAGATATCTTAATACGTGGCTTTTCCCTCAATCGCTTTACTAGCCATTCCACAAGATATTCGGGAGGACTTTCATTTAATTGATGTTCCTCGTTCTCGTACAGCCAATGGCGTTAGTGTGTAGTATGAAATGGCTGGGAGTGCTCTATTTTGAACCCTTTAGACAGTGGCGGCTCCAGGATTTGGCAAGTGGGGGCCGTTGGGGTGGCAACTTCTAATCATGGGGGCCAACCATTTGTTGTTAGGTATGTAGTATTAAGTATTGGGTCCCAACAGGGGCCACTGGGGGCCAGGCACTCAATAGGGGCACGGGCCCCTCCCCCTGTGGAGCCGCCACTGGAGAAGGTAGTGTAAAAAATAATCTTTATTGTGTGAAAAAATTATCTTTATTGACAATCGGATTGAGTAAACATATTAATTATTTATTATTATTTGACAATCGGATGTATTAGTAAATTATTATTATTATTATTATTATTATTATTATTATTATTATTATTATTATTATTATTATTAATGCACAGTGTATCAATGGTTAGTGTGATTTTTGGAGAAATCGCGGTTTTATCTGTCCTTCTTAAGACAGATTCCCAACTACTGTGATGGAATTTAGGAGAAGCATTTCGTTATTTTGCGAAATGGTTTTGATAGTCGCTTTCTAATTACTTTTTGTGACAAATGAGAAATGGCGTCTAAACCGCGCCAGGCGTCTGTGCAAGAGCCTTTATTTGCGTCGCGCAATAATTCGTGTCTATAAAGCGGTGCGTTAACGACGTCAGTGGAGAGGCCTTCGACCATTCCTGCACGCCTGACTCAATATTATATCGCCGGCTATTGACTGCTCTTACATGTATGCTTCACAGTATTCAGTGCATCACTGACTGAGCGTTCTCTCTCTCTCTCTCTCTCTCTCTCTCTCTCTCTCTCTCTCTCTCTCTCTCTCTCTCTCTCTCTCTCTCTCTCCACTAAGCGCATTCAGGTAGTCCGCTCGTATCCGTTCCATTTTGTATCTGATGGTGCTTCTAGGCACCAGCATCGCAAATGCTATTAACCAAGGGTCTTCCAGACAGAGACCCTGCAGTGATTTGGAGGAAAATGACATGAAATTGTTTTTGACGAGTCGGTACACGATGCAGTTTTTAAAAACAAAAATCAGAAAGAATGAATTGCTGGGCGAGCGTAGCCATTTGCGCTTCTGAAGCATGTTGTCTACTCGTCAAATGAAGTATTTACTGCAAAGCTGAATGGAATTTCAAGAGGATTAGGACTACGCGTGAATCATTGTAATCAGGATAATCAGGTCTGTTGTACAAATGATTGATTTATCATTTTCTATGCGACCCAATTTATTATAGCAGATATCAAGGCCGTTGAGCCAAATGTTGTGTTAATGTTGGGTATACGGACGTTTCATCTCAGGACTACTCATCTCCGGACCATTCACCTCATGACTTATCTTCGTGATCTTCTACGTGTGAGCTCGCATAGTTGGATTTCATGAACACAGCTGAATGGCTTAAAAAGAGAAATCAATTAGAGGTCAAGTCTATTGAGGTGTTTTGCTTCTGGTTTCTGGTAAAGTTAATGGAGGACTGTTAATGTAAAATTAACGGTGTATTACCATTGTGGCTGCGTGGTTGGGAGTGATTCAGATAATAAGGGCCAATTTCCTCTGATATTTATGGTGAGAACTCTTTGATAGTAAAATATTTTGGGATAAAATGCCTTTATAATCGCACTCTCTCAGTCTCAGAGCAAGAGCAGATTTTTAGCGTCGAAATTTATTTTGGCCTGCAATTAAGAGTCCGCTAAGGACAATATTGGTAGCCTACTACCGTTCAGTGATGCTATGCTTTTTGTTTGGCTAAGTTAAGCATGGCTATGGTTTGGATACCCGCTGGTATTTTTAAATTTGAACATATACGATTTTCTATCGATGAACCTTCACACAAGTTTTACAGTTCATTTCTAGGGAAAGAATATTTTAAAAACTTAGTAACCGTTTAAAATAATTGACTTGGATTATTGGCTTGGATTTTTGTATGTTAATTATCATAATATTTCAAAGACACTTTATTCTCTAAAGGATAACTGTGGCTGTACTGATTTGCAAAAATTGAGAGACAACTTTCAAAATGATCAAGTTAATCTGTCAATAAATTAAAACTTTAACATAGCAGTTCGAAAATGTCGATATAAATTGTTTGAATTATAAATATAATTTGCTTTAAGACATTCAAATTTATGATAAGCATTAGAATAATAATTTGGTAATGAAATTCATCAGCAATTTATATGGTGAACATCGTCAGCTGAGTTGCTTGTGGGTGTAACTGCACCTCTTATTCCTCGCTTTTCGACCATCGTTCGTTAGATCGCTTGGACAGCGGAGGTCCGTTGCGCAAATCTCGGTGCGGTGAGCGATGGGACAGGCGAGAGCGCAGTGGGTTGGGATGCTGTCGGTGGTTAAATTAATTTTTCAGAGGTGCCGGATCTCTTCATTTTTCCTACGACCACAACATTTCTTCACAGTCTTTTAATTCATTTTAAACAAACATTTAGACTTTAGAGTAGGCCTACAGTTCAGTGAGTTCACGTTTTCTTTTCTTTCCAGTGCATGCAAAGTTCTAAAGCAAACAATAAAAGATCACAATGAATAGAAAGTACGTTTCGAATCGGATGCTAGAAATACCTTATCTCTTGTCAGACGCCCCGGATCTGAGATCCGGCAAGATCCGGCTCAATTTAACCCTGGATGCTGTTGCTCTGATGACCCACGTGACTGAAGAGAGGCAGAAGGCGTCGTGCGAACGATTTCTATCACCGTTGACTTGTTGACCATTTGACTGCAAATATAGCGCCACAAAACGTGACACTTTTGAAGACTCAATATTATCATAGAGGCAAGTTCAAAGCTATGAAGTGCATGCCGTAGCCATTGAGAAATTAAAGGCAGCAGTATTAATTTTAAGGTTCGAATAAAGAGCGTTAGATGTCCTTTCGTTTTAAAAATTTAAAAGTAGCAATGAGTTCAGATGTATAGTATAGAAAGAAATCGTAACTTAGGGATCAAGCGTCAAGTTTATGGTACCGCAGATACAGAGAAAGTCTACTAGGGTCAGTGATTTGATGAATGAGTAGTGCTGCAGAAATGGAATACCAACTTGCATCGTGGATAGTATCGAGAGAAGTAAGAGAACTGAAGTCAATAGGTTCTACCATGAATTTAACATGACTGTGTGCTTACTTATTCATGGAGCAATAACTTGTAGATTACTCTGACCACATAAACTGACCCAGTCACCAGTATGAACAGAGACCATAAAGAATGAGACCATAAAGGATTTTCAAAGGACAGAAGCCTCAAGTGGAACCAGAGCTGAACGCTGCACTTGGCGATTTGAAGACTTGTTCTAAATTCCATTTTCAGTAGCGTAGCCAGGATTTTCCGAAGGGGAGTCATGATTCCCAACTTGAGAAAATTCTGACAACCAAAAAAAGAAAAAAGGCTATCATCATTCTATGATTTGATTAATATCATGCCGGAAAAAATCCTGACAAGCAAAAAGGTCGTCAGCTATATTATTATGTTTCAATAGTTGAACTATATAGGTATATAAGCGCGTACACTATATAGTGATAGCTATGAAAAATTTTGGTCGCCAAGGGGTTTTAACCCCCTAAAATCCCCCTTTACTACACTGCGAACAGCCAGGGGGTTTAACTCCAACCCCTTGGCTATGCCATTGTCCACTTTATCAACAGCAGTGCAGTTCATGATGCGAAATTTGTCGATCGTCTTTCAATTTTTGCCTTGTTTCTCCTGAGTGACTTTTGTTACCGACTTAACTGATTCATTTAAAAAGCTAATAGCATAAGTTAATAGCATTGTAAAATTTCTCAGCAATCCTTGGCAGATACTTTCATATAAAAATTGGTTTCATCAGTGGCGTAGCCAGGATTTCGGAAGAGGGGTGGGTTTGGTTTTTGGTTTTGACCGAGACCAACTTTGGAAAAATCCTGACAAGCAAAAAAACGTTATCTCTCCTCTACTTTTTTGCGTGACAGGCAACAAGCAAAAAACACTTTTTAGCTGATAAGCAAAAATGAAAAAGGTTCTCGCCTCTTACTTAAACATTTACAGTTTATAGCCAAGGGGGTTTTGACCCCAAAAATCGCGTCAAAAAATTAAAAATGCACGGAGACTCATTAAAATTATTTTGTTTTCTGCAGTCAAGAGATGGCTTAACCCCAACCCCCCTTGGCTACGCCACTGGATATCATCATCTGCTGACAGCCTGTCTGATTCGAACGCTATGATTCAAACAATATCGAAATAATTTAGTGTCTTTGGGTCTACAATTCAAGGTCTTCTCAACGTGCCCCAAAGCACGAGCCTCATTATTTTTGAACCGAGGTTTCGAGTTTGTCGGCACTATCCTCTGGAATGCTCCTGACCCAAGTATGCGTAATTTAGCAACTATGACTCTCCTTTAAAACGACTTAAAATTCGTCTTTTTATTATCAATTCAATATGCAGTAGGGCCTAATCGCAGCAGGAGCGCTTCGGAGTTATTCTGAAGAAGAAGCGCCATACAAATATAGTTACATTGCATTACATAACTCAACTCAACTGAACTTCATTTCAACTCGTATATAGACTAATGTGTGTGCAGAGCGATCAAGAAAATGAAAAACTACAGATAATTTTGACACATATTATACAGATTTATCACAGTAATTACAGATTTTTCGCTAGGATAGGCCTACCGTAGTCAGATGAAAAAGCTAACATAATGTAACCGTCTATAGATTAGACCAATTTTGAATAAGCTGCCGTCTGGTATTTGTCGTTCGACGCCATGGCCGCCTCCTTCTAGCGCGCCGAAATTGGTTTTCGGCTGATTGCGACATCATCTGCCATCGAACTCGTTATAATCGGTTTTCTCGGCCTTCGAACGATTCATTCTGTCTAATTATCTCTAATAGGAATTGTGCTAGGGTGAAAGACCATTTCTACCCAATGTAGGATTCGTGTATAGAAGGTCTTAGGAAAAGTAAGAATGTATTGTATCACTTAGAGTTGCCCATTTCCTGTTAGCTTGTTGTATTCAGCATGCCAACTGCGCACGGATACGCAGGGGTTATCTATCCGCAGTCTTTTTTAGAGATCAGTAAGATGGCCAGGCAGCCAATTCCAGTGTGTAGTTCGAACAAAATATTTGCAAAGTTTGCTGAGTGAGATTGTTTTAAGTAATGTGGCATTAGCAGTGATGGGCACTAGTTGGAAAAAAGTAGTTAAACTAAACTTTATTTTTAACTAAATATTTTTAGTTAAACTATTATTTTAACTATTAGTTAAAATTTTCCAAAAAAAGTTTAACTAAACTTTTTTAAGGTAGTTAAACTATTTCCAACTATTTTGCAACTTTTTGTAAATTTTTGATTATTCGATTCCTTTCAATGTAACAAAAAGAACTCGCCGTAATCTATGAAGGCTTACAGTGGCGGTTGCAAGAACTCTCGGTGGGGGATGCAATGAATTTCTAGGAAAGATCCCGCCAATTGTCAAAGGAATGATATGCAAACGGTTTAAAAGAAATCTGTAGATCTGTTTTATAAAATATAATGTTTAGAATTGGCAATGCATAAAAGCGATTTTAGTCTGGTTGTACAGAGTCATAGTGCAAAATGAACTGTAGTTAGTCAGTAAGTATACTGTTAGACCAAAGTACTACCAAGAAATAAATACACATTTTTTTTTCCAGAAATTCATCAATGCCACACATGCATTTTTGGTGGGCTGGTGGGGGATGCATCCCCAGTCATCCCCAACGTGGAACTGCCCCTGAAGACTAATGCAGGCAGTACTTGCATCAAATAATGTGATTACCTATCACGATCAGAAGGGTCAACAACAATGTCAGCAAGACTTGTGTAGTTCATTTTCATGTTTCAGTACAAAGAGCAATAAGAAAGCAGTATAATAAAAAAGTTGGCAAAAAAGTAGTTAAATTTTTAGTTGTAACTATTTTAAAAAGTAGTTAAACTATTGCTGTAACTAGTTAAGAAAAAAGTAGTTAAACTATTGCCTCAACTAAATTTGTCCAGTTAAACTAATAGTTATAACTATTTTAGTTAACTAATGCCCATCACTGGGCATTAGATGATAATGACATCAGTGAACTATCAAAAAATCTGAAAATTTTGAGAATGTACATGTAATTAGATGTCCGAAATGCAATGAAATTTTGAACGCCAAATATTAGGTAGTCCGGAAATTAAAAATCCTGGAATGAAGATTATGGGTGGTGCAAGTTTTTGCTTGTTTTTAAAAAAGATGAACATAAACTTTACAGAAATTTGCAACTTGTGACGAAACAGCCCAAGTCAAGTCAAATTCCTTCCCGAGCTCCTACAAGAAAAGGCATGACTCATAGGGCGGCGCTGATCTCAGTTTCAGAGGCCCTCAGCCAGGCGTGCTATGCTATACATACGGGACTAGTGTATCGTTCCTGTTTGACTCGCAGTATTCACTGCTGCTCATTTGCAACCTCCATCTGGCGACTTAAGGCTGAGTTTACCTTATAGGGCTAATGCGGGTATCGAACACGCGACCAGTGTTTAATCTAGGCCGTTTCCGGGGGAAATCGCCCTTTTTTCCCTCCGGAAATTTCAAATTCCCCCCGGAAATTTTGGCATACTACATAGACTAACAGCAGCCCCCTAGCAGAATTTTCCCCGGCTTGTCAGTTCCCCCCCCCCCGATTTTTCAGTTTTCTCCCCGGAGTCCAGGAGTCTAGATTAAACACTGCTCGCGACCCTCTGTTTTCCACGCCAGTACCATTATCACTCTGCTAAATTCCCACCCTCCATGAAACCGAGATCTTGCGAATAAATATGTAATATAGCAAGATCACAATTTTCAGACAGTTGGAAGTGGTTAATTAGTACTGGCTTTTATTGAATTTTGTTGATTTAATCGCAATCAATATTCTAATCTTGCAGATGCGTGGCCTGCCTCTAATATTTCACATGCATTTGCTGGAATGGCAGAAAGTGGACGAGCCAAATTGAAAGAGGTAATATATCTCCGAATCTTTTAAATTTACTCTATGAGATGAAATGTATCATAAATCGTGTAATTGTATCTGATTTCGTGCATGATATTTTTGTCACACTGCAGTGCAGTGTTTTCGATGTAAATAAAATTTAATGTATGGAACTAGGAAGAGTACGGTGCATGTTGCTATATTGCTGATGTTGTGCGCTGAGATTTATAATTGAGAATGAGATTAGTTGAGAACATTATTCAGAATTTCGCATTACACTAGTCTACATGCAGTGGCGGATTTACTTTTTTAAGGCCCCGGAACACTTTCTTCTAAAAAGTTACAGATCAAGTGTGAAAAGTGGCGAGATGACCTTTTCGCTTGTCAAGTTTTTAAAGTTTTTCTCAGGGAACCTTCGGAAGAGCGGAAGAATTGCTGATCAGGTGTATTAGTAACAGTGGCGATGATGTTTTTCTTTTTTCAAGGACACGTTGCGTGACAAAATGGTTGCATTTCGGAAAATAAAGCGTTTAAACAATTAGATCATAAAAATCATTATAAAATATCGCAGCCGCAACATCGAATTCATAATCACTTCTTGAACGTCCAAGTGTCACCATATGTGAATGTAGGTTTGAACTTAATAGTCATTCTTTCTGGAAGAACTTTTGATTCACTTGGACAGAGCGCTGCCGACTAGAAATTGTTTAGCATCAAAGATTAATGCATGAATGAATGAATGAATGAATACTTCGCTTAGCTATTACTCAGGAGATTCTGCAAAGGCGTGATCTCCTCATATCTGACTCCTAACATTTCCATCACATTAGCAACTCCATCTTGAGGATGGGAGAGGGGCAAATTGCATCCTACGCGCTTGAATTTGCTCTCCAATGCATTCAAGTGTTCATAATTCAATCGGCATCTGCCCAACTGGGATTTGTCCATCGCTTTGGTGGCGTCTGAAGCCGATATTGTTAAAGCATTACTGGGTCTCTGACCGCTTCCTATGTGTCAAATGACATTCATTATTCACGTGAATACATATACGCGTATTCTGACAGTCGCTTTTGCGCCCTTTGCATGAGAAACTCTGCTTTACAAAGCCAATGCAGGCTCTGAGCTTGATTTTGGATGGAGGTTTGCAGTAATAGCGCTTAAATCTGGTATTTCCTCTGTCAGCCTGATTAGCCTAAAATAAAAGCATGGTTTTATGATGTCGACGCTGCTAATGTTGCGTACATCTCAACGTTACGTTTTGTTAAAATCTCCGCTGCTTTCAATGCCATATTTTCAACTTTGTCTAATGTTGCTTCACTTAGCGTAATGCTGTTGGCACTCTCCCGCGACTATCACACGAAACAGGTTTTAACGTGGATGCTTACCTGTTCATTAAATGCTTTACAGTGGGAACCTTCAGTCTGTAAAAACAGTGTTTAAGGCCCTGTTACTTCGCAAAATTTTCAGAATTAGAGATTTTATTAATTCACTTTAGCAACGGCTTTTCAATGAATGGTATGCCTTGGTCAAGTTGTGTCATTTATTTGGACATAAAGAAAAGACACGCTTTCACGTCGTCTTCTATTTCCTTTGCTGAATTGACCTCGGACAAAGGCTTACCATCAATCTTCTAAGCGTCTATTGGTTTTGTGGCTGCAAGTTGCAGTCCAGTTCCAAGACATTATCTGCTACTGTGGCGTGCATTTCTATTATAAGTTGCATTTCGTGCAGCTGAATCCATGTACTATGCTGATTCAGTATTAGCTGTTTAATTATAAAAGAAATTTTCTTTAATTAGGCCTATTAACGTGGAAATGTTTACTGTGGATCAAATGGGCCATAGAATTAAATTAGCAAACAACCACCGTAAGATTAGGCTGAAAATCCTGAAAATAAAATTCTAAAAATCTAATAGTAGGAAGGAGTTGCTATAATATGAGTCTATAAATATCGACTGGCATCTACAGATGCTGCAAAAATCTAAAAGGCATAGAAGAAAAACATACTTTTGTGAAAAATGCAACAATTCTGCACTTCCATCCTTTTTGAAAGCATGCTGTTTGAAAACGTTGATCTTTGTCTACCTCTTGTTGTGCGTCCATTTACTGATCCCGTTGTTATTAAGTTTTCCAATCCACTTTTTTCTCATTACGTCTTTATGTCAAAAATTTAATTGTCTTTCCTTTATTGCTTTTATCAGGTTTCTACTGATGTTTTCCAGTGTCAACACTTCTTTCAGTTGTCTTTTTCTCTGTCCAAGATGCCCGCAAGAAACACATTTCGGCAGCTTCCAGCTTTTCCCATTTCTTTGAAATTGTCCAGGTCTCGGCAAGCTCAGGCAACACCAAACAGTGACTAATTTGACAAAATTGTAGAATAACGAATTTTTCTCGACCCAAAGTGTCCGCAACATAACAAAACTAAAATTATAATAGAGGGCAATACGTCAAAAGTGGCTTTCACGGATTGCGTTCGAAGTCAGCAACCTTAACTCAATGGCTCATTTGATGGAACATCTCTTGCCTTAGATAAGCCGCCATCAGCAAGGGATTCAATGCAATGAAATGATGGGAATTGCGTATCTCGGGAATTCACACGTCCACCCCGCGCCGAATCGACGTCATTACAGTCTGTGTACAGCTATAGGCTGATATGTGGCGTAGCCAGGGTTCCGGAATAGGGGGCACCAATGGTTCGTATAGACTGACTTTCCATTCCCGACTAGGGGACTTGAGGGAGTATTGTGAGCTCCGTGATGCAGGCATTTTGTGTAATATTAAAATCAGACGGTGAGCTCTGGTGCATAATTTAAAGACTTTATGATTTCTTACTAAGTGGCCAAACGCTGTAATACAACTAACGTAAATTGATTTCTTTGACAATCACCCTACCCTCCGAAAAATTTCTCAACGGGTTTGAGGCAAATTCTGCGACTGCCCCAGCCCGAATGGGGAGGGGACTGCCCAACCGAACCCCCTCGTGGCTACGCCAATGAGGCTAATGACTATTGCATTGTTATCGCAGCGCTATATAAATTGAACACCTGTATCTTAATTCATAAAGTCTTCAGAATGTTCAGATCAGTATTTTTATGCATCTGAGTCTGGCAGGAATAGCAATAAACTCTGTACTTTTCAATGAACCAGCAAACGTTAAACTGTTGCTGTAAAGTCTCTTGTTGGCAGGGCCATCGAGAGGGGCAGAGGGCAAATGCACAGGGACCCGGCAGTCTGGAGGGGGCCCGGGCCGATGATGAAGATGTAATAATAATAATAATAATAATAATAATAATAATAATAATAATAATAATAATAATAATAGCACTAAAAGGTTAGGACGTGACGTGCACAGAGGCCCGGCGAGTATAAAGGGGCCCGGGCGCTGAGGCCATCATAAAAATCGTGAAACAGTGACAAGCAAAAAAGGTCATCACCAATTTTTCTGACTTGTCAGGGGCCCGTCGGCCCTTCTGCACAGGGGCCCGAAATTTATCTCGGCGGGCCTGCTTGTTGGTCTCTGATGTATGGCAAAGAAATCGTTCACGGGATTTCCAGAACCTGTACGCAGACCAGAACCAAACTGAATATTGAAAATAGGATAGCGGTTTTGGGAATTTTGGTAGCATTTTCCTCTCTTTCTTGTAGTAATTAGGTGATGATAATTTTAATCTCTATTCGGTAAAACACGTTTAGAGTATACAGTGGTTTTCACACAGGCCTAATTAGCCTCCTAAACCACTTTGAATCACATTATTACTACCATCATCATTAATATCGTTATTATTATTATTATTATTATTATTATTATTATTATTATTATTATTATTATTATTATTATTATTATTATTATTCGAATGATTAACTCGAGAAGCATAGCGACAGTAGATGATTAACTCTACTCAATCTGACTAATTACAGGATAAACATTATTTAATTTTTATAGACTATATATGACATATCTCCTCATGTATATTAATCATCTTCAGGTTTTTAAAATGACCAAACGGAATAAACAGCCTTACCATTCATCCTTAAGCTTAAAAGAAAAGATACTGCCATTTATTACACTGGTTTCCATACAGATTAACTTAGCCTTCTAAACCACGTGAAATCGCAATATTATTTCTAGCTCTTTGCCAGTTCACCATAAAAGTTGAGGACTTTTTTGCTCTTCCGTTGACAATCAAATGTGTCCACGTAAAATGTTCTGTTTTGCTGATTGATTCAAACTGTTAATTTATTTCCAATTTTTAGATCCCTAAGCTTTGTATACCCTAGGCCTAGTCCTGCCTGACTTGTTTGAAAATCAGGTGCTGCAGTATGGCCGTCACACGATTCACATCATATTTAGTCGATGTAGGCCTAACTTGCTATTCTATGCATACTTTTTAATTGCGTATTTCTGTTACTATCAAACAAAGAAAGTAGGCTACAAACGAATAGACTATGAAATCAAGTAAAATTCCCTACTAATCAATTTAATAGGAGACATAATTCAAGAAACTTCAAGAAAACAAATTGCTATTGAATAAGCTGATGCAGAACACTTACCAATATATGAATGAAGTTGTAAGAGAAGCAAAGAAACGAAATGAAATTATCAA
Source organism: Metaphire vulgaris (assembly GCA_018105865.1). NCBI lineage: Eukaryota > Metazoa > Annelida > Clitellata > Crassiclitellata > Megascolecidae > Metaphire > Metaphire vulgaris. The sequence goes on from CM030843.1 coordinate 8,321,432, forward strand.
CACTTAAGAACACGATCCCCCATAATTATAATGACAGCTTCAAAGTAGTTTCATCATTGTTGCTGTTTTTGTTGTTATTTTGTTGTTGTTGTTGTTTATGATGAGGATGATGATGATGAGGAGGAGGAGGAGGAGGAGGAGGAGGAGGAGAACGACGACGACGATGATTATTTTATGCTATAAGCTGATGAATTGACAATTATTACGGTTACAGTTTTGTTAAAAATTCTTGCCAATGTCTGCACGTTCTTTGTTTTGATGAAACGTCAAAATGAACCTAAGAACGGAAGCACTTTGCTTCTTCTTTGTTTCAGCTTCTTGCTCGGCACAGTGAGCTGGAGCAATCGGAAACGAAGGCACAGGCTGCGCTCGTCACAATCCTATCGTTGACTCAAATCACAGAACTGAAACTCCTATTGGACATTGGCAGACAAGGTCACCGTTTCTACGATTTCGTCCTCACCCTTCTCGTTGCCTGCATCTCCCTTGAGATTTTCGTCGGCGTGATCATCATCTACATCGGTAACCTCCACTACCATCAGACGGCAGAGAAGGTGACATGGTGCTACAGCGCCTTCAACTGTTTTTCTTGCTTCTGCCAGAACTGTCCACTTCACCACAAGCACAGCGGGGCGTACGAAAGTGTCCGTGAAACAGTAGTGACCTCGTCCCAGAATCCGAAGCATTCGTCCTTGGCAGGAGCTGCTGCGGGAGAAGATGTCGCCTCCTCCGGGTGCTGCGACTGGCCGCTCGAGCAGCAGCAGATGGAGACGATCATCGACCTGGAACGTGCCGACTGCCACCACGAGTCTGCCAGGGTCAAGGTCGCCGACGCCGACATGAAGATCATCCGAGCGACGAACTACGTCAAGGTCGTCGAGGACGCGTTCAAGAAGACGCCCGGAAATTCCGATCTCGAGGAGGAGCTGGCGAGAGCGAGGGAGTCGCTGGCGACCGCGATGCGGGAACGCGAGGAGGGCGAGGCGGAGCAGAGGCTGGCCGAGGCGCAGCAGCGTCACGCGTGCAACATCAAGGAGCACCACGAGGACCGTCGCGAGAGACAGACATTCCGCAAGGTGTCGTTCTGGCAACACATGGCCACCTACCTGTTGTACTTTGTCATGCTGATGAACGTATTTATCACTACGTTTGGAATATCGGGCGGCACTCCGCACAGCGTCTTTGTCGGTCACACGGCTGCCGCTAGGGGCACTTCCACTGCTGCTGCTGTTGCTGCTGCTGCTGTGTTTTCCGCACCTACTGTTGCAGATGTTGTAAGAATAAATTCGTCTCACTCTCTGTAAACAAGACAGCTGTGCTGTGGCACCTTAAAGGCGCCCGCAGTACCAGTGGAGTAAGAATTACAGAGTCTAACGTTCAGTAAGTTTCAACGGTTGACATTGTCTGTAGGTATTTAGTGTGCAATTCTTGCGGTTTGCAGGCTTTAAACCATGATCAACTTTCAAGAATGCAAGAATAGAACCATCACCGCTTTGAACATAATTAATAGATTCCTGTTGTTGAAGCTGAAAAGCAATGTTTGTGGTTGTTATGAGAAAGAACTCTATACATTTAAAGCAAAACTACAATGGTTTAATAATTTTAAATTATCAATTAATCATACTGAGATGCTAATATTTAGTCATTGAAGGTGAAAATATTTTATTCAAGAAACAATAAATGCCAAATCATCTAAAAGTTGACTATCCCCGTTATGACTGAAGAAGATCATCTAACATTGCTAATATTGTGATCAGCATGCAACTGTACGTAAATTAAGTCAGTCTTCAATTATTTTGTTGCTTACTGATTAAACTTGAGCTAAATAAGTATGCATACTGAATGCGGAACTGCTAAAGTATTTGTCCAGTAAATTATAGGCCTACTGACTTTTGCTATTTTAGTTTGCTACCAGTGACTGTTTAATTTAGAATTAGCACAAGTTCGCAATTACAGTCAGGCCCGCCGAGAGAAATTCCGGGCCCCTGTGCAGAATAAAATTTCTTCACGATCTTTTTAGCTTGTCAGCCTCTTTTACATCTTAAAATTAGTTGATGACCTTTATTGCTTGTCAACCTTTTCACGCTGGGCCTCTCTTTTCCTCGCCGGGCCCCTCTCTTTAGCAGGCCCTCCGAGAGAAATTCCGGGCCCCTGTGCAGAATGGCCGACGGGCCCTTGAGAAGTCATCATTTTTTCTTGACGACTTTTTTTTTGCTCGTCAGCCGTTTATTGTGTCCCGGGCCCCCTTGTGCTCGCCGGGCCCCTCTGCTGAACTGACATTTTTAACCATTCTTTAGTGTTATTATTCATTTTATTGTTAATTATACATATTCATCATCGGCCCGGGCCCCCTCCAGACCGCCGGGCCCCTGTGCAGTTGCCCCCCTGCCCCCCCTCTCGGAGGGCCTGCTCTTTAGTGTTATTAATCATATTATTCTTAATTATACATATTCATCATCGGCCCTGCCCGCCCTCCCTCCCCTCCCGACCGCCGGGCCCCTGTGTAGTTGCCCCCTGTCCTCTCTCTCGGCGGCCCTGATTACAGTATGCTTTGATACTATTCAGATTCAAACTATTTTTTAAGAAATTGAATCTAGACGCTGTGTGTGTTCTATCTGCGGATAGAAGATTTGCTACAGCAATGAATTATATATAGAGCTTTTAATAAAATTTCAGTTTTACAGAACTTCAGAAGTTGAGTTGTTGCACAAACAAAAACATTTCACACACAGCAAACAGTTGTCATTTTCCTGCAAGAATCAGTAGCAAGCCAGGTATTAAATTGCTACTAAAGTAAGGCAATTCTGGTCATTTTCAATTTTACATTCGAGACACAAATATCAATAATATATACTAATGGCATATTAACTTTCTGCGTTAAATGTTAAAAGTTTACAGGATTCTAATTTGTCTCAATAACAAAGCGTCACCATGCCTAAAACTCGTATTTCAGAAACTATCTACATTTAAGCAGGGGTGGGAAGTTAGCAGAGAGGCAACAACACTGGACGATAGAGCAGAAGGTCGCTGGTTCGATACCCTCGCAGGAGCCCTAAGGTCGACTCAGTCTTGTTCGCTAGAGGACGGTGGTAAAACGAGGAGCAGCGTTAAGCAGTATGGTAAAACCACCTATACGTGGCTGATTGTCCAGACCGGAGAGATAAGCGCCAGAACCCAACGCTCGGACTCGAGTACGGGACCTCCCTTTACCGTTTTACCTACATTTAAGCATCATACCAAACATCGTGTATGATGTATCATCCATTGGCGGTTCAAGAATAAGAGTACCATGGAAGCAGACACGCGGATCTTATTTAGTCCAACCTAGGGGGCTTGAAGGAGCGTCGTGAAATCCTCCCTTGCTCTGGAGCGTAACCCCGACGGCAGAAGCTTTTGAGCAATATTAAAGCAAAATCGCGAGTTCCGGTGCAGACTTTAAAACCTTTGTGATTTATTACAAAGTTACGTCTAAAATCTAAATAAATTTGTTTATAAAATCTTATTCTCTTCTACCTTAGATTGTGTTCTATTCAATTTTTGTTTTGTTTTTTGATGACTGTTATCTTATTTATTTTTATTGGATTCTGTAATGTGTCCCTGCTCCCGACATTTTGGTATGGTACTGGGCAACTTCTATAGCGCCGTAGCATAGCGAAGGCCAAAGTCAAAGGCGCTGTCAACAACGCTGACAAATCAACATGGAACGGAAGATGTTGGTCTTGAGGGAAAATCCGCTCAGATGGCACGAAAGAGGTCGATGCCGTGTCAAAATCGGGCAGTGAGCTCTTTCAGAAGGCGGTCTTCCGCAAGAAGACGTTCCGTCGAAGAGTCAGCGAAAACGCAGAAAGGATGTTGAAGGACCGCATGGATGCTGAGAAAAATTCTCATCTCATCAGAAAAATTTGGTAACATGGCGCACAAGAAATTATCAGTTAAATAAAATAATAATAATAATAATAATAATAATAATAATAATAATAATAATAATAATAATAATAATAATAATAAGAGAACCTGTAGACTGTAGGCCTAATAAGTAACTAAGCTGATCGATTGCGTCGACATTTACACTTACCATTCGCGATAGAAGTAGGAGCCCAGATTCAACTTCTCCCCCCTCCCATCTTCACGTGGCTACGTAAATGATCAATCATTTAGACCAAGTTTAAAATTCTTGGTGTCACCAGTGGAGTCTATTAATTCCCAGTTAGTTTGATAGAAAACCTCGGCTTTTGCGAGAGAAAGTCTCATTTTAAGATTTCGAACACGTCTCTACAGCAACCACAAGCTTCCATTTGGCTTAGTGGAAAATCGCTTTTACAACCGCACCACCGGCAGCCGCCACTGGCTGTTACTGCGCTCAGCCAGTGGCGGCTCCACAGGGGAGAGGGGCGGGGGGCCCGTGCCCCCCTACTGAGTGCCTGCACTGCCTGGCCTTCTCAGTGGTCCCACTGCTGTGATCCTATACTTAATACTACATACCTAACAACAAATGGTTGCCCCATGATTAGAAGTTGCCACCCCAACGGCCCTCCACTTGTCAAATCCTGGAGCCGCCACTGCGCTCAGCTGGCTGCTACAGCAAAAACAAAATAGTAATGTCTGGTATATCATGATCCCTTCCGCCCGCCCACGGAATTCCTGGAAAACAATCAGTGGAGTAGCCAGGAGACCGGAATTGGGGGTCACATCTACATTTTTAGATTTCCGGTGAAAAAAAATTCTTGACGAGCAAAAGAAGCCTAGTCGTGTCAAGCTCTTGAGGCTTGAACTTCCTTCGTTCATTCTCCTCATTCTCGTACTACCTACCCCGTAAATTACTGAACAAATCTGCGCTAATCTCACGACCGGTTCCTGTCAGAATTAGGGGCCGGGCACAGTGGCGGTTCCAGAATTTCTTGGTGGGGGATGAATGAATTCATAGAAAAATGATGAGGGATGAAAATAGAAGAGAAAAAATCACTAAACTTTGCCGAAAAAGACTGAAAAAAGGGAATTTTAGTCTATATTTTACTACACTTTTACCGAAAAATAGGTTGACAAGCAAAAAAAGGTCATCATCCGCGGTTATTTTTACGAGACTTTTGCCCTAATACGCAAGCAAAAAAAGTAAGTCCGGAAGTCCGGTGGGGGGATGCATCCCCACGCATCCCCCACGTGGAACCGCCACTGGCCGGGCACCCCGTGTCCCCGCGTCTGCGCCAATGGAAGCAACGTCCTTCGTCCGTTTTTTAGCGTGTCTGAGTCAGACGAGCGTCGTTATAATCTGCGTCGAAACAATAACGGCAATTAGAAACCTCTGAAAGGAACTCACAAGCGTCCAGATTCCAGAACTCTCTAGGTAATCGTCTTTCATTCTTAAATAGCCGAAGCTGTCCGAAACCGATGTTTTTCTCGAGCCACGTAGCTAGTGTTGATGTTCCCTAATTAGGAATAGGAACATAGGAATTGCGATTACTTTTCAAAGCTTCTTTACCGTGCATTTGACTGTAACTGAATGTAAAATGGACGGATATATTCGAGGTTTCCGGTAAGGGGCTCTTAGAAAGAGAAGATTTTTTGCTGGTTAAGCATTGCTCGTGCTGCTCGAACCAGTGGAGAGGTGAGCGAGAAGTGATGACACTTTGTCATACAAGTGTGAGTTCCGGTTAGACAGTTGCTAGTTATAGGCCTATCGAAGACTATTTGAACGCTATCCGCCAATAGAGAAACCGAACTTTATTAGGCCTAGTTGGGGCTGTGAGTGAGTTTGAAGCTAGTGATAGGGGGGCAACGACGCCTATAGTTTCCAGTTTCATTCGCCAGGTGGCTCGTCGTCTTTGAAACATCAACGCCAGCATTGGCAACATCTCCGATCGAACGCCTCCGGTCGTCGGCGCACACGGCGTCTTTCGTAGTCGTAGAGTCGCGTATCGGGAATTCCCTGCCCACGGTCGCTGTCCTGGATGACGCCGATGGAACACCGGACCAACCGGACCGGCGTTGTTCGGTCGGTCAGTTGTCGATGTTCTGCCGACAGCGCATTGCTGTTGTGCGTGCGGTCGCGGTAGTGATGCCTCCTTGCCGATAGATAACTCTATCGCCGTGTTTCTCGGAGGTATTACCGTGTCTACTTGTTACGTTCTTGCAACGTTCATTTGTGTGTGTCTCTACGCGTGGCCATGTGGTGTTGCCGACTGCAACAGTGGATCGGCTTTGCCGTTCTTGCGACGTCCGTGGTCGGTCGGGATTTCTACGGCGAACACTGGACGTGCAATAACAAGTTCATGACAGTCCAGACCCTAAGGGTCCCTGCATCGGCGACCAGACTTCTGGAGCTGCACGTCAGAGACAACATACGGGTACGTGTCCAACTTCTGTTCCACATCCAACAACTAGCGTCACATAAGCGAATGAAGAGCAGCTAGGACAGATGATGTAGTTGTAGGCTAATAAAACAAACTTCTACTCAAATTGCTCTGATATACAGCTATTTGATTTTAATACTGGCCTGGATAATATATATATATATATATATATATATATATATATATATATATATATATACTATTTTAAATATCCTACTATTTTAAACTCTGATGGAATGCAGTGATGTTTATCCTTGCCCTTGCCCTTAAGAACTCCTTAAGGATCAATTTGAACTCCTTGTCATTGTCCCTGTGGGTATAGTCATTGTCACTGTCCTTGTGGGTATAGACTTTGTCCTTCTCCTCGACCTTACAGGTCGGTTTTTGTTCCTGTGATTTAGTCCTTGAAAAGTCCTTGCAAGGACCAAATTAGTTGAATGTCGTTTTCAGGTTTTTACAATTTATATTTCCATACATGCTTTAAGCCAGTGTTTTCCAAACTGTGGATTGCGACCCAAAAGTGGGTCGCAGTACTCAGTCTAATGGGTCGCGGGGCAGCACAAAATTAGATTCAACAGTGCCATTTTCTAACCAATGCCACAATGTCGCAAGCCTTGAAATTTGCAAGTAGGTTTAGGTTTAAAGAAATTTATATACCTGCAATCCTCCATACGCGGCTTATATTGAAATGATTAGGGTTTTCCAATTTTAGCTGACAATAACGTTGCATGGCCTCAGCATATTAGTCAGCCGCTATAGAGTGGTAGAAGTTCCAAAAAGTTTGGGGAAACCCTGGCTTATAGAACTTGTAAATATTATCTTATTTCGCAATAACGCAAGAAAGCGTATTCCGACCATTTTGCTCTGAAACTCCACTAACAATGGAATCTCAATTGTAACTTTCCATTGACCGGACGGTTAAGCGATTTTGCCACACTCATAGGATTTTTAAAGCACGTAACAAAGGTATGTTACTGGCAAAATTTTAAAAAGATAATTCCCAAGAAATTTCAATAACTATTTCTCTCCTTTTGTGTTATCTTTGACAAAAATATAAATCGTTCTGCCTAGCATATTTACCGTATTTTCATTCGAATTAAATCAGAGCTTTTGTTTTGCCATTTATTCAGAACTCAGAAAATTTTTTCCAACTAACGTCCGCCAGATGGCCTAATGCATTAAAACATATTACATGATATGATTAGGATCGCGGCACGTTACGAGACCGCTAGGGATATTTTTTCACCCACTAACCAGTGTTTAATCTAGGCCGTTTCCGGGGAAAAATTGCCCTTTCCCCCGGAAATTTCTAATGTCCCCGAAAAGTTTGGCATACTACATGGACTAACAGCAGCCCCCTAGCAGAATTCCCCACGGCTTTGTCAGTCCCCCCGAAGCCCAGGAGTCTAGATTAAACACTGCCCCTAACACCCCTCAATCTGAGACCGACACCTCCCAAATCTGAGCCTGGGATGACCTTTTTTGCTTGTCAGACATTTTTCGGCAGGGACCCCCAAAATATACCGACCCCCAAATCGAAAATCCTAGAAAATCCCTGGAGGCCGCTGACGTGGACCGCGGTTCCAAAATGTTTGGGAAACCCTGCGTTAAGTCAATTACTTTAAGTGTCATTCGCTGTTCCTTAGCCTATATAAAACCAGCTGCGAAACCAAAATTACTTTCCCTGTTTGACGCGTTTTAGAGTTGAACTCGAGACACACATTTCGACACGCTTTATACTGATAGATAATTATAATGCAGGTAGAAGGTTCAGGACACTCGAGAGCGCCGATTGAATGAACGCATGAGGTTCATAAGTGCTGGAGATCCAGGAGAACGCTCCCTGAAAGCTATCGCAGACTTATTAGATAAATGCCATCAGCGGTACCAGTTGAACAGAGTGTTCTCACAAATTGGTCTTATACTGAGACTTCATCGTGACCACGTGACTGACCGGCTACTGGAAAAACTTTTGCATTTGAAATGCACCATTACTGTCGATAGGATTATGTTTTAGGAGTTTTTATTTCTTTGTAATTTTGTGATTGGAATTGAAATGGTTTTGGTTTTTCCCTTTCCGTGTTCTTCCATCTGACAGAGGTTGGTCCTTTTCCTTGGAGTCAGTCCTTATGGTCTGTGTGCTTGCATGGTTCGTCAGTATTTGTTCTCGTACTCGTTATTGGTGAGTCAGTCCTTGTACTTACTTTTGGGGTTCAGTCCAGTGGCGGCTCCACCGGGGGGCCAGGGGGGCCCGTGCCCTCTATTGAGTGCCTGGCCCCCCAGTGCCCCCCCCATTTGGGACCCTATACTTAATGCTACATACATTAAACAACAAATGGTTGGCCCCATGATTAGAAGTTGCCACCCCAACGGCCCCCCCACTTGCCAAATCCTAGAGCCGCCACTGGTTCAGTCCTCGTTGACATTCGTGCTGGAATGTGAACAGACAGCTATGCAACAGGCTCTAAGCCGAATATCTGCATCTAACTCTGCGTTAATGCAATCACACGCTGCTCTATACTGTCCCAGAAGTATTTTGATAAAAGTATTGTCGTCTCTGTATCTACATTTGGTGGAGATCTGGATCTAACATGCGTATGTTTACATTGCCAACTAATGCAATATTCATTTGAGCTATTGGTGCTTGATAGAGCGGGCCGATACATGGACATGATGTGCTGGGACTGGAGGAAGGGTAGGGAAATATATAGCCTAGTTTATCTATCCTGTATGTATCCTCGGTCTCGTATCTTCTCGGTATCCTAACTTCGATTTGTTCAACGGAAGTGATGAATTTCTCTCGGCCGGGATAAAATGGGATAAGAAATAATCAAACTGACGGGAATTGTTTATGCTATGGAGTCTGGGCTGGAATTGGACCCGGGGGAACAGTTGAGGTTTCGCCGATGACGAAGGAAGATGGAACGGACGATGCGGCGTTCTGTAGACTAATTTCTAATGGCCAAGTAAGTCTTCGTTGCGTCGGCCATTTTGTCCAAATGCGCGACTGCTGCTGCTTGTGTTTTGCTTGAACGACGCAGTTCGAATGCTACGCCCGGAAGAAAGAATAGCGACTCGAAGAAGCCTCAATGTTACTGTTCTAATCTCGCCGACATATAGCGTGCGCACCAGTGGCGTGAGTAACCAGGATTCCAGAAAAGCGGGGCGCTTCGGCATTTTCGCCCGAAAGTGTCTTGACAGGCAAAGAAATAAAAAAGGAAAAGGTAGTTTCAAACGCCAAGGCCAAGGACATCAGGTCCGAGGTCGAGGCCAAGGCCGAGGACCTCGCATGTAGGCTTCTACACTACAAAGTTTGGGTTTTGACAGTTGCACAGTTGCTAATGACAAAAGATAGACTGAGACACAAAGTTGGTATGTTGTGGTTAACTGGCAAAGGATAGACCTGGCACTTCAACATATAAGCAAAATCTAAATCTTTGAAAATGACAAATATCTGTCCGAAATATATTGACGAAAACGCTACAAAACCAAATATTATCAACAGAACACAAAATGCTACTTTCAGTTATGATATTACTGGCACAAATTCAATAAGGTTTTCAGAGAAAAGTTTAATGTCGTGGCCGTTCACACTAAATGGGCTTGTTGCATTTCAGAAATACTAAATCTGGAAGCATTTTGTCGCCCATTCTGGCTCTGTTTTGCCGCATAAACAGACCACCGTGGCTGAAAACCCTTTCAGCATACCTACTAGCTATCAACCATGTATCCCGAGGCCAAGGCCAAGACCAAGGACAGCGTCACTTGACCTCGAGGCCAAGGCCACGGCCTCGATGACTTCAGGTCTGAAACACAGTGCACGGATCAACTTTTTCAAATCAAGCGAACGACAACCTCTAAATGCACGTAAAGTCGACATTCTACGTTGTTCGTTAGCACAATATATTTTCTCGTCGACAAAACGTTGTATTAGAGTCTTCACTACACTGAACTTGTTAACGCTGTCTAAAACATGCGACGAACCAGTGGCGTAGCAATAGGATGCGCCCCCCGTGCACTGTGCAGTGCACGGGGGGGGGGCTGTCACAGAGCTCCTGTCAGCCAGTAGACATATTCTGCTTTCAAAATATTCAGAAGGTAATTTTAAAAAGTGAAACTATACATATCATGAACAGCGTACAAACTCAAGTTACTCTATAGTTTAATATGCATATAATACAATATGATAAAGTCGTATACATATCGGAAAAAAGCGCCCGGTGTTTTTCCTTGGAATCGAATGGGGATTCCCGGTGATCCAGCACCGAAGTTCTGCACTAGGCCCCTCACCCAAAAAACCACCCCAACCACAGTTAGCACTGCTTTTGCGGTTGCGCACAGTCCTGCTGCTTAACCTGCACTGCAATTGACAATGCACTTACTTTGCAGAAAAGAAATTGCATTCGACAACATTTTAGACGTCTCAAATACGGGATCACTCTATTTGCCAAACACATCGCACGCCCACACACACAGACGTATCATATTCTCGTTTAGTTGTCACTGTGATAAATTATGCACTCCATCAACGGTTAGCTGGCAGAAAATAAATCTCTGCGGTTGTCTCGCTGGCTGGCTTGCGTGTCGTCTAATGGAATTGTCAACAGCAACTGTCATGGACTTAATCCTGGACACTGAGAAAGTAGAAGCGTGACATCGGGACGCGTTGTGTCTATTTCGGTGTCCTTTGGCCTTCGACGATAACTCCTGATTTTTGTTTCTCTTGGTCTTGTGTCGGATCGTTGGCCTATATTACGCAGAGAACTTTGTTCAGAATTTAACTATTCATTATTTGTTGCAGACAACTCTTATACTCTGACGATGGCCAAGGGTTCTTAACCGGCGATGCCTGCGCCCCCAGGGTGTGTGTAGGGTATTTGCTTCACTTCTTTGAAGACATACGTTTCGCCAACCGTAAATAAGCCGCCCAAATATTGTTTAGATGAGTTTCGGCATTTAGAGATAATGAATTAGTAAAATAATAAATAAATACAGTAGATGCTGCCTAACTTAGATTGTAGTTCTAACAGACAGAATTAGTCTACGTCAGAGTATCTTAAAAATTATATTGCCAAAACCTCTTAATTGTATACACTTAAAAATTATATTGCCAATATCAAAAACCTCTGAAGTGTATAAATGTAAAAATTATATTGTCAAAATCAAAACCTCAGAAATGTAAAAAGGTCATGAGCAAATTTCTTGCAAGTATATTGCATTGAAACCTATCTTCTCTGGCGAGCTTTAGGAAACCCCTAATTTTCGTGGATTTGAAGGAAATCCGAATGAACTTTCACTTTCCTTACTACACTATCTTTAAATCCTTGAAAATGTTTCCAAGAGAACCAAAATGGGAGATTTCAATACCAGATTTGTATTATAACATCAGACTGAAGTTTCTTCGGAAAGACTGACCGCTCAAGATCTCTTATAGAGGCTTAAGCCTGACTTCTATGCGTGATGCCTTAAATTACTGTATCTTGACGTGGCCGGTGTTTCGCGTTTTGCGATCTTCTCAACCGCCTCGTCGTACATAAAGACCGTAGGTAGCTATGAGAGAGTCGTTCCGTTTCGAGCCGTAAAACACTTTCGCTACCCACTCCTGCGTGAAATCTCTCTCATTTGCCGTTAAGAATCCGAGAAAAATCGCCGGAACACAGCGCAGTTTCTGTATCGCAAACCCGATGTGCTCGGCATCCTAGGATATCCAAAGTCGCGGCTCAACTGCGACGGGTAACATAAATTACCGGAGAGGCAGTCGGAATTGGATATTTTGCAGGCGTTCTGTTCGTATTCAACACGCCGATAGTAAACGCGTACAAGGATCGTGAAAAGTCGCAGCCGAGAATACAATGGCAAGACGCTGAAAATAATAAACATAGAAATTAATATTTACTGGAAGTTGTCTACGGTGTATCTATGGTTCAGACGGCGCAAAGTTGAAGCCAATTTGCCACCATTTTGTGGAGTCATTGCAATTGTCTTTATGATTACCATGTTACCTTAGAAATTATCGTAAAACTTCTAATACAAGCCAGCGGCTTCTTCCGCATAGTGTTCTCACGCGTAGCATACTCTACTGAACTACAGTAAACCTTGTTGTTATGCATTATCTATGTAGACGATTGATGGCAAAAGATTTCAATATTTAAATACAAATATGGAAGTTTGAAATTGATGTAGGTTATAATTTTAGAATCTTATAATACTTAGATAAATCTTTACCTTTAAAATTGGGCTTAAAGTTGGCTGTATACAGTGGCAGGTCCAGGAATTCTTGGTGGGGGAGGGGATGAAAAAAATTATAGAAAGTTGGTGGGGATGCAAAGTTTAAAAGAGAAATTAGACTATTATAGTGGATAGCGTTTTGAGTAAGAGATGGATTTATTTTAGGCTTAGAGTTTAGGGTAATGGTTAATATTAGTCTTTAGGAACTTGGATTATGTAGCACCAGCATCACCTTGATATTGCGTTTAAAATACCTGGATGGTCTTTTTCCATTTGCCCCTTCCTCCCTTCCATCGAGCAATGCTTCATAGGTACCTGCTAGCTAGCTTGCACGCAACCTGTCGCCTGACTGTGTGGGCTAATCTGTTGTAACCTGATGAGAGTTAATGTTAATATACGGAGTTGAAGATTGCTCGAGTCAGCCGGCAGTCAGCAGTCGGCCGATGATCATTAAACACTTCACGTCGAGAATGGTCTTATACTTTTAATAATAATAGCGCGATGGTGCTTTCCACTAAATATATGTTAATAAACCTTGTCGGAAAAGACTGACAAGCCTAAAAACGTCATCCGCAGCATTTTTCAGTAGATTTTTTTTAAAAATTTACCGCAAAGATGGGTTGACAAGCAAAAAAGTCATCGAACATCCGCGGTATTCAGTTCACCGAACGTAAAAACGTTTAAATTTTTAAAAAGCTTACGAAAAATATGTTGACAAGTTTAAAAAATCCCGGTGGGGATGCATCCCCAGTCATCAACATGGTGGAACCGCCACTGGCTGTATATCAATTACTGTGATTGCTTAATCGTGAAAGGTTTTGATCTGATTTGTATTGCACTTGTATTACATGCGCAGTAGATCAGGAGTTCTCTTTTTCCTGGGACCCAGTTCTCTTATTTTTCATTTCTCCGTAAGCACTCCTATGCATAGGCTACTTAATGTGCTTAGAGACACCTCAGTTATTTAAACTCTTCCATGATTGTAGGGCATATGCCCTGTATTGTACAAAAATATTGCATTCGCATTGCACCCTACAATCAAAAACGAATATGTGAATAATATGCCATTTAGCAGATACGATGTGTCGCCGAGTTCTGCTGTGAAGGAACGTTCCTCTTTGTTTTATGCAGCAAACCGGCGATCAGTCTTTTGAATATCGTCTTCTAAATCGGAATCGTATTTTCTCGAAAGATCTATTGCGAGGGATTTCTTCTGCGCTTTAAGAATGTCTCCGAAACATGGTTTTGATCGATTACTGAGGTTTATGATCTATTCTTTAGGATTGATCATGAGCTGGAATGGATTTACGAGGATTTAGCTTTATAAGTCGCGTTTCTTAACTAAATCCGCATGCAAGATCCCAATCAATCGTACTGTAAATCGACTCTTAAGCGAGAATAAGAATCGGTAAGATATCACAGCAATAAGGAAGAAGGGATATTGATGACTCATTTGTTTATTGCCCTTATATTATCTGCCACGTAGGCCTACTATTGACATGATGTAGGCCTAATCTACAAATATTATTGAGGTAAACGTTATTTCAAAATGACAGAAAGAAACAGAATACGAAGGAACGTTGAGAAAAGCGACTTTGCGCATATTTTGACCACTGCCTGGCTGGCCATTCACCGTATACCCATTACCATTTTAAGAAAGGCTAAGCGGTTAAGAACTACTGTTATACTACTTCCAAAGCGCTATATAAATCCACGAGATTTTGCTTACTTACTTATTACATTGATTTGGCCATGCTATTCCATTGAAGTTTCTATATTGATTTCGAATCGCCTACGTTTTCAAAAACTATTGTTACGATATCTGCTGGCGACATTTTAAACCGTAGCTCAGGTACTAATCAAAGTTTACGTTTGATAACGACCAATGGTCGGAACCGCCATATTACCAACGAGTATGCCTCTGTCCTAGCGTCCTGGATGCGCCCGTGTTCCCCTAGATGCTGTGGCGTACCTAGGGCATGGCAGGTATATAGGGTAGATGACATGGGCGCCACTTGATAGAATGCAAATTAAGTTCACTGATTTGCAGACAAATATTGTGAAGAAGCAGAAGTTATGCATAGGGTGGCGCAAAAAACCGGACAATATAAAATTCAAACCTAAATGTGACTAGTCCGGCTTTTTGCACCACCCTGTGGATGTAAAGACTCTACTGATACAGTTGATTATGGACAACCGGTCGTTAATGCTTAATCGAACAGGTGCTTTCATTGTCATAATGTTATGTATGGAACATTGTATTGTAGGCCTACTGTACTGAATTGAGACAATTTATGTAGCGCCGTAATCATAGCGACTGTGAAAGTCAAAGGCACTATCGCGTTTCATAGAGCAGTACACTAGAAAATACGCATTTACCCAGCATGACGTCCCATATATTTCAAATTAACGAACCATGAAGCAATTCCAAAGACAGCTTCATGAAATTTAAATGTCGTAATAAGGGGTTCTCATATCAGATGTGATATTCAGACAAGATCAGATCTTGTGCTGCACTTCTCAATATGTGCTCCTCTCTCTCTCTCTCTCTCTCTCTCTCTCTCTCTCTATATATATATATATATATATCTTCTATCTCTCTCTCCCTCTTGCTCCCTCTCTTACTCTCTCTCTCTGCCTCTCTCTCTCTCTCCCTCTTGCTCCCTCTCTTACTCACTCTCTGTCTGTCTGTCTGTCTGTCTCTCTCTCTCTCTCTCTCTCTCTCTATCTCTCTCTCCCTCTTGCTCCCTCTCTCTCTCTCTCTCTCTCTCTCTCTCTCTCTCTCTCTCTCTCTTATTCTCTTATTCTCTTTCTGTATCTCATTTGTCTAGTCTCTGTACTTAGAACCCGATCATACCAGACGAAGCCTCGGTGTTGCTCCGATGATAGGAAGAAGCCGACCGACCCGGGATCGATTGCAACGCCCTTCGACCTTCGATCATGTTGATCTTCTCGTGCATAGAATAGCGGAACGCCCGTTCACGAGCGCTAACTCAATAGACCCGGCGACCCTTACGAGCGGCGGGGGGGGGGAGTCGATTGAACAGCGATCATCGCTGGCACTTGTGGTGTTGGTCGGTCGTTTCTAATCGAATCCCAGAACTCTTTGCAAGTTCCTTTTGACACAATTGCGTCTTAGCCCACCACTGCATCCGAAATCGTATTTTAGGCTCTCACGTTACTGACTTTGCACGATTTAAGGATTTGAAGCAAAAGTAACTATCCGCCGTACGTAGCTATGTAGCCCCCCTATGACTGATCTCTGGAATGACCTGGTCTTTTACCGATGGATTGATTTTGAAGTACCATCGATTGATACCTTTGGGTATTCAACGTAAACCTACTGTATATAATATATATCTAATTATGCACTTCTATAGCACCAGTTCGAACTTGTGCTACAGAAGTGCATAATTAGATATTTATTATATACAGTAGGTTTACGTTGAAGTATTCGTATAATTATGTTTAATTCTGGAATCCATGCTTGCAGCGTTAACTGGTGCAAAATATGCGACAGGATAGTGTTTTATCAATTATAAAGAGCCCTGCCTATCTAAGTCGGGTCCAGTTTCAGAAGAGATGTCTGGGATCGACGTAATAGGCGCTATAGGCCTAACTACTGTCTGTTTGCGTAATTGCAGATAGACTAAGTCCATTGCTCGAAGTGCCTATAACTTTCATACGAATATTAACCATTGAGAATCTGCATGTCGGTGTAACGAATATGACCTACAAGATTCAAGAACCATAAAACGCCTACAAAGTGCACACGTAAATGGCGATTTTTATGTAACGCTATCTGTGAGAATTCCCTTTGCTGCCACTTGAAGCAATTCAGTCAGTGGCGGCTCCACCGGGGAGGCAGGGGGCAGGGGGGCCCATGCCCCTATTGAGTGTCTGGTCCCCAGTGCTCCCCCAGTTGGGACCTATACTTAATGCTGCATACATTAAACAACAAATGGTTGGCCCTCCATGATTAGAAGTTGCCACCCCAATGGTCCCCCACTTGCCAAATCCTAGAGCCGCCACTGAATTCAGTCAATTTAAATGTCTGAAATACGGTAATAGAGAAGTGAATTTATGTCGTAGATTATATCTAATCAATGTTACCGTAGCGCAAGTGTTTCGATAAGCGTAGCCAGGGGAGGCGCTGGGTTTTGTTGGCTGGGCGGGTCTAATGCAATCTACACAACCAGGACCCGGCTCAGACTACGTCTCCCACCAGGGCGCGATTTGTAGAGGGAGGAAAGGAGATTCCTCCCCCACTGCCCAACTGCTACATCTCCACCACCACATCCCCCACTGCTACACTTCCCCAACTACTACACCCCTCAAGCTCGAAATATTCCCCCCTCCCCACTGCTCCAGGTCACAAATCGCAACCTGCCTCCCACCCAAAATTCAAAATTTCTCTGCGGATTTGCAAGATTTTCTCGGGTGCCCCTTCCAGAGGCTGGCTGGGTCCGGACCCGCGGACCCACCCACCCCCTAACGCCGCCCCTGACAGTAGCCAAGATAGCAAATCCTACGGATAAGGCAGAATTACGCATTTGTCTACACTGCGACACTTAATTTAATTTTAATCATCTGCGAAAGAACAGGCCATTATCGAAACACAAGAGAAAGAAGACAAATCGGCGAAGATGACGGCGTCTTTGTTTTCTGAATTTGCCGTCCATTCATCGTCTGATTAATTATGACTACAACGGAAAGCCAGTTCATTCGCCTCCTCTGCTCTGTCTCTTTCCCATCGAATTCTTCTTCGTCCTTTGCTCTTCGGATCCGTTCTCATTCTTCATCATTAGGAACGCTCTACTCGTTCGACCGACCGACCGGCGGGGGGGGGGTGGGAGGAGAAACTCCGGCGAGGCGCTCACTTCGTATATGATTCATGGAAACTTTGCAGAGAAAAGGAAAATCAGAAGGAGTGCACGCACAAGAGGTGACCGTGACCTCTAAACCTTCTTTCTTGACCCGACGAGTTCGTGTGACGTCACTCGACGGCGACGACGCGGTTTCGGGAGGTCATTCCGCGAGATGCGTGACGGCTGACCTTTTGACCGAAGGACAGTCGGAATGACAGCGGAGGGCTTCGATCTGAAAGAGATGAAAGAGGGTTCCTATGACGGTGATTACGCGTCTGCGTGACGTTCATTGGCGTAGGCTGTCAAATCATCGCACAGACAGCAGTCTGCTGCTGCTGCTGCTGCTGCCGCCGCCGCTGCTGCTGCTCCGTCACAGCTGCGGTCCTTTGGGGGACTGTTGGGAACGAACGATTCAGATTCCCATTTAGAAACCTATACACGTATTTTAGTCTAGTCGAATATCGCGACACTTGATTAATTAACGTCGACGCTGCTATTTGTATATATTGCGCAAATCCATTGAAAATAAAAGCACCGATTAATTTGCTGGGGGAAAATATGAGGACCGTTTGGCATTCTCTAACAGAGATACGGTCAAGAAAGGGACGCTAGTACGCTACGCTGACGACGACGAAGATGATGATGACAACGATGACGGTACTGATGATGATGACGACGATGATAATGATGTTGATCATTATGATGAAAATGATGATCTGCGAGAAACAATGGCTCGGAATACGAATTTCAGGATTCATTTATCTTCTGCAATCTGCATGTGCAACTGAAGATAACTCAGGCCTATATGACCTGTATTATCTATTCTATAGCGTTCATGCTCATATCGACCATTCAGAATTTGTAGACGACCATTCAGAATTTGTAGAGTATGCATGTAGCCTAGATCAGTGTTTCCCAAACTGTGGGTCACGACCCAAAAGTGGGTCCCAGGCAGGGTTTAATCTAGGCCGTTTCCGAGGGGGGGAATTGCCCTTTTTTCCTCTCGGAAATTTCAAATTCTCACCGGAAATTTTGGCATACTACATCAACTAACAGCAGCCCCCTAGCAGAATTCCCCCGGCTTTGTCCGTTTCCCCCGGAGTCCAGGAGTCTAGATTAAACACTGGTCCCAGGGCTCAGTCTTTTGGGCCGCGGGGTAGCGCTAAATTAGATTCAGCAGTGTCATTTTCTAGCCAATACCACAATGTCGCAAGCCTTGAAAGTTGCAAGGAGGCTTAGGTTTTAAGAAATTTATATGCCTGCAATCCTCCGTACGCAGCTTATATTAAAATGATTAGTGTTTTAACAAATTTTAGTCAACAATACGTTTGCAGGGTCGCGGAATGTTACAGAACCGCCGACGTGAGTCGCAAAGTTCCAAAAAGTTTGGGAAACTCTGGCCTATAGTACTTTTTAAAATTGATCTTATTTCGCCATAACGCAAGGACAGCGTATTCCGTCCATTTTGCTGTGAAACTTAAATAACAATAGGGAATCTCGTGTTCCATAGACGACTTTACCTGACGGTCAAACGATTTTGCTACACTTATCGGATTTTTAAGACACATAACAAGGGTATGTTTCTGGCAAAATTTAAAAAAGATAATTTTCAAGAAATTTTATTCTCGATTTCTCTCCTTTTGTCTTATTTGGTAAAAATAAGAATAATTCTGCATAGCATACTTTCCATATTTTCATTCGAATTGATTCAGAACTTTTGTTTATTCAAAACTCCGAAGATTCTTTTCAAATAACGTTCGCCAGATGGCCTAATGCATTTTTTTTGATATTACATGATATTATTAGGGTCTCGGCACGTAACAAAACCGCTGAAGTGGGTCGCGGTTCCCTGGCCTAGATGATGTACATGCAAATGCGATGTTTATGTAGAGCAATTTATTGGCGTTTAGTCTGCAGTCCAATCGAAAGGTGTTACGATTGTCGTTATTCTAGTTGAAACGGTGTTGCGCAAATTGATTATTCCGCTTTGCCCGCTTCGTCGAAAAGTGAACGCCACGCCCGGAACAAGCAAGTGTTTTTTCTGGAAATCCTAGATTACGAAAAGACAAGAATTATTCTTCGATTCGATCTCGGAATTACCAGGAAAACACGATTAAAGTCTTTTTTATGCCATTAGTTGATACGTAGTCTACTACACAGGGACTATGCTGACAGTACGCTCTTCCTGCGTAGGCTGTTTTGGGTTAGCGCTGAAGCAACTAGCCAGATATTACATGGCACAACATAGGCCTATTAAGTTACGTCTTCGCAAATGAATGCCTCAAGACCAGTGTTTTATGCAGGCCTTTTAGGGCGGGATCGCCCCCCTCCAAGCCTCAACATCCCACTCCCCCCCCCCCAAAATCCCTGCACTTACACAAATTTTGCATTGAACTGTGTGTATTCCCATCCAGCCAAGTCAATTCCCCCATAGGCTTCAGATTCCCCCCATGGCCTGGAGTCTGGATAAAACACTGCTCAAGACAGCCTCGGTCCTTGTGAGTTTTGTTCGATAGTTCATCCTATTGTGTCGATTCCAATATTATCGTCCGGCAGCAATCGCGGTATTCGATTTCTATCGGCCTACGAGTGCTGCGGTCGACATCCTCTGCGGCTCGAGGTTCCTCTGTCGAAAGTCAACGAAAGATGCGAATTTTCAGCCAAAGGTTCTGCTATGAGGCGTAGCATACTGTATGCAGGTAGGCCTACTGTATAGAGTCGTTGGCAAAGTCTCAACATTCAGCATCTTCAGAAGTTCCGATGCAACGCCATCTAATTCCTTTGTTTTCTAGCGAAAGCATCGATGTCAAAAGACATAATGCTTTTTCTGGAACAGTACAGTCACAGTGTGTTGATATTTTCGTTTTGATTTCTGCTGTTTTCGTTCTGTCATTCTCACGCGGAATGTACAACGTGTGATATAGGCCCTATTTTCCAAAGTTTGTAATAATAATAATAATAATAATAATAATAATAATAGTAGTAGTAGTAGTAGTAGTAGTAGTAGTAGTAGTAGTAGTAGTAGTAGTAGTAGTAGTAGTAGTAGTAGTAGTAGTAGTAATAATAACTGGACTTTGAGTGACATGGATGGATTTCGCCTGTGTTGAAATCCACTGCTTCCTCTGATTTCGGAAATTATAGTCTTGATATTTGTCTTGATCGATTTCAGACTCAAAATTTGGCAGACAATTGTTCGTATCGATCGCGTCCAAAAGAAATGCCTATTGTTTCCTCTGCGGAGATTCTTCTAATTCAGAGAATCCGGGCAAAGAAAGCCGTCTAACCGCGCACGCACAGTCCGAGAACTGGACGGAGCGGTATCCTGTTGACGTCAAACCGGTCTGTAATCTAGCCGCTACGTTATCGAACCAATTGAGAGGGGATATATATATACGGGAAAGAGGTACGAAGGATGCAATCATCTTGGGGCGGTGCTCGATCTACTGGAAGGGGTTTGACCCCCTCCACATAATCTCAACCTAGCGGAATAGAAACACCATCCGATGGCTGGTCGATGATTTTGGCCCCACCCACCCCCCATTCTGCGTTTTCGAAAAGTCGACTATATTGCGTGCAGGGGCTTCAATTGACGTTTTTTCATGTCGTACGGACGAACGAAGTCAACCGTCGCGTAATTCTACCTTTCTTTGGCCGACGACGAGACTTTTTTCGAGTCAATTAAACGCGCTGGGCGCCGGTCGCAGGATATGTGACGGACGGACGGACGGACGCGTCTTGGTCGGCGGCGGGAGGAAGATCGAGGACCGGGGGCCGAGGTCCGCGGTCGCCGGGACGATGTCGAACGGGCGCGGTCGATTGTCGCTCGTAAAGCATCGATGTGAACGTGATCGATTGGACGGCAGCAAGGACTGCGTTGTCTAGAGCCAATAAAACAAGGGTTTAGGACGGCGACGACGACGGCGACGACGACGACGGTGCTGGCGTTGGTATTGATAAGTGAAAGTGTGCCGCCATCTTTAATGCCCGGCATATGAAACGCATCTGACCATTGGTCAATAACGAATTGCATCGATTCCATCGCACGTCTGTCACAAGAGAATCCTCCTTTCCTCCTCTGTTCCTCTCCTGCTCTCACTGTCTCCTCTCCTCCTCCCTCTACTCTCATCCTCTCCTCTCTCTCCTCTCGTCATCTCCTCTCGTCCTCTACTCTCGTCCTCTACTCTCCTCTTCCTCTCCTCCGATCCTGCTATCCTCCTCTTCTCTCTTCTCCTGCTTCCCTCTTCTTCTCCTCTTCTCCTCCTTTCCTGCTCTCCTCTTCTCTTCCTCTCCGCTTCTCTTCTCCTTTTCTCCTCCTCTCCTGTTTTTGATCCCGAATCGGGAACGCGCGCAGTAATTGAACCGAGTGTGCCACCGAGTTCAGACTGTTTTTGAGGACAAAATTCCAAAAAATAATATTATTGTCAACCACCTTCTGTCTCTCAAGGGCAACTGCGTTCAACGTATAGCGTCAAAAGGGAAGTCCTCAACAAACGACTCTTCCTGTTGTTCTACAAGTTTCTGAGAGTGACCATAATACGAGTTATGGAAATATATAATATAATGATCATTCTAAATCGGTAGCCACAAATATAGAACGGACAATTATGGAAATGCGATTCTGCATTTTCGCTGGTTTGACCATATATCAAATGACATCGTTTCATCGTCGAAACGGGATTAGCTTCAATACCTGACACGATCTCCCGTCGCCTCACAGCATTATTTCGACACGACGCCCGGCTGGACGTTAACACCCCACTGCACATGGCGCCCTTGTCTGCGCCATGGCACGTCGTAACGAACGTCATCCTTCCGCGAACTGGAAACGACTCCCTGGGAGAACGCGACGTTCTTGGATCCAGCAGATCGGAGACGGATTCCTCCTCCCCGGCTATAGCACGCTAATGGAGCATTGCACTCGGACGCGGTCACTCCACCAGTGGAAGATTAGTGCAACGGACCTCCGCTGTCCAGGCGACTCGATGATGATGATGATGATGGTGTGATGATTAAAATAAATCCTTCGCAGTTGAAAATCGATTATTGGCAGAAGACACACACTGGCAGTTTTATTAAATAAGTTTTTGTCCGGCATCCACAACTATACTATCCGGACAACGCATATCATATGCGCATGTATGAATGGGCGTGCATGTATGTGTCAAGCTATGTAGTGGCGGCTCCAGGTAGAGGCCCGGGGGCCCGTGTCCCTTATTGAACGCCTGGCCCCAGTGGCCTCCTGTTGGGACCTATACTTACTACTACATACCTATCAACAAATGGTTGGCCCCATGCTTAGAAGTTGCCACCCCAACTGTCCCCCACTTGCCAAATCCTGGAGCCGCCACTGAAGCTATGATACTACCTACCCCCTAACAAATACTCAAAGGTTGTGCACAATTTCCACGACTGGTCCCAGCCGAGATAGGGGACAGGGTCCCGTACCCCTCCATGGCTGCGCCAATGATGTACAGTAAGAATGCATATACAATATGCACAAAGGCATAGGCAGCGATCTGCCACAAAACTTGGGGCGTCTACTGCCCAGACCTCCCATGGCATGGACCATTACCCGTCATTTCTTTTTAACGGCGGTCGGTGCTCCCGCAATTTTTTTAAGTTTTAGAAGTCGTTGAGTTTAGTACATTCTGGACATAAATTGAAACCTGTCATACAATGGACCAGATATCTTAAGACTCGTATCAGCCCTCAATCGATTTAATAACAAATTCCCAAGATATTCGGCGGAACTTTTATTCTGTTGATGTTTCGAATACTCATGCAGTCACTGGCTCTAGTGTGCAGTATGAAATGACTGGGAGGTGCTCTATTTCGAGCACTGTGGATCGAAACCGAGGCGGCCAATATTGATTATTCCCGCAACATTGGAAGCAATGAAGATGGAGAAAAGCAAAAATGTGATTTTCGTTGGAGCATTTTATTAAAAATCGCTGAAAAATTTACACATCTATGCACCAACCCACTGTTCAATAGGCCATAAATCGGTTATGTCACATCGGGAATTAATCATAAATTGTGTTTTTTTGTTGTCTATAAAACATGTGATGCAATATTGAACAAATATCTTAGATCGAGTGTAATTCCTCGATCGACTTACTATGGGCAGCTTCACAGACTTTCTTGCTAACAGCCAAACTTGAGGCAACTCTTGTAGATGTTAAAATTGCAGCGATTATGCGGGGGTGTGTCCAGCAGCTAATGGACACCCTTTGGGGTGTCAGAACACCACCATGAAACCCCCATGATCGCGGCCGCCTATGCACAAGGGCCCGTATGCATGATTTCTAGGTTTCGCATCTACCTTTTTCGTTGCAATAGCGCAAAAGCAGCATAAGATTGCAGTTAATTAACCAACATCGATATCATTCCTCTATAGATCCATCCACTCATTCGTCTATCGATGCTCTGTCCATTCACTCATCTTCGCGTCTCTTCGGCTCTTCCAACCGAAGATTTCGTATTCACGAATGTACAGTATAGATACGATGCTATGAATTATGCTCCCTTCATTCGGATGTCCTCTACGGCTGATAGGAGAACAAGACAGACAGACAGACGGACAGGACAGACTGACTGACTGACTGACTGACTGACTGACGAAGTGACTGACTGACTGACTGATTAACTAAATGACTGAATGACTGAATGAATGAATGAATGACTAACTGACTGAATGAATGAATGACTTATTGACTGACTGACCGACTGACTGATTAAATGACTGAATGACTGAATGAATGATGAATGAATGAATGAATGACTGTCCAACCAGTCAACCGAAAAACCTACCAACGAATGAACGAATGAACGAGCGAATGAACGAATGAAAGAATAACCGACACAGCAGGCACCGTCGATTGTCTGGCAAATCAGCTTTGTTTTTCTATTGACTCCCAAAGAAAGCACTCCGATAGCTTTTTGTGACAGTTTTGCTATTACTATTGCGAATGGGATAAAAGATCTTGCGATATCGCCTACAGTATATATTACTTTGCCCTTTCAAAATTGCGACTTGTTTAGAAATACACTGCGCTCTCTCGTCATTTCTCAAGAATGACATCGTTTCAATGGACCCCGTTGTTCAGAAGATTTTGCCTTTAGACTTTCGATATTAGCAATGTGCTTAATCTGGTGCAAGTTATCAAGGCGGTGATATGCTACAATGAGAGGATAGTAACCTAGCTGTAGTCTTGGACATGGGCGTTAAATTAAAAGCATATAGGTGGGCTAGGAGATCGAGTTGAATTTCACGGGACATACAGCATTCCGCTAAATACTCAGTACAACTACCTATTTTACTATTCACAACTTGAAATAGAAGACGTGCCATTGAAGATACGTTCTTTTATAGTTTAGCGCTACTAAAACGAGGACGTAATAGTGGCTCGAAGAATGGCCGAGGACTCTTGAAGATCAGCAAACGTTATGAGTCCCTAAATCGCGAATATCATAGTTTTAATAACTTGTCT
Source organism: Metaphire vulgaris (assembly GCA_018105865.1). Lineage (NCBI taxonomy): Eukaryota > Metazoa > Annelida > Clitellata > Crassiclitellata > Megascolecidae > Metaphire > Metaphire vulgaris. The sequence goes on from CM030843.1 coordinate 8,346,365, forward strand.
TAACAGGGGTCGATTAGTTTGATTAATGAATTGTAGCAAAACTGGACCACAGCTTAATAAAGTAATCAGATTGTACATTAATTCTTAAACTGACGGATTGGTCTTTGATGTCAAAAATTTCCAGGGCCCCATCTTTAACCCAGTACGTCACCAAAGAGGGAAAATTTGATCGGCCAAACAGAGTTTCCTTCTCTAAATGTTTGTTCATCGCTTTTTTGAGGCCTGAGTCGGCGCATATTGTGATGAATTGTATACCGTAAAGTCGGTCATAGTAAGAAATGTAGGCATCATCCGTGATGTTGCCGAACCGACTCTACGTATTCCATTTAATGATGATATTGTTGATGATTAGACGCTGTTGAGGTTTTTGATCTGAATGTTCGCTAGGTTCTTGCATGGATTGAAACTGCATGAATCGAATAGTAGAGGCGCATTCTTAAAAGAGAAAGAGAAAGGGAAGGGAAAGAGAAAGAGAAAAAGAAAGAGAAAAAGAAGGAGAAAGACGGGAAAGAGAATCGCGCCGATCTGAAAGAAAGAATGATGTTGAAAATCCGTATAGGCAAAAGAGAGGGAAGATAAGGCAATCTTCTCTCCTTCTCCATCGCCTCTTCCTCTTTCCGCTTCTCTCGTAGGGCTCTGCATGGAGTAAGCAATTTCTTATTTCTAATTTCTCTTTTCGACCAAGAGCTTTAATCTAGAAAACTAACCTCTGGGAAAGACCGATTGAACGGTCGCTCAGAAATAGGCGTTAATCGCATTTCGCCCAGCAAATGATCAACAACTAAGCGATGTGTGGCAGTAGTACGATTGCACTGCTGCAAATGCAACACACTCCAAAATACTTGATTAGATATTACAATCTTCTACGTGGTTTTGTAAATATATATATATATATATATATATATATATCATCGTATGACTAAAACAATTATAACGCATTGAATGGATAAGAGATGGTTTGAAATATACAGTAAGTACAGCTGTTATTTTTAAAAAAGTGGAAATCATCTGTGATATAAAGTGGAAATCATCTGTGATATAAAGTGGAAATCATCTGTGATATAAAGTGCAAATTATCTGTGATAAAAAGCGGAAATCATCTATAAAGAATAAATTCTGACAGATGGAGCACACGTCGTAAGAGCCAACGAATGTGGGGGGGGAGGGGGAAGGGGCGTGTAAAACGTCCTGAACACATTTGCCGCGGCATTAGCCGTCGACGTAACATGAAGACTAATAATTTATTTAGAGTTCGTTAATATTTCACATCGCAGACGATGATAGATCGTCGCCGAAGACACCGCTCTCGGGCGCTTAGGCGTCGAAACGGCGCGAACGACCTTGCGGTATTGTCGGGCTCGGTGTAGAGAACTTGGACTCGACGGACGGTATGTGTGTCAGACATGGCCGACTATTTCTCTTGGTTCATCTATTCTGCCGTTGGAAAGTGACTGCTATAATCAAGCTCACGCTCCTTCTTCTTTCTTCTTCTTCTTCTTCTTCTTCTTCTTCTTCTTCTTCTTCTTCTTCTTCTTTCCTCTTCTTTTAAACCAGGAACGGGCAACTTATTTCACCAGCGGGCAGCGTGTGGTTATAAGAAATCTGCGACGCGCCGGGCCGTACGAACCAAATTATTAGGCGCCTTAAGTTTTTTTTCTGATGGACTGCAAATGCACGAAACATTATCGACTACGCTCGCTATACGACAAAACTCTTACCGACATACTGCATATTTCAGATTATATACTACAGACCAAACTCACCATGTCAGTCCTTACTATTCACACGCGTTCTGGTTCAATCATACTGCTGCGATCTATTGAAATTGCTCGCTAATTGTCTAACCCAACCCAACCGAACTCAACCCAACCCAAAGGTTAACCCAGCCCATGACCATCTCTGGAGCAGTGACTTAGCCAGGGTTGCGGAATATAGGGGTGGGGGGCACCGACACTGCTCCGACGTTTTCAGTAAAGTCAAGAAGAGAAAACGTCATCGGGAGTTCTTACACATTAACTCCCGCTTGTTGCTCTCTTCTCTTGCTTTCATCCTACCATACTCCTCCCCGACATCCCCGACATCCCATCACCATCATCATCATTCATTATCATTCTTTTTATTGTAGTTTATTATTATTATTATTATTATTATTATTATTATTATTATTATTATTATTATTATTATTGCCTATCATTGAAGAATAATAATGGACAAATAGAAGATTGATACCTTATTACCTTCTTGACTTTACTGAAATAGATAGGTTGATGGGGGGCACTGTGGCATTGTCTATTACGACTGATCGTTTAGGAGGAACGCATTGCAAGCGCTTCGTATACTGATTAATTGCTATTGATGGAGTGAATGTCGTCGTTTGACAGGGAGAAGTGGAAATTAAAGATGCCGACGTCAACGGTCACGTTATTCTCATCGAAATCGAAAAGCTGTTGCTAACGGAAAACCATCTGGACGGAATCGTCGTTAATCAGACGCTGTTCGACGTCGGAAGCGGAGCCATATTCATGCTGCAACTGGTAAGTTACGTCAAAATACCGTTCTCCCTGTACTACTTCTTCTTTAATTACATTAGAACTTCGTTATAACGTACTGTGTCCGGGTCTGTAAATTTAGTATGTTATCTCCGAGGTACGCTGCAGTACTGTATACTCAATGTCATCAAATCAGGGACGTCATTGTGGGGGGGCGTTGCCCCTCCCCTGATTTTTAGGGAGAAAATGTTCTCGAATTTTTGTGTTTTAAAATTTCTTGTGTTGTCAATTGTTTTTATAATTTTATTGCAATCACTGGCATGTACTATGTAGTATCGTATGTAGCATGTACTATGGACAAAAACCAATTTGCATACTGCATAGGTATTTTAAAAATACTGCCTGCCTTGCAGTCGAAAGTCTTGCCCCCCCTGAAAAACAATAAAATGACGTCCCTGTATCTAATACGGTAGCGCATAACACGAGACCGTACATTACAGTAGACCTACTGTACGTTATAAAAGCGAGTATATGTTATAACTGAGTCCGTTATAACGAAGTTCTGTTTTAGATCTCTGTCGACAACAGGTATTAGGAAGCACGTGAAACGGAGCGTGCGGAACAGAGTCGTGCTATTGCAACATATAATAGCATGTGTTACTTCGTCTTGTTTCAGAGTACGCGTGACAAAACTGCTGTAGTGTAGAACTTGACGATTCGATTCAGTGATAGCCTATACTGCCACTCAGTATGAAATTTAATCGCGGTCCCCTGTTGTTCATGTCTCAATGACACGACGTTAAACCAAATCGGATGCAGAATTAGAAGACCACTTGTCTTCTTCTTCTTCTTCTTCTTCTTCTTCTTCTACTACTACTACTACTACTACTACTACTACTACTACTACTACTACTACTACTACTACTACTACTACTACTACTACTACTACTACTACTACTACTACTACTACTACTACTACTACTACTACTACTACTACTACTACTACTATTACTATTACTACTACTAATGCTGCTGCTAGTACTATAACTAACTAATAATAATAATAATAACAATAATACTGCTTAATTCGTTGTCGCGTGACTATGCAAATATGCTACAGTGTTGTGTAGTAATAGCTGTAAGTTGAAGTTGTGCGTGTATTTTGTCGCAATGAAGAAGGTAAATGAGAAATAAGAGAGGAGAGGAAGATGAGGAGGAGTAAGAGGAGAAGGGAAAGAGGAGTAAAAGAAGGAGGAGGAGATTGGGAAGGAGAAGCATGAAAATAAGGAAGAAAATGAGATGAAATATTAAGCGTTATCTGCTACAGTCTTGCGTTTAGCGTCAGTGACATTCTATAGAGATATTTCATTGCAATTTCTACGTACTCTTATAAAAGATGCAGTCCACCGACCACTTGAACTTAATGTTGGACGCACAATTCGTTTTACGGTGATTGTTTTGCGGTCGTCTTGGTAATTTATGAATCCATTGACACAGTATTACTTGAATTCGAGTGCTCATAACCGTTTTCGCGAACGTTCGCTCCATAGTTGGCGAAATAAATTATGCGCCAAGGCTGCACGTCTATACCATCCAGGCGTTGCAGAGAGAGAGAGAGAGAGAGAGAGAGAGAGAGAGAGAGAGAGAGAGAGAGAGAGAGAGAGAGAGAGAGAGAGAGAGAGAGAGAGAGAGAGAGAGAGAGAGACAGACAGAGAGAGAGAGACAGAAAGAGAGAGAAGAGAGAAAGAGACAGGAAAGAAAAGACAGAAAGACAGAGAAGAGACAGAGACAGAGAGAGAGAGACAAGAAGAAAGAGAGAAAGAGAGAGAGAGACAGAGAGAGAGAAAGAGAGAATAGAAAAGAGAGAGAAGAGAGAAAGAGAGAAGAGAGAGAAAGAAAGAGAAAGAGAGAAAGAGAGACGGAGACAGAGAGCGACGTATCCTCGTACTGATAGGAAACATTTTATATGATCGTCTGTGCACTTCGGACTTCTTTATTGCGCTGTAAAGCAAAAGACCAATAACCCTTATGGTAATTTTTATAGAAGACTTTAGCTTACGGGAATATTTCTGGCAGCATAAACGTAACCAGGGATCTATTGAACATTAGTTGCCGATGCCGCTGTAAAGCCCTCTGTTGAAAAAGGTTAATGATTCAATATGAGCTTATACGAAAGTCATACGGATAGAGCGTACACTATGTCTACAAAACAGTTCATGCCAATTAAACTGTTTGATTTTCACCAATGTAACGTCAACTAAAGTGTTCGAAGAGCTCTTTCGCTCGTCAGCATTCTAAATTTCTGAATAGAACCGTTGGGAAAAACATTTCCTGATATCACGAAAGCCATTAGCTTACAGTATTCTAAATCAGTGCTTAGAGAGTCGCCGTTTCACTTGGAAATTTCCGATGGTTCGTTGAAATTGAAAGAGGAATAAGAAAAAAAGAGAAACTACCCTGAAAGTTAACAAAATACTCAATTTTCCATTTGAAATCTATTAATGTCATCTCAAATTACAAGACGAATAGAGTTAGTAAAAGTCGTCTACCAAATGGCTATCAGTAAAATGGACTTCTCCGCTCCGATGAACAGGCCCAAACAGAGGACGTGCAACCTTTACATTGTTCCGGGGTCCATGTGAAGGGGACATTTTTATGTCACCAAAGCCATATTTTAGAAAACAATATTGAATATATGCTTCATAATTCTGTTACATAGGAAAATCGCCGAGTAGCCTTATTCGCCATAAATTCTATTAACTAATATGCATACATGCATATTGTTCAAGCAGAGGGTCCAAGAAAGAATTTTTTTTAGTTCAAGGGTTGTGGTGAAATGGAACAGTTTGGACGAGGTGGGAGTGACAGTTGAAACAGTAAACGGATTCAAAGGCTATCTCACAAAACTAGGTAATTGAATGGGGAGAGTTACAACAGTGGTTTTCACACAGGCTTACTTAGGCTCCTAAACCACTTAAAATCTTATTATTATTATTATTATTATTATTATTATTATTATTATTATTATTATTATTATGCGTGCTGAAAATTGCCTAAATGCCGACTACCCTTCTTCTTGTACAGGGGCCCGGACATTTCTTCGGCGGCCGCTCAGTGGCGGCTCTACGATTTGGCAAGTGGGGGTCGTTGGAGTGGCAACTTCTAATCATGGGGGCCAACCATTTGTTGTTTAATGTATGTAGCATTAAGTATAGGTCCCAACTGGGGTCCACTGGGGGGCAGGCACTCAATAGGGGGCACGGGCCCCCTGGCCCCTTCCGGTGGAGCCGCCACTGCGGCCGCTCTGCCAACCAAAATGTGATAACGTGAAGTTTGACGCTGTTATCTTTCTAAGATAGCTGCTAAGACGTCGCTGTTCATTTACATTCTCCGTTCTTTTTCTTCTTTCAATTCGCTTCTGCGTAGGATTACAAGACGACGCCAAAGCGACGCCCTGTGACGCTGATCGTCCTCGCGGTGGCCGGACTCGTCCTTCTGCCCGTCGTCTCTCTCGTCCTCTGGTGGCACCACAAGCGCAGCACCAACGACCGATCGCTACACTCCAACGACGACGACGACGACGACGATGACGGCGACGACGAAGGAGCGGCCAACGGTCAGTATCTTAGCTTTTTAAAAAGTAAAGTTTTCCCATGCCGGGGGATTCGAGCTTTTTGGCCGGTGCTGATCTCTGGACGTCAAGTCATACAGCGACACAGGTGGCATGCGCAATTAACCTAGAGTAGGTTGCCAGCCAAACGTTTGTCTAGGCCCGCGCTTTACTTCGCAGCAAACGCTGCTCCTCAATTTGATGTTATAACCGTCGTCTAGCGAGTAAGGTTGAGTCGACCTTAGGGGCTCCTACGGGAGTTGAACCAGTTCCGTCAGCGTGCCTGTCCAGCGTGTAACCACTTATGCCATCTTCCCGCCCCGGTCAGAGTCTTCCGAAAAAGTCCTAGATTTACTAATTGATCTCGCTCTTCTCCAGTAATCGTATTTAATATGCATACGAATATGCACACGTGATTAACTACAGAAGGGATATTCAAATGGCGGCCTGCGGGCCAGATCCGGCCCGCCAAGGTGCGAAATGGCCCGCGACGACACTGAAATGACAAATAACTTTTTTCTCATTCGTATTAAATATTTAAAAATGCCTTATTTTCGACTTTTCTTCTTTCCATTACTTTTGAACTACATGTATTTTTTTCAAAAACACCTGGTCCTTGGTGGCACCATTCATTGAACAAATTTGGCTCTAAATAAAATTTAATTGAATACCCCCACCTCTAGCGTATTTGAGTCTTATAATTGCGCCTGTTCCGTGAAGGTTACTGCCGTTTCTCTGTTTTCATATCTGTATTGCTTTCTTGAAACTATAATAAATGCAGAATTTAATCGAACTCTTATCTGCACATTCCATCTGCCTCTCTATCAATAAGTCTTGCCCCGTGTGTTTAGCTTGATAGACTTTATCTTCTGGACGTCTGATTTTCTTTTCCTGTCTTTCATGGTCGATTGATTCATGTTTATTTCCCTGTCTGCTTCGTTTTCTGTCTGTTTCCTTTACTGTCTATTTCTTTCTCCCTATCTATGTCTATTGTCTGTTTGTCTCCTTGTATTTTGCAGTTTCTGTTGTCGAATCATCGCATTGTCAATGTCTTTGCCTTGCCTAAATGTGTCGTCTGTCTGACTGCAAGTCAATCTGTACGTCTGCGTGTTTGTTTGTCTGTTTGTCTTTCTGACTCTCTGTCCGCGTTGCTTCTCGCAGCTTTCTTTTCTTCTCCCGATGACTGATTTGCTCTTGGAAACAGCGTGTATATCTCGTATTCGAACGGCGCCCTATTCTGATCGATCGTTTTGGCCTTTTATTCGCCATTAGACTTAACAAAAGTCATTCCATTTAACGCAAGGTTCGGCTATTCGATTGGTCGAAAGAAACAGTCTCAACCCATCAGCGGTTCGCAAATGTAAATCGGCTTTATTCTGGAGTGGCCCGAGCAGCCGAAGTGGGCGGGGGCGGGGGTGGGGACTCGACAGATGAGCAAGAGAGCGCGTCCCAGAGCTCAGTGTTCTTGAGGTTTTTTTGCTCACGAGAAATTCAATTTGTCGACGGCGCTTGGCGACAACTGACTTTCGTTCATGCGAAGATTTTTGTCGCTGCAGCAAATCTTGCCGATTGCCGTCATTACCGACGACAAGTGGACGTTTCAGCTTCAGTTACGGCCTTCTCTGCGCTCTCCTATACTAGGCGCTACGCCTTTATCGCTAGGGAATGTTGCACTTCGGTTTTGTATGGACAAACTCCATTAATACAACTATAGGGATTACAGGTTTTGCATCTTAAGCAAATTTTTGGGAGCGCTAAAAATATTATACTGCAGCGTCTTACTCTGCTGAGTACCGCGATTCTCTAAAATAGGTTTATCTTATTCTGAACGCTTTAATACAGGGCATTTTTAATTGTAGCTTGTGTGTCCAAATGGACAGCCAGGGAAAAGTGACTTGGGAAACCCAGTAGACTAAATTGGACAAGCATTTGATTTGGCCACAGTTGGATACAAAGTCCACAATAACACGTTCCAGTAGGTGTAGTCATCGATCAAACAGATAGCAAACAAAATGCTTGCAGTCTTGAACAAATTATACAACTCTAAACTCTCCTGAAAACTTTGCCGGTTACAATGAACCATTGACCTTTTTAAAAAATAGCAACAGCTATTACGTCACACAGGAAGTAAACAACCGAAGCATAGATATCAGGAAATCGCTAGATTTATACATCATAGCTCCGTTGGCATAACAGTCCGATCAAGCTGCTGGCTAGACTGGGCCCCCTCCTAAAAAGTTAAATCCACGAGGACGCCCGAGAATTTATTTTTAAAACGTCCTGTTTTAATATAGTCGAGAAATTGCATACATTTTACAAATTGAAGCTGTCGATCCTGAGAAATCTCTTTCCTGTACGTACCATTTCTTCACGCGAGATTTGAATGTCATACTCAGGTGAAGTGATTCCAGTAGGAACTGCATGGTCGCCAGTTGTGTATTTAAAAATATCAGTGAGGGTTAACAACTCCCACCAGGGGCGGTTCCACGTTGGAGATGACTGAGGATGCATCCCCCCAACCGGCCCCACCAAAAATGCGTCTTCAATGGAAGATGATCGTCTAAACAGAATAGCCTTGATGTATATCCACAATTATGTGGACACATCCATAGACAACGTCATCGACAAATTCGCTTCCAGCAATGGAAAACTCGATTTTGCACTATGACTTTCACAGACAGACTAAAATGGCTTTTAATACATTGTCAATTCTGAACATTAAATTTTTAAAATCAAATCTATAGATTTCTTCTAAACCGTTTACATGTAATTCCTTTGACAATTGGCGGGATCTTCGTAGGAATTCATTGGATCCCCTCACCAACTTCTTAGAAGTTCATTGCATCCCCCCTCACCAAGAGTTCTTGGAACCGCCAATGACTCCGACCTCAATATTTTCGATCGTCATCGAGATCGGGCAGTAATAAACCAATATTTTCCACCCCCACTGGGGTCGACGCCGACCAATTGGAGGAGGGGTCAAACTTTCAAACCCTTCGACAAATCAAACACTTTTAAGCGTCACAGTACTTAGAATCTTTGATGTTATGGTCTCGTTAAAATCGTTCAGGTTAAGAAAAGTGATTATATTAATTGAGGCTGGTCGTTGAGGCTGGTCGCTTATGAATAATAATAGATGTGGGAGGACTTGAGAGCCTGTCATCAACCAATCGGAACGTGACTGCGACGTCGATGGACAGCCAGAGGGCGCTAAAGAAAATATAAATACGTTGGGGTCTTACAGCAGACGGTTTATGGACACCCTCGTGGGGTCAGAAGAAACTGGATTTAGCGTGAAAATGATTATAACATCTGTCTAGAAATTGATCTCAGTGTAGAAATTCAGTAATGAGGATAGGCCTAATTTAGTCAACGAACTATCTTTCGAGACGATTATGTCGGGACGTTATTAAAGAAGCAGAGGAGGATTGTCGAAAACATTCAACGGCAGCTCTGACGACATGGACATTTGTGCATAAACTCCAGGAAGAATTCCGTTCGAAACTACTCAACGAATCTTCACGGTCAAATGAGTCGAGAAAGAACGATGGAGAGATCATCCTTGGATCACAAAGATGGGGAGGGAAGTGATAAGTTTTCTTGTTAATTGACCAGCCTCTAGGTAGACTATAATAGAATAGTAATTATAAGTAACTGATATATATTGCTGAGAACTTGTTAATCTAATATTCATGTCGTTAGGTGGAAGACAGGTGACATTTTAATAATATTTGAAATACCACCACTGCGTTGCTTTACATTATTTCTCGGTTGATTCCATAACTCATCTTGAACTACTATGCATCGATTATAATGTCGAGGACAGGAAAAATCCATCTATGACCTTGACATATGGGGACGGCCCGGATGATTAACAATTTGATCGATTGCATTTGGTAAAAGAGCTATAGGTGGGAAAAGAGAATAGGATCTATATTGAAGAGGGTAACACAGTATAACAATGGTAATAGTTTAAGAGAAATTTTGCACCAAGCTAATAGTTGAACAGTGAAGTAAGATTGATTTTATATAGCCCAAGAGCTATAGGTGATGAGATTTTTATAGCGCCTTGAAACTATAGCTATTAAATTTAAGTATAGTGCTGAATGCTATCGCCAAGATAGTGAAGTGTGAATCTGGTGATAGAAGACTTGCATATAGCTATAGTGAGCTATAGACTGAGAATTATTTAGCGCCACGCTAATACGAAAGATTAAGGGCAACAGGCCGAAAGTTATATAGCGCCAAGCTAATAGTATAAGAGAAGATTTTTATTTCTTCTGAGGAGAATTGTGTAAGTTTTTAGCATCATAGCTATAAGAGAAGAGATTTTTTCACTGATATAGTTAAGAGAGTTGTTGTGATTGAGAGAGATTTTATATAACGCCACTGCTGTAAGAGATTAAGATCAAGAGGATTGTTATAAGACGACAATGACGTCTGCCTACAGAGAATGGTTAAAGCTAGGTAAGGAGATAGGATTAAAGGAGAATCTCTACACACATTTCTAAGAACTTCTATTGATTCGAGGAAGAAAGGAAAGTGAGGAGTATTGTCGAAGACAGTATGAACTCAAGAAAGCCGAACTACTATTAAAGTTGGAACAGCTTGATAAACAAATTGCTGCCAGGAAGACGAATAAACTTGCATTGTTGATGACAAAGACAAGCATGTGCCAGCGGAAAATTGAGAAGAAGAAGAAGAAGGTGGTTGTGTCTGACCATGAATTGAAGTTTCAATGGAAACTGGGAAATTCAACAAGACAAAGAGCGTGTTTGAAACGTCAGATTTGAACAGAATAGACATACACGTCTACACAATGAGGAGCGTCGGAACAGCGGAAACAGGATACCTGATGCAGAAGGAAGAGGGGAAGATTTTGTCAGGTGACAGCCGAATGACCGAGGTCAACCTTTTGACCCACAGGAGGAAAATGCGATTCTTCAACTGATAGCAGATGGGAATAATTATTCGACCCCATTTGAAATTTCTACCCGGAGTCTTAATGATACAGCCGATGGAATACGCGATTATTGTATGTTAGAAGACGGGGCAATCTTGAGAGAAGATCCGATTTCGCCAAGAAGGAATGCGGGAAAGCGAGGGGTCTGCCATTTCAACGATAGCTATACGGGAGGATGCGACACAGATACTTTAAGGTCAGGAGGAAGACGTGGGAGTAGGGGTGAAGAAGAGACCACCTGCTGCGGAAGTAATTATGAACCATTCGTTGTCAGAGAACTGTGCTCATGAAAGGATGACACTAATTGCTCGGATGGAGGAAGAAGAAGAAGAAGATGATGAAGAAGAAGAAGAAGAAAAAGAAGAAGATGATGAAGAAGAAGAAGAAGAAGAAGAAGAAGAAGATGATGATGAAGAAGTTCGGAAGAAGAAAAGGAAAGAAAGAAGGAGAAGAAGGTGAAGACGAAAAAGAAAGAGAAGAAGACAGCGAGGAAGAGGGAAGAAGAAGAAGGAGAAGAAGAGGAGATCAATTCGACTAACGACAGTGATCTAACGCAGGAAGGTCAACTGCCCGATGGGAGAGGGAAATTTATTGTCATGTGTCCAGTGTTGAGGAAATTTGGAGATTTGAACTTTTGTCAGGAGACACGGTTGTCGCGGTGACGGTTTGCAAAGGACAATTACTGACATCGGATGTCACGTTCAGTACGAAATTGAGATTTTGTCGCTGCAGTTAAAATGTCAGCGAGCGATAGGAATGCAGAGATTAAGGAAGGGACAGGAAATCTGAAAGAAGAGAGACAGGTGTTTCGGCGAATTGAAACGACAGGAGAAAATGACATATCGGTAGAGTGCTTTAATTGGGAGACGAGAAAAGTAATGGAGTCTTCGATCATTAACAATCTTCTGTATTCGACGACAAATGATCTGCTGCAATACTAAGAGACTTTGGTAAAAGTTTCGAATGCTTTGTTATCGAATGTTTTGTTATCGAGGAAAGAAATGAACTCAGATTTCGAAATTGGATTGGTCATATGGAATTGTATTTAAAAGTTTCTGCCATGAAAGCTCAATCAGACTTAGTATACTATCTAATTATGGGGTAGTTCCGTCAAGTCGAACGGGAAGAAACAAAAGAATTGGGAGAATGAAGACAATGCAGCTAATATCGTGTGTACAGCACTTGGGAATCAATTTGATCTCATGGAAAGAAGACGAATAAATTACAAAGCAAAGGAGATGACAGAATCAACGGTCATTCGGATTACACTTGGGAGAGCAGTCGGAAACGAATACGAAAGCTCAGAAGTTGATGAAGATCGTGAAAACCTTCGGAATCTAATATTCGAGCGTGAAGCTAATGGAAATTATGTGTTAGTCTCGTATTGTAGAAGGGACGCTTTGGACGATGTTAAGAGTTTCTATGGACGAATGAAGCGCGCTATTTTGTCTGGAGATTACGGAGAGAAGCTGAATTATGGTGGGAGGTGAAGTTGAATTGGCGTAATGACGGTAATGGAGGTTCTGGATGCGAGAATGTCTGTTCTCGAAAATACGTGGGCGAGCTTTTGAATGGAAGAATCCAATCAGAGGAAATCAAGAGAAGCTGGCTTTTGGATTCGTTCAGTTAAAGATCCTAGATGCAACTCAGTGTAGTGTCAAAGAGAAAAATGACGAAGATATATCAGGTCGTCTCGTGGTTGTCAAAGGTACTGTGCAAAAGACTAATTACGGAATTTTCAGGCCGCAGAGATATTCAAAAGAGACAATGAAGAGGATAAAGAAAAGAGATCAAGTGATCAAACACGGATAAATCGAAGAAAAGTAAGATGAAGTCTTTCAAGAAACGGAGGATCAAATTTGGATTAATGAAAATTAGATAGAAAAGTCGTCTGTCAGGCGCTCTAAAGCAAAGATCTTCAAGAAAAGTTAAGATACAAACATGAATTGGAAGAAGATTTTATCCGAATGTGAAATTGCTAAGAGAAGAGAAAAGTCGCTTTCAACTCGCAGGAGTTATGGAGATCAAAGAGAAATACGTGAAACGATGATCTGTCATTGTAACCGAGGAAAGTTCTTCTACTAAGGATTTCAGAGATCCGGGAGTTATTCATTTGCTGCGGGATGATGGAACAGATCTGGGACTTGTGTTCTTACAAAAGCACATTGAGAGCAGTGGAGATAATTGAGAAGTTAAATATCAGACCGGTTGGGGCTCACAAACCATTTATTAACCGGCTAGGGTTGTTGATGATTTAAATCAGCAACTGTGGCGGGAGTCCACATTTATTTCCGTATGATTATGAGACGGATTATCACTGGATGTTGGTTTGTTCATTATTGAGAAGAAGACAAACTCCGATTCTTTGGAAATCTGCACTGGAATGAAATTGAAGGCCAGACAATGGAAAGCCCCTTCAGCTGTATGTGAAAACGAAAAGAAATTTTTAAAGTCGAGACTTTAGACTTTATCAGGATGCAGACTTAATGAATGGAAGAGAAGTTTTTTTTTTTTTTGGTTATGGGGAAAAACGTTCTGAGCAGTTTTAAGATATTAAGGCATGTATATTAGTTTTATACTAACCTTTTTAGTAATTATTTTAAGAAAATATAAATTTTGCAAGTTATATAATTTGCGGATGCCAGAATGTGATAGGGATTAAGTAATTAAAAGTTGAAGTTAGAGCCGTAATTTGAAATTCAGATATGAATCTGAGTATATTAGTTAAAGAGGATGACCATATTTGTTTTTTTGTTTTGATAATTGCATGAATTCTCAAGCCTTATTAGTGGACCTGTAATTCTATGCCAGTTGTCATGAAACTTCATTGAATTTAAAAATAAGTTAAGAAGCTGAGTTTATTTAGGCAGCCCTTATTATCGTTAATTCATTGTAAATTCATTCAGTAGCAATTATTAGTTTGAAAGAAGATTATTGGATATGTAGGGAAACCACGATGCGATGGCGGATTACTTGAGGTTGCATTGGTAGAATTAAAATGATGACTGATGAGTCATGACCCTTAAGTATATTGCATGTTATATTCCATATTTAATGTGAGAATAAGATGGGCTCTAGCAATTAGTAACTTAGTTTTATAATTTTATATTAAGTATATCAAGGAGAAGATAATAAGATATTAGATTGTTTAAGTCGTCTTTGGTAGATTCTTAAGCAAACAAGATAATGAGTGTGACCATTTGAGAGTTGAAATAGTAGTCATAGCCTACATAGCATAACTGAGTTTATTCATCTAGAAGCATCTTAAAGTGGAATTGCTGAAGAGATAAAGTGAGGTCGCATTTAGAGTATGGAAATGTTTATTCTATGTTTAATGCGACGTTAAGCACACATAATCAGAAGTAGCTGTGAATAAACTTTTATTAACCAGAAGTTTGATGGAAATGGTAGTAATTTGCATATCAGACGATTTTTAACATAATGAGACTGATTAATCGTCATAAATGACTTTTTTAAAAGGGGCATATGTGATGGTCTCTGTTAAAATCGTTCAGGTTAAGAAAAGTGATTATATTAATTGAGGCTGGTCGTTGAGGCTGGTCGCTTATGAATAATAATAGATGTGGGAGGACTTGAGAGCCTGTCATCAACCAATCGGAACGTGACTGCGACGTCGATGGACAGCCAGAGGGCGCTAAAGAAAATATAAATACGTTGGGGGTCTTACAGCAGACGGTTTATGGACACCTCTCGTGGGGTTCGTTAAGGAAGAAACTGGATTCGTAGCTGACACATCTGTCAAGAAAACGATAAAACTACAGTGTAGAAATTCAGTAATGAGGGATAGGCCTAATCGTGAAGTCAACGAACTATCTTTCGAGACGATTATGTCGGGACGTTAAACAAGAAGCAGAGGAGGATTGTCGAAAACATTCAACGGCAGCTCTGACGACATGGACATTTGTGCATAAACTCAAAGAAGCAGGAAGAATATTTCGAAACTACTCAACGAATCTTCACGGTCAACATCGAGAGTCGAAAGAACGATGGAAAAGAGATCATCCTTGGATCACAAAGATGGGAGGGAAGTGATAAGTTTTCTTGTTAATTGACCAGCCTCTAGGTAGACTAATAATAGAATAGTAATTATAAGTAACTGATATATATTGCTGAGAACTTGTTAATCTAATGTCGTTAGGTGGAAGACAGGTGACATTTTAATAATATTTGAAATACCACCACTGCGTTGCTTTACATTATTTCTCGGTTGATCCGACTCATAACTCATCTTGATATAGCTTACCTATGCGCATCGATTATAATGTCGAGGACAGGATAGGTAAATCCATCTATGACCTTGACAGCGCTCTTAGGTGCACTACCGCAGTAGCTACTTATTCCTAGCAGATTAATCTAAATTTGAAATAGCCATAGCGAAAAGGTGGAGTGTTCAGTCAGGGGCATGCAGGGTCGTTTTATCCAAAGGGTCATGATTGGCTATTACAAAGTCTCCTGGCCTAGTTGATCGTTGATACCTGTAACAGGCAGGGGCGTAGCCACGGGGAGGGTATATCTGCATATATACCCCAAAGTAAGTCTACCTTAAAGTTTTCTGTGTGGTTTATATATGGTTTACTGTATATGATTTATGCAGTTTATAGTTAACATCTATACCCCCTTCTCAAAAAAATATTTATACCTCCCCAGATCAAATTCCTGGCTACGCCCCTGGTAACAGTTGTCTTAAAATTAATAAAACACAGGTAGGTGAGAACTAATTGAGCCTAGAGTATCAATTCCTGGCGTAGAGCTGGCGTTTAATATGAAAGATTATTTATATTAAAATAGCGACTTCCTGATCACCATGGTAACGAACTTGATAAGCAAGTAGCTTCAATATCTTTTAAAAATTAGCAATTGAGTCCACGCTAAGGGTCGACCATACCATTATTTCAATTCTCATTTGCACACAAATTAATTATTTGGATTTCATGATTATTTTTAATTAATAATATATTATATAATTAGTTACCGCTACCGTTTTTTTTAATGAACGCGCATAGATGTTGAACATCTGCGACTATCACTGTTGCTAGACGGGAAAATAACTAGTCCTTAGGTGTCACGAGTATTTCCCTTAAAATTCATCATGGCACTTATCATGACTGACGCAGAGAAACAAAGTGTCACTAAACATATTGTTTCAGCATTCAGTTCACGAAGTCTGTAGCATTTTTGTCCCGTTCAGACTACTTCTTGCATCAGTCGCCGTTGTCGTTGTCATCGTCATTATAATCGTCGTCGTAGTCGTCATCATCATTCCGGTCAGCTTCGTCAGCATGTTCGCCGAATGAATTAGGGACTACTTGGAATTCTCTACTTGGCGCCGAACTCTATTAGACGTCAGACAGCGACCATCTGCTCTGGACAATCAGTCGTCAATGGGGTTGGGGGTGAGCGTGTGGTGGGAAAAAGGGAGGAAGGGGCCGTATCGCGTCGATCCTATTAGAAACGCTGTTTCGTCTGATTAGGCCATTTGTTAAGCCTCTTACGTTGCCCGGTTGCACCGTGCCTAACTAAAATCTTGATTCTTCTCTTCGTTGTCGTCATATACAGTAAGAGGGAGGCCACACAAGGAATGGTGTGATGATATTGAATAGTGGCGTGGAAGCAGTTTACAGGATCTTAGCCACAGAGCAACGGACAGAAATGAATGGCAGAAAACTGTGGAGATGGCATTATACACCAACGGGCAATGACCCCACGGTTAATGATGATGATGATGATGATGATGATGATGATGATGATGACAAGGTGTTTTTAAGGAAAAACTACTAGGAGGGCCGATGAAAAACTTTTAAAATTCCGGACGAAAACTAATTTTGGCACTTCCCGATTTTAGCCTATTAATTGATTGATTGATTGAAATTTGTTTATTTCAACTCAACTTATGACATACATTCATTTTCCGTTAGTAACAATCCAGACTACTGAGCTCCAGTGAAGTAGCAAGGGGGCAGCGGGGGGCGAACCGCTTTTACCTTCTTTTCACTGTTATTACTAGGTTTTCCAATCCTTCCTTTCTAATTAGATGTCCGAAAAATTCCAACTGTCGCTTTCTTGTGGTTTGTAGTAATTTTCTTTTTACACCAAAGGCTTTTAATACTTTCTCATTGGTTATTTTTTCTGTTCATGAATTTTTTGCACACGTCTGAGAAACCACCTCTCTGCAGCTTCCAGTTTCTTTCTGTCCTTGCATCACAGTCTAATAGCTTTATCTACACTGCAGTGTGCGGCTGTGCGCTCGAGCGTGTGTGGGTCAGTTCCAAAGACACTGCTTCTCTTAAAACATTGATTCCGAAACTTTTCCTGGCTCGTGACCGACTTTAAAATATCTTGGCCAGCTCGCGACCCACTGAATAAAATTAAAGCATTTACCCAGTAAAGACCAGTCCATAAATCGGGGCCAAGATACATATATATCGATGGCTATCACAATTGGCACATAGAGAGCAATTGAATGAACAGTAGAAAACGTGTTAAACTAATCTTGGCAAAGAATTGAAATAGTATATAATGAAACGTACAAAAAGATTTTTAACTGGCCTTAGCAAGATCCGTGCGACGGATGGGCCTGCACTCGACTAACATCATTATATTTACGCTTCACCTTGCATGTCTTCTTTCTCACTCGAAGGTCTATTAGCAAGAGATGCACTGGCATCGTCGTCCGACTGAACTATGTTCATTCACACTTGCAAAATTTTCACGTTTTCGCTTAAGAAATTTATCCATATTTACACCTTATTTTCACAAAAATCCTGAAATTTAAATAAAGCTTTTCGTATAGAAGAAGCAAACGATATTAGTGCACTCGATCACTATTCAGATACAACATACTTGCACAAAAAGCGGCAAATGGATAAACTCGCCTCAGATATCCTCTGCCCATCATGCCTACCAGCTACCCTCACCTGGTCCCCACCCCCGTTCTAGCAGAGGCACGGTAGATACTGGATTTTAAGCCCCGGCAATCGCCAATCATCATTCCAATGGAGTAACGCGAAGATATTTACCGGTTGACACTGGCCTTGCGTTGGCCAGTGTGGGGCAAGTAATGACTAGATTTTTGAAACGGGCCACACCCACTGCTCACATCTCCCCTCTACCAGAGAGATCAGGTATCCTCGGTTAATCCGCAGACTAACCACGGCTGTGCTTGGCACCCACAAGGCCACAACGACCGTAGTTGCCTATAGTTGGCTATCTGCAGCAGTGAGCGAGTGATGAGTGAGATACGAGTCATAGACCGCTAGTTATAGCCCAACTGTGGTCAAATGCTATATATCCGTTAAAAATCCGAGGGAATTTGGCGACTTGCCAAAGCTTCGTGACCCACTTTTGGGTTGCGACCCACAGTTTGGGTTGCGACCCACAGTTTGGGAAACAATGTCTTAAAAGACTGCCCAACGCCCAAGGGAGAAAAACTAGGAATAACCTCTAGGGGGCCTTTTTATGAAAGGGGGCCACCATAATTACTGCGGGGGCCAGGAAAACTACTGGGGGGCCGCGGCCCCCGTAGTCAACATGTTAAAAACACCGTGGATGATGATGATGATGATGATGATGATGATGATGATGATGATGATGATGATGATGATGATGATGATGATGATGATGATGATGATGATGATGATGATGATATCAGAATTTTTCATAATCAGAACGAGTGGCAATCCTCGTGTCTGCTTGCTTTGGGATCAATGTGAAACTGGAGAAACGTAAGGACTGGCGCTGACAGAAATTGCTGTTTTATGCCTAACGGTCTGTGATATTGCGCACTCTTCATGGCAATCGGAGTTCATAACTGCAAATCGATCAACCAATCAATCAATCGATCTCTCAGTCGATTAATCAATAGATCAATCAAGCGAAACAAAAAGAAACATTTTGTCAAACGAATCCAACCGACTGCCCGGTCTAAACCATGTCACCAATCACCTTGTGCCTAAGCAAACAGTCAATCGAACAGTTACAGCACTATAGTTGGGCATTAGTAAAGTAACGAATGGGGTCCAGTGGATGATCGGCGGAAAATGATGGTACAGTAGATGGAAAATCGAAGCACCGTGACTTAAGCTGATATATTGATCGTTCCTGTACAATCGCCAATAATATATAGGGCATCGTTGGAATAGTTTACCATCGATTTCCAGTGTCTTTACGCTTTTGAGCATGTATACATGGCTATCGAGACACATCAAACACCAAAAATCGCTGACTTGAATCAATTTCACATGCAATTATTATTATTATTATTATTATTATTATTATTATTATTATTATTATTATTATTATTATTATTATCAGTGGCGGTTCCACGTGAGGAATGAGTGGGGATGCATCCCCCCACCGGACTTACTTTTTTGCTTGTAAAACCTATTTTTGGGTAAAAGTCTAGTAGTAAAACTACGGAGAAATACTGCGGATGACCTTTTTTGCTTGTCAACCTAGTAAAATTAGGGTGAAAATTTCTCTTTTGTCAGCCTTTATTGGTATAGTTGATTGATTTTTCCTTTTATTTTCATCCCCCACCAACTTCCTATGAATTCATTTCATCCCCCCACCACCAAGAACTCCTGGAACCGCCGCTTATATATTATTTTTTTAAAAATTGTTACATAGCTGTTCATCATCATCATCATCATCATCATCATCATCATCATCATAAATAACTGTGAGCTTAGCTCCCATTGGTGTCTGATGCAATCATCACAGTTTTGTTACAAGCTTTTCTGTTCGCAGCTACATGACATAGTTCTTGCAGACATTTTCCACACCAATCACCAATGCTAACACGCCATTCTCTGTGTGGCCTTCCTTTCTTGTTGGAACCATCCATTATTCTCAGCAGTATAGTCTTGATCTTTCTATCATCTTTCATACAACAAATATGTCCAAAGAGACGCAGTTTCCGCTGTATCACTTTTTGCATCAAGGTTTCCTTTAGCAGGATTTTCTTGTATAGTTCCTCATTGCTGATCTTTACCACCCATCCAATCCTAAGAATTTTTCAGTATCATTTCCTTTCAAATGCTATATTTCTTCTTTCCGATTCTTTTGTGATGGTCCACGTTTCGCAACCATACAAGAAGCTGCTGAAAATACATGTTTCGAGAACCTTCTGGCTGTCAGTGCACGCTAAGTCATTCACAAGGTGGAGTTGTAAGTTCGGAGCAAGTAAGGGGTGAGCAACTTTCCCGTGTGGCTAGGGTCAGATTCGAACCCACTGCCCTCCGATTGCGCGTCAAGAATCTTACCACTACTCCATCGCGCCCCCTTGCAATTATCAGCGTAAGAATCCAGATACTTCGATGCTGCTACACGTGACGTCATCCTGTCTTCTGCTATCATCTCACGACGTCATTAGGATAGATTCTAATCGAAATCACGACATCGGCGGTCTTCAGCATCGCCCCATCAATCACGTTTTCATAATTGATTGGACTCATTCACAGAATCAGTCGGTCGGGTCTGCTATCTCTCTCTCCGTTCTCTCGAACTCCGTCGCTGTTTCCTCCGCTGTGCTGAAATAAATGGACGATGCGATCCAATCGACCGCCGCCGATACCCCCTCGTTTTCTGTTGTTGGCGCCAAACTAGTAATAGACTGATGAGCAGATAAGTGAAATTCACTGCACAAAGAGAGAGAGAGCGAGAGAGAGAGAGAGAGAGAGAGAGAGAGAGAGAGAGAGCGACGAACCACTGGACTGCTTTCGAGTCAGACACCAGCGATATAATGCGCTGCTGCGGAGGGAGGGGGTAGGACCGTAGGGGAGACGCTTCGGTTCGATCCACGTACAACATTCCGGATTAATAAGGCATGGAAGGAAGGAAGGAAGAAAAGAAGGAAGGAAGGAGGGAAGTAAGTAAGTAAGAAAGGAAGGATGACAAGAAGCAAGTATGGAAGGAACGAAGGAACGAAGAAAGGAAGGAGGAAGGAAGGAATGAAGAAGGAAGGAATAAAGGAGCAAAGGAATGAAGAAAGGAATGAATGAACGAAGGAAGGAATGAACGAAAGAACAAAAGAAAAAAGAAACGATGGGTTATAGGAAGGTAGGTAGAAGGGAGGAAGAGAGAGAGAAGGTGGATGGATGGAGGATGGAGGGTCGATAAAAGAAAGAATGGGGAAGGTCGTCAACGCGATCGCTATTTACGAGAAAGCATGATGAATATCGGAGGCGCATGAAGGTATTAATTCAACGGGGGGAAGACGCTATCGTATTCCGATAATTCCGTATCTACGTTTAGCGACCGAGGACAACGTCGAACGAAGGCCACGGAAGACCTCAATGTCCGATCGGGGGTTGGGGGGGGGAGAGGGAATCGAAGGCGAGGTGGCCGTTAATAGCGAGTCCGTGATCACATCGACTCATCTATTTTGTCCAAATTATTTAATTAATACAGTATTTGTGGATCGGCTACTACGTGTTCTCATCCTATTCCCTCTGCCATTGACGCAAGCTCTATCAATAATTCTCTGTATGTGAGTTTGCACAAAGATAGGACGACATAATCATCATAAATCCTGTGAGACCGTTTGTGAGTGTTAGAATAACACATACTGTAATGGTGAAATCAGCATTTTCAACGTAACATAGTCATCAATTTATATGCAATATGATAATTAAGACGCAGTTTGTCCAGTTGTCTAAACGTGCTTTTTTACGGATACACATCATGATATATCGAGGTTTGAATAGTAACTTATAGGGTAAACTAATGGAATCCTGGCCACCTTAAATGTTTGAAAGCTCCAAACCAGTTGTCAGTACAATTTTTATCCAATTTTGCGCTATAATATCATGAAACGGACGGCAAATTTACTAAAAATGCTTTTTAAAGTCACATAATGTATAAAATTCTATTTTTAAAAGAATAAAAACGGCAAAACGAGAAATTCACAATTTCCTGGCCACATTATTTCAATCCTGGCCATGTGGCCAGGATTAGAGCATAATATTTTAGCAAGCTCTTTTATCGAAGCGATGTCAAATTACCATTGTAAAATTTTAATGATCCACTATGGCAGTGGTTCTCAAGTCTCAACCCGTGGTCTGCCGACCAAAAGTGGTCTGCGAGAGGGGCTAGTGCCTAGTAGCCGCGGCAAATTCTTAAAAAACGCTAATAAAAATTACATATATATTTTCCATGTCAGTGGCGTTGCCATGGGTGAGTTGGGGGTTAACCCCCCCTTGGGTGCCCGGACCCAACATGTTTTAGAGCAAGCAGCACAATTAAATAAGGTGATGCCCCTTTTTGCTTGTCGGGGCACTGGGGAGGAAACGAATATCACACCCGATGAAATTTTTTGCTTGCCATGATTTTTTCTCAATTTTCAGGTGGCCCGTGAGAAATTTCTGATCTTTAAAAAGTGGTCCGTGAGGCAAGTAGATCTAAGAACATGCAGATTCAGGTGTAGACTTGTTTCTGTATTTGGCATGATCTTGTTCAAGTTGTTCTCCTCCATGCACTATGGAAACCCAATTAATCATACTTACAAGAACTATGGGTACTGAAAATTGGATTAAATACGTTTTTTAACTTAGCATGATTAACTTAGCATGATTTAAAGTGGCTTAGAAGGCATTACTGGATAAAATTTTTGTGTAAAATAATCATTTATGATCTACAAAACAGCTGCATTAAGTGAACTTGTCTTGCATTTAGCCTAGTATACAAGAATATATAATATTCATTAATTTTATATTTAATAAAATTCTGAAAACAATTAATAGCCTAACTAGGCCTATTTAATAAACTAGATGTCAGCTCAGCTGAAAATAATAATCAAACAGCTTTCATTGACTATCATAGAGGCTGTCATTGCCCATTTAAAACACAACTACAATATTCATAACTAACTTCAGGTTTTGAAGATATAAAACATTTGGTGTAGGTATATGCAGTCCAAAGAGTCTCTGTGAGAACAAGCTTAAAATTTTAATGCTAATTTATTAGTGCAACTGTTCTTAGAAGTTCTGATCTAGAGCTACTCTAAAAATCACATCAGGTCTTACAACTCGCAGCAAGAAGAAAATGCAGACTAAACTAATTATAATAAATATCAATTTAGAGAAACATTTTAGTAGAAATGTTTTGGCATACAACCAAAGAACATTAGGCCTATACACACTTTTCACAAACAAATATATTGTTCTCAACATTAGCACACTCTTCATGAACCCATGAAAAACAGTCACTGCACTGAATCCATTCTTCTGTTGGCTGATCAGTTTCAGATTCGCCACAAATAAAGCAACAGTCAGACTTGTGCTGATTCCTACTAGGCCTAGTTGTACTACTGCAACTCATTCTCTTTTTTGATTTCCTTTCTTGACATCCAGAAGTATACACACTTGAATGTGCTGCCTGACAGTTTCCGCTATATTGGTTCACTTTGCCAACTTGTTTATCTGTAATTTTTAATTCCGGCTTGACTTTCTTTTGCTCTTTTGTAGTCTCATCCGTCATCAGTGGTTTCTTAAAATCTTTGCTGATCTGTGTTGATGATTCATCTTTGCTTTGCTGCAGAATAGGTGCAATGCAGGCTTTTGAATTATTTGCATCCTCTTGGCATTTTATTCTTAGACTGTCTTCCATGCATTTATGTCTCACAGCCGCTGTTCCTTCAGGCTGTCGAAGTCGTAATTCAGGATGGCGTCGTTTTACACCACTCCACCACTGTTCTGAAGGCAATCCATTCACGAATTTTACTCCAAACTTTTCTGCAAATTGGCTTGCATAAACAAAGAAAGGTCGCTTTCCAAAACCAATGCCAAGAGAAGCCCTGTTTCCAGCATAATCCACTAGTTTCATTTCCTGCTCAAAAGATAATTTTGTTGGATGACCTGGTCGTGCACTTAAGCTGGTCTTACCAGCCACCCGGAGTGTGTAGTGTACATCGGGGGTATTCCAAACATTTGGCTCGCCCTTCTCTGTGACATGATGCGACTTGTCACAGCACTGACTGCCGATTTCATATTGTCATCTGTCCAATTTAAGCATTTCCCTCGTTTTGTGTGTGTTTTCTTTACACATAAAGGCCCAGTGGTCTTTGAATTGCCTAGAGAATGGCTGTTCATCTTATGTTTACCCATAATAAAATGTTAGAGATAGATGCAAAAATCCTATAAAATCAAGACAAGTGATTGCTGTAAAATCTGTAACAATCAGTACTAAAACAAATTCTTACATATTTCATTTTAATAATAAATAATAATAATAATTATGCACTTCTATAGCACCATTTCTAACACTCAAGGGTATCAATTGATGGTACTTCAAATCCATCCGCAAAAGACCAGGTCATTCCAAGCTTAGCTGCCAGAAAACAAGTAAGACTCCAGGCCTTTGGGGGATTGACTTGGCTGGAGGGGAAGAGACTCAGTTCAATGCAAAAATTTGTGTCGGTGTTGGGATCTGGGGATTGAGGTTTGAGGACGGAATTTCCCCCCTATGAGGCCTATATAATACACTGACCATGAAGTATCCCATACTTGATAAATATAACTGCCATGCCAAAACAGTAGGAAAATTTTTAATAGGCTAATAGGAAAATAAGCAAACTGGCACAAGGAATAAAAGTATTGAATTATCTATTGTAAATATAAATCATAATCATCATGTACATGTATATAAGCAAACATGTATATAAGCAAACATTTGCTATTATCACATCACCAAGTGCATACTGTTTGCGTTTAAACTAATTCTGGCAACAAGAACACCAACCCTGAGCTGGGCAAACTGGCCAGAATTATAAAATTTCGACCAGGTTTGTATTAAACAGACAGACGTTAGTTTCGCTGGTCTCAAACGCTCCGTCGACGATCGGATGCCTCAAAATTTTCAGCAAATAGTCTAGAGTGTTATATTTACAAAATTTAAGCGCTACAGTAATAATAAATGACGTTAAACGACCATAAATGTAATTTGAAACAGTTTATTCTGTCAAATATGTTGTTGAAACTCACTTCTAAATGCTCAAACTTTGATACGAAAAAACCTCGAAATTAGCAAAACCAAAAATATTTAAAATATTTTCGGCGAATAGAACGCAGAAAAAAATGCCTAGATTTCAAAGACGTTAATGCGCAAAGCACAATTATCGCGCATAAGTAGCATTTCAAAAGTGGCCAGGATTGTAATGGATGGCCAGGGTTCCATTAGTTTACCCTACGTACTAATTTCGTAATTTTCGTTCTCCAATCTGGACCAATGGTCTACTCGTTAAGCTCTAAAGAAATTAGTTTCATACATCGAAGAGAATAACTAGGGTGAAGTTGAAAGTCTTTGAAGCAAAATGAAGATAAAAATGACTATTTTTCAGCTCAATTAAACTGGATCACTGTTACAAGTTAATAAAAGAATAATGATCACATGTTTCTGTTCATAAATGGATATGTAGGCCATTAATACAGTGCTTCCCACCCGTGTGCCGCGGCACACAAGTGTGGGGCAGCAACTTTAGAGGTGTGCCACGGCAAAATGCTGGGAAATAATTTTTTAGATCTAGAATCTAATCTAACAACTAACGTGAATGAGTTGACGACCTTACTTTGCTGTCAGCTTGAGGAAAGGAGAAGATTGCGATCGATCACAGATGAAGATTTTTTGCTTGTCGGCTACAGTGTGCCGTTGACTGTATGTTTCTTGGATAGTGTGCCGTGGCTGGAAAAAGCTTGGGAATCACTGCATTAATTATGCTATTCAGAAAAGTTTCTTCAACTATGATAATTATAATGAGTACTGTCAAACGAATTCGTTGCAATACCCGCTTCATTCAAGAAATAAGTGCATTGAAACATTAAACATTAATTTTGACATAAGGAAGATGGGGGTTAACGCGTTGTGACGTCATTTTAGGGAGGCCTGACATTTTGTGACGACTTGTGACGAGGGGGTAAAAAAACTGCCAAAATTGCGTGACGTCATTTATGGACGGCCCCTTATGTCTTTATCCAATTTTTAGTTAGTTTAGTTTAGTCTGCTTAGTTTAGTTAGTATGTTTACTGTGTTCCTTACTTACACGAATAAAGATTAGTACTATGAGGTATTGGAAATCATTAGGGTAGGTAGGTTTGTGATTGATTCACGGGGCACTCCACAAGGTATCCGTAAAGAGATCCCGGCTGGTAACAGTCATCAATGCGAGCATGTGTGTCTTGTTGCTAAGCGGCGTGATTCGAAGTAACCCATCGCCAAATTGCAAATGTATCTCGATTTGACCAGATTTCATAAATAGATCTGCAAATGCATTCAGTCGGCCGAAAATAAGCAGACGCAGACATTCGCTTCCAACAGTAATCTCACAACGCTTCTCTCTCTCTCTCTGTCTCTCTCTCTGTCTGTCTCTGTCTGTCTCTCTCTGTCTCTTTCGTTCTCTGTCTGTCTGTCTCTGTCTGTCTGTCTGTCTGTCTGTCTGCCTCTGCCTCTGCCTCTATCTCTGTCTCTGTCTGACTCTCTCGGTCTGTCTCTGTCTGTCTCTGAGTATGTCTCTCTGACTGTCTGTCTCTGTCTGTTTCTGTCTCTGTCTGTCTCTCTTTCTCGGTCTGCCTTTGTCTGTCTGTCTGCCTCTGTCTGTCTGTCTGTCTGTCTGTCTGTCTGCCTGTCTCTCTCCCTCTCTTCCGCCTCGTATTGACCCACTCGTCCGCTCTTCTGCTTCGGTCTCTGTAATTGCATTATCGCAACTGAACATGCGTTAGGCGTCGACCAAGCGACCGTGCGATGGAAAGAGATTCTTGCGGGAAAATATTCACATTTGCGGCACTTGCTTTACTAGGACGAGATTTTTTTGCAAATCCGAAAACCAATTTATAATATAATGTTTTCTCTGCAGTATTGAAAGGCTCTACGCAGACAATAGTTGTCTTTATCATCGCGATAAGGCGATATTTCAGCCTCATCATCGTCTTGTGATTTTCTGGTTTCGTCATTTTCTGGACACCATTTTGTGACTAAGCAGTTAATCTTATGTTCTTAAGGCGGCGTTGGAATTCTCTCTCTCTCTCAGTCTCTCTCTCTCTCCCCGTCTTATACGTTTGCCCGATTCGTTTGATATCACAGACTTCTATAGCGCCACTTCATAATGCACAGGAGCATCAACTGATGGGACACCTCTAGGTTAGAAGTTTTACTGGATCTCTGATGATGCGATCTACATACGATGTTGCCAAATGTACAACAGTAACTACTGAATGAAATAATTTACTTGAGCCTGTGAGAGGTAAACAACGCTTAGCACAAGACTTGCAATATCCGCACTACCTGGGATTGGATTGTGCCAGCCGCTTGTGCGTGTGTTATAGAGATAGCCACTTGTAAATTTCAGTCTTGTAGACTCCCTGGTCAATCACGCATACCGTTAGAAGTCAATCTATCGAATTCCATAGCACCCCTTGTTTAGTTCGTAAAGTCTTTTAGTTCAGCAGCTCAGTGGCGGTTCCAGGATTTCTTGGTGGGGGAATGAAATGAATTCATAGGAAGTTGGCGAGGGATGAAAAGAGAAGGAAAAATTAATAAAATTTGCCGAAAAAGGCTGATAAAAGGGAATTTTTCTCCTAATTTTATTATTATACTTTTACCGAAATATAGGATGACAAGATGACAAATTGACAAGCAAAAAAGGTCATCCGCAGTTTTCTCCCGTAGTTTTACTAGAACTGTACCCAAAAATAGGTTTGACAAGCAAAAAAAGAAGTCCTGTGCATGGGGGATGCATCCCCACTCACCTCTCACGTGGAACCACTGCAGCAGCTACCAGTCTAGGATTTTAGAATAGGGTGATACCTCCACATTTTTGGCCCAAATGTCTCGACTAGCAAAAACGGTCTTTGTCTCAAATTCTTACAGGTCTAGTGCGTTCTCCTCGGTATACCCCCACCCCACTACTCACCGATTTTTGACGAATCTCACGGAATAGAGTGGCGGGGTCACCCTTGCTCCCTCCCTGTGACTACGCTAATGGCAGCTACTTTACTGCGCAAATTTACTGACATTCTAGCGAAGACGACGATCGCTTGACTCCGGCCCAACGCTTCGGTGACTGGCCGATAACTCATCTCTGCCCTAGACGAGTCTTCGGCACTTATTAGATCCTGGACAACAAGGGTGAGGGCGGGGGTGGGGGGCTCACGGGGCACTCTCTCTCTTTTCCACCGCCGGGGTGGAGTGGACGCTAATGTAACCTGTGTAACGCCAGAGGCGGACAACTAGCGCAGTATTTTTATGATTAAAGCGTTGCCGTCATATAGAAAATGGCCGCCTAAATTCCAAATCGCGTCGAGCGAGCATATAGCGACAGTTTACAAAGTGTTAATCGTGGTCGTAAAATTTTCGAAAGCTTAGCGAATCCGAACAACAACAACAACAACAACAACGACAACTTCTCTGTTCGTTAGACGATGTTGTTGGCGACGCTAGAACGCCGTTCGCCGCCGCTAATGGACTCCATAGATCTCAAGTCAATTTCATGCTATGCAGCTCCAGCTGAGCAGAGGACTAGGCCACACCCCATCTATTTCGCACCGCTCCAACACGACTTACGTGTTATGAAGAGTCGACGGAGGCGATCATCTGCGCATAAGAATAAGCAGCTACTATGTGCTGTACTACCTCCAAAGGGCTATATAAATTTACGAGATTTTACTTTATCTGCATATTCTCGGCGATTTTTCTACAGAGTATGCGCTTTAGAAAGAATCTTCTACCCATTACCGAACTACTGCAATTTTCAGTATCTCGAGTAGTTTGTTTGAATGGTCAAGTAATAAAGCCAAGCCTGTACCGTCCGAAAGACAATTAAATCGTGAATGAAATGGAAGAGCAGAACGATACAGCAATTCTGTAAAACTTGCGAATTTATGTCATTGATAGCGTCACGTGATTTGCAGGCTCAACATAAGGTGACTTTTGGTAGTCCTGTGGTTAACGAGTTGACTTAGCACTCGTGAGGTTCCCGGTTCAGATCACGGGCAGGGTAGAAACTATTGCTAAGGTTCGATTTGTCGGGGGAGGTTGACCCGACCCCTCCCTAGAGGTGGTCGAAAGTTTTGGTTTATGCATGTCTGTCCACTTCACTGGAGGTCGAAACTTTTGGAGTGGAGGTACACTGTACAGTAGTTCGAACCCTCTTGGAAAATTGACCTTTGTAACTAGCCCGTGAATCATATAGTATATAGGTAGATGGATTTACAGATAGGTGGGTGACTGAGTGTGGATGAAGGTGGATGGATGGATAGATAAATAAATGGATGGGTGGACAGATAGATGAATATCAAAGATGTGCGTGACAGTTAATTTGAGCTTCAATTCCTTTAACGATCTCCAGAACTTCAGAACCTGTAACGCTTCTTCTTATTTCGACCACGGAAGAAAAAAGAATCTCGCTCTTTCTCTTTCTCTTTCACTTTCTCTTTCTTTTTCGCTTTCTCTTGCTCTTGCTCTTTCTCTTTCTTTGATGTCCGATCTTTTTGATCATGGCCAGCATTCATTTCATAATGTCTCCAAGCAACATATCTTTCTCCTTCGTTAGCGATTTTCATTTTTCAATTCTGTCGCAGAATCTTGATTTCTGGCTTCGGTTTGTCAACGAAACGTTAATTCCAAGAGACATAGGAGTCTCAGCGGACGGAATCCTCTGACAGCTCAAGTTCTTAAGTCTCATGAAAGAAGATCTCGCCAAATGAACTTTTGATCCTTTTTTCCCTCATGAGACCCAACGAACAAGACACTAATGAAGTTCTCGCGATGCTCTTTCTTATTAGCCGAAGAAAAAACATGAAAATAATAATAACAATAATAATAATGATCAGGGCTTTTTTGTAAAAAAAAAATATTTTCCGGAACGCAATAGAATATTTTCCGGAACGCAATAGTAAGAAGTCAATTTTCAACATGACGTACGTAGCGGCCGAACAGTTACTATAATGATTATAATCAGTAAAACATTAAATTCATACTGTATATAGAAAATTTAGAACTATATCAGTTCTAAATTTTCTACTTATGAATTTAATGTTGCAAAAAATACCAGTCTTCAGATTTTCCGTAACACCGTTCCGCCTCATTCCGGCACAAAAAGCTCTGATAATGATATAATAATAATGATAATATTAATAATAAATAATAATAATTATTAATAATAATTCTCTCATATTAGCCGAAGACAAAACATTAAAATAATAATAATAACAATAACAATGAGAATAATAATGATAAAAATAATAATAATGACAATAATAATAATTAATATTAATAATTCTCTCATATTAGCCAAAGAAAAAACATAATAATAATAACAAAATAATAATAACAATATTAATAATCGATAATAATAATAATAATAATAATAATAATAATAATAATAATAATAATAATAGGGATTTAACACTGTCGCCTTCCACGGAACCTTCACGTAATAATAATAATGACAATGATAATAATAATCAGGGCTTTTTTTATAATAATAATAATAATAATAATAATAATAATAATAATTATTATTATTATTATTATTATTATTATTATTATTATTATTATTATTATTATTATTATTATTATTATTATTATAAAGATACACTTTTATTACATCGTGTCTAATAGGCCTACTCAAATTGATAGTACTCAAAATCGATTTTGAGCACCACCATGAATACCTAACCCTAACCCAAGAGCAGATTAATTTCTGAGATAGTAAGAAAACAAGGTCGTAAGAATTATTGCAAAGAGGGCAGTTCCACATTTTTATTCTGACACATTCTTATTCTGACTTAGTGGCGTCTCCACAGGGGAGCTCGGGGGCCCGTAACCCTATTGAGTGCCTGCCTCCCCAGTGGCCCCCTGTTGGCCAGTGTTGGGACCCTATACTTAATACTATATACCTAACAACAAATGGTTGGCCCCATAATTAGAAGTTGCCACCCAACGGACCCCCCACTCGCCAAATTTTGGAGCCGCCACTGTTCTGACCGTGTCTTAAATCAGTCCATGCCCTATATCTACTTCCGACCCATTGTTCAGTTTTATACAATGCCGTGCCCAAGCATATCCAATTATGTCGAAGGCCATTGCCTCTGGCTTCATATTCGTCGTCGGCCAACACTGTACGCATTCATACGTCCTGTGCTGCTGTATGGACCAGAAAATACTGCGTCATAATGGCGTCGTTTCGTGCCTGACATCAAGATCTAATCTTGTACGTTCGAGGCAGTTTTGATCGATAAATGTTGTACAAACTAGGTACTGTCATTGCATCCGGGATTCTTTAGGACACTATAAATGCCTAATCGCACGCTCTAACATAGCAAACCAAACGAAATAAACCGATAAGAAAACAAGAAGTCGGTGGCGTAGCCAGGATTCCGAAACAGGGGGCGGGCACATTGACATTTTCAGGTTTTCATGTGAAAAAAATTCTGAAATTCTTGAAGAGCAAAAAGGCAAAAACTTCGTCGTTGTGTCACGCTCCGGCGTTTTTAACTTCTTTCGTTCATTCTGGTGCTATCTACCCCCCCCCCAACCCAACTATTCAACGTCGCCAAAATTCAAAATCCCACTACTGGTCCCAGTCCAAATAGGGGGAGCCAGGCCCCCGTACTCCTCCTCCCGTGGCTGCGCCAATGCAATTAAGGAGTCATGTAACCGTACTTACCCCAAATATGAATATTTCAACGGGAAGGCTCGAACAAGACGCCCATGCAGTTCAAATAGTGACGCCATCACAAATGATTAGTACTTCGCACAAAGAACTTGAAAAAGAAGGCCTTTCAAATTATTCACTGGGTACTTCGCGAATCTAAACTGTAAACCATCTAATTCTGCTGACATTTAAATTTCTGTATACATCAACGCTTTCCATTCTTTCTTCATCTCTGACGCTGAGCCGATGGTCGTTTGTGAATATATCTGGAGTATCATTGATTGGCACCACTGTGCGTTCGAATCAGTATCATGATAGTGCATAATAATAATAATAATAATAATAATAATTATTATTATTAGTAGTAGTAGTAGTAGTAGTAGTAGTAGTAGTAGTAGTAGTAGTAGTAGTAGTAGTAGTAGTAGTAGTAGTAGTAGTAGTAGTAGTAGTAGTAGTAGTAGTAGTAGTAGTAGTAGTAGTAGTAGTAGTAGTAGTAGTAGTAGTAGTAGTAGTAGTAGTAGGAGGAGGAGGAGGAGGAGGAGGAGGAAGAAGAAGAAGAGGAGGAAGAGGAGGAGGAGGAGAGGAGGAGGAGGAGGAGGAGGAGTTGCAGTATTGATAATTTTTATAGCTCCGAAAAAATGGCGAACACCAAAGACAAGGACACTTTGTTAGACGTTGGCCAGTGAAATGAGGCACGAATATCAAACAACGTTATCACGAATACGTAGTTACGCCGTGTAATCTATCCTTACGATGTCGCAATATACAGTATATCAGCAATTATTTACCCCGTGGTTTTCTTAAAGACGGTGATTTTTCTTCTATTCTCGCGTCGCCGCCGCCGCCGATGTCTTGTGTTCCGCTCTCCTCGAGGTCTCCCGCTCGCTTCGGCGACCGAAAGTGATTCCTGAAAATTAGAACAGATCCTGATAGCCTTTGGTCGAAAAGAAACGAGAAAGACCTTAGAGCGTCCGAAGCTATCGCCGCCTACCAGATGAAAGGTATAATTGAATAAGGAAGTCAGATTGTCGGTAATCTTCGGTCTCCGTAGGAAGGCAAGATAATGGGAGCGGAAAAGGGTTGCATGCTTGCGAATTGTTTGCCTGACAAATGGTCTGTCGGAACACAAGTACAATATCTTATATACAGTAGAATCTCGTTATATAGCGCATTTAGCTGGTCTGTACAATCAATTAGGTACGTTGTATCAAAAGTATGCTACAGTATATCCAATACCATCGAATACGTTAGCGCATCACACGGGACCGTATACATTGCGGTGCGTTATGACCGAGTATACTTTATTACCGTGTCCGCTATAGGAAGTTCTGATCTGTACATGCAAACTACCGACTTTTACTTTTCCTACACCAGTTTGCATAAGCCCATTCTTTGCTGGACGTAAGGACGGTTCGTTTACTATCTGTATGCGAATCGGAAAATCACACGGTTTACCACACATGTAGTAAGCGTGGTAGAAATTGACAATAATCGAATAAGAAATATTGTCGTTATTTTCTCTTAATCAGACGCTTGCCAACTCCTATAATTAATTTACCTGCATGGTATTTCTTAACCCCTTAACCGTGTATTTAACTGTAACTCAATGTAAAATGGACGGATATATCCGGGATCCCCAGTTAAGGGGTTAAGATACCCACAGCGTGACGTCTTTTTGTCAATTTTTGTAAGGATTTCGTTAAAATATGCGACATTTTAAAGAGCAAAATAACGAATTACCGTGGTCAAACGTTTTACCGTTTGCTTTTAAAACTGGGATTGAAAACTATACAATGAAAGCATGGCAGATGATATATACAGTATGCATATCGATTTCGACGAGAATTTGTATCTAAGTCATCAGAATTCTGTGCAGTGTTTCTTTGAGAATTATAGGATAGTGAAACGCTATTTGACTATTAGTCCAGATCACTTTTATTTCTACGATTCATATTTTATAAATAGTCAGTGAACGTCAGAACTATTTTTGATTTTTGTGGCTGTCTTAGGCAAAGCTTGATCAAAGATCATCATATGATATAGTCAAGATCTCAGCGTTACATTGAAGCGAGGAAGGGATGAATTAATTATCGACTCCCCCGGCCCACTCCTTACTTAGCAAAGGGGAAGCTTAGTGCTGTCATTATTTATTTAACTGACTAATTTGGAATAATAAACAATTTAAAATCTCTTCTGTCACTGCTCTGATTCTTTCCCCTTCTCCCCTCCCCCAAACTCATCTGACTCTCAAATGCAGCGATGTAGAAACCAGGGAGGATATTTCTAGGAGTGTGAATTTGGGGGTGTCGACCTCAAATTGGGGGGCGGGGTGTCTGGAGCTAATTAGTATGCATTTTTTATGCATACCATTGCTACATTACCAAATTTTACGGGGTGTCGATCTCAAAAATTGGGGTTGGGGGTTGGGTTGGGAGGTATTAGGGGGTGTAAAATATCCCTGGTAGAAACTGAACCGTGAATGACAAATAGGATAAAGAAAACAGCTATCCGCTATGATGCGGTTAGACTTACTGTACAACTGTATTACATTCAGCGTTTGTGTTTGTTTGAAGAACTCATTAGTATATCATAACAATATCTTTTTAAAGTTCTTTTACTCTCACCTTCTGTTAGTGCCGTGCTAACTGTTCACAACAGTGTCTATTTGGTAGATATATGAAGCTGGCCTACGATATTTACGGGCCACAGTGAATAGGACACAGAATATATATCATAATAGCCGTTCCAAATGAATATAAGGATACATACGCAAGACTCGAGTTATGAACTGTTGAGCAGCGACGCGCTGTATGTGCCGTTCAAATTATTGCGCTACATAAGAAAAGGAGAATCCACGTCGGGTAATAAATTAGGGAGGAGACACTGTCATTTTGTCTCTATATCTGTTATTATTGCACAAAAGCCTGCCTGGTCAGTTTCTATGCGGAATGTTTCTGCTACTTTTGCGAACGTCCTCTGCAGTCTTCCCGCAGGAAGCTATCGTTCCAACAAAAAGCCATATACAATAATGCATTTTCCAAAGACCGTCTAGATTTCTAGCGTCGTCGCGAAAGGCTTAGACTTTCGGTTTCAGTGCCTGTGGTTATTTGATAACGAACGCATTAATTAATATATGCCTGAAAGACTCAGTTGCTTCCCAGGTTCCCCCTTTTTTTACCATACTCCACGTAGGTAGCACAGCACAGTGTATCCGATATTTTCGTCACAGCACATCAACACAGCACTGCCACGCTGTCTTGTAAGTTGACTGTGAAACAATAAAATAGCAGACAGAAGACCTCGATGAGGGAGGTGGTGATCCTAGAGGAAACGATACTTGGAAGTGATATAGTTGAAGCGTTGGCCTAATCGCCGTAGCGTAAGATGATATTATGAGTTGCGAATTAATATATATCGAACGCCTGAGATAAAGCGGTCAGCCCACGATTATCGACTTTACTTTGCATAGAACGTTTTTCCTGTCCATGACCTCCATGTTTACAGGGTTACTGTAATCTAATATCTGGTCAATAATAATCTTTGACGCTCGTCTAAGTTTTTTCTCCGTCATAATTAAGCCATTTCTGTCCTCTCCCGTATGTCTGGGATCACATGGTTATTGTAGCCTACTAGTTTGATCATTGTGTGTGGCTGCTTTGTCAAGCATTTATTATAGCGGCCCTTCATGGTAGAGATCTCGTGTCAGCTTCAAAGCTTAGCGACATACGTAGGCTACATACATACATAGGCCTATATACAGACATAGACCTACATACGTACATACATACACTGATTATTTATATTGCGCCTATTGCATGAATGTTTAAAAGCACATTACAAAATCAGTTTAAAAGATGGGTCTTCAACTGCTGACGGAAAGCGACAATTAAGCGTCTCTAAGTTCTTTGCGTCGGTGGAAGAACGTTGCATGCATGGGGTCCAGCGCACGAGAAGGTTCGCTGCCCATGAATGCACAACTGTCCGAAGACGAGGTCTATGATATGCTGGCTGGTTTATGGCACATTGGTTTATGATAGTTACAGTAACGCATCAAAGCACCGCGACACGTGATACTTAACCCAGACCATTTTAGCCAGGGATTTATCTACACCTCCGCCAGCGTGGGTTTACACCCCCGGTTTTGACAGACACCTCCTGCCCTTAGATCCCCTGCCAGGGGTGGTGTTGGCTATCACCCAAACAGACATATGTTAAAAGTAGTATGAAGCTGCTGAGAAGGATATAGTGGTGTTATGATGATGCAGCTGTTTCGTACTGCATATTATAATATGTTCAAATCAGAAATTTCAGTTTGCAGATGATGCAAAACCACTTAAAATCACATTATTATTATTATTATTATTATTATTATTATTATTATTATTATTATTATTATTATTATAAAAATTAGCCATATAAGACTCAACACTGGGCATTGACACCTGTCGCAATTTTGGGACAGTCCTCGAACGAACTCAAATTCCTGGAAAAGCCCGATTTTAACTTATACTTCGTGCCGGTTGTCACGTGACTGCCCGATAAATAAAATCCTGACCTCGAGTGTTTAACCCGGGCCGATACATAATCTCAACCGAGAGTTGACACTCCTACCGAATTTTTAGATGATTTTTCGGAAGAGCTGGCCACCGTGTACGCCACCTATGGGCTGCTGGCCGGGGATCAGCAAACGGGGTTTTAACCTTTACTTTAACGAGGCCAACAGATTTTTCAATTTCAGTTTCAATTTCAGAAACTTTCTGGTTTAACAGACAACTTTATATGGCGCTTTTCTTCTGTTGTAGCTGCGAACGACAGAAGGGTTCTCGCTTCGACGGAGCAGAACGATCAGCAGGTATTTCCGACTCTGATATGCATTCATTCATGCGGAACGGGCTATAAGCCAATTTAGTGACGAATGGTTTAGTTTAGAATGCCCTCGGTAGCTAGAGTAGTTTCTGTTGGCCCTGCCAATTAACGTCATATAAATTAACAGTTGTGTTACTCTGTATCGCAGTGTCTTTTTTCGTTCTCACTAAAAAATGAAATCGCTACTTTGAGATCTTAAATTCACTCGGACGTTAAAACAGTTAACTAAACTATCTTCATCGCATGCACGGGGTGTTATATACGGCTCTTCTTTGGGTTTTTCAGCGAAACTCCTATGGATAATATATGCCAATATAGACACATCGTAGGATCGAATTAAATACT
Organism: Metaphire vulgaris; assembly: GCA_018105865.1. Classification (NCBI taxonomy): domain Eukaryota; kingdom Metazoa; phylum Annelida; class Clitellata; order Crassiclitellata; family Megascolecidae; genus Metaphire; species Metaphire vulgaris. The sequence continues at coordinate 8,383,300 of CM030843.1, forward strand.
GTAACTACTACTACTACTACTACTACTACTACTACTACTACTACTACTACTACTACTACTACTACTACTACTACTAATAATAATAATAATAATAATAATAATAATATAAACTGGATTCAAAGTGGTTCTCAATTCCAACTTCTCTTCGCCCGCTACAGCTGTTTCTTTGGTTTTACAAAAACACACGATTTGCAGTACACAATGCCAAACCAGCGGCGACAGTCCTGCGAAATTCCTGTTGATTGATGATATGCCCCTTTGAGTAGAAAACATGCTGCAAGCCTGTGGAATTTGTTTTTTCTTATGATTCCAAAATATTGACAGGTAAGTAGAAATAGATAGACAATATTTTCAATATCGTCATTAATAACTATTCAAACATAATTAACATTGAAATGCTTAGGTTACTAAGTGTCATACAGTATAATTAATTAATTGCTTCTTCGGTTTGGGTGTTTCTACGAATATCTGGCGTCTTGCCGTTTGCGCTGTAAACACTTTAGTTTGGAAATAAGATTTGCTTAACTGTCAATGGTGATTGTGCGACTGAAATAAGTTAGATCTGCTTTGTTTGTGAAATCCAGTGGCGGTTCCACGTGGGAGGATGAGTGGGGATGCATTCCCCCACCGGACTTCCGGATTTACTTTTTTTGTTTGTGAAACCTATTTTGGGTAAAAGTCTAGAAAAACTAACTGCGAATGACCTTTTTTACTTGTCATCCTAATGTTCGGTAAAAGTATAGTCAAATTAGAGATAAAATTCCCTTTTTCAGTCTTTTTCGGCAAAGTTTATTGATTTTTTTCCTTCTATTTTCATCCCCCCCCACCAACTTTTTATGAGTTTCTTTCATCCCCGCCCCTACAAAGAAATCCTGGAACCGCCACTGGTGAAATCTGAGAATAATTTTTCCATTCTGTTCTCTAAAAACAGAGCCTACATTTTAAGTCGTGACCGTGAAATAATCATGAACTGCACACTCCGTCTATTTGTAAATTGTAATTTCCCTGGTAGCCAAATATCAGCGTCAGCGAAAGTAGAGTGCGAAGTTTTATTACGGCTTCACTGAAATTTTAACGTTATAGTTCCTCTTTCAATTTCGCAAAATCTTCTTTGCATTGCCTGGATGGAGTCTGTGAGGATGTCTTACACCAGCGCTTGATGTACAGTGTAAGTAATCGCTGACGAAATACTCTTAGGAAGTCTTCTAAGATGAGATTGAAGTTATCCTCCGCGCTGGGTTCGGTCGAGCTTTTCACTGTAATCCTAGGTCTGGGAACTCATTTCCCCGGTCGTCGAGAAAAATTCTTACGTGCTTTACAAATTTTGAAATTTTAAAATAAGCCTATTTTTATTAAAGTTTTAAGTAAAGTGGAGTGGTGATGACTTTCTTCTTTTGCTCATCAAGTGCAAATGATAAGAGAACCCATTACAAGTAAAACACGTATTATTGCATATCATATATATATAATATATATATATATATATATATATATATATATATATATAACAATATAAAAACGAATCTATCAAAAAGGCGTGGATACGCAGTTCCCGTGCGTTCTCACTGTAAAAAGCACTGTATATGTGTATATACCTTTATGTACGTCGCCTATTTGTCGCTGTACACGATTGATTTCATCCATGTCATTCACCGATTGACCAACTTTTTACAACGTCCAACATCCTATAACCATCCACTGGGCTGTTCGCCTGCCGGCAGGGATGTTAAGTCCTTGGCCTTGGCCATGGCCTTAAGGACTCCTTAAAGACAAGTTGCAAGTCCTCGGTCATGGGCCTGGCCTTGAGGTTGAGTCCTTGTTAACATGCCTGCCTGCCGGGCAACGTTTCTTGTGCTTTTCGAAAATTAAAAAAGATTAGACAAGATGGAAGTCTAAATGATTTTTTTTAAATGACACGTTTTAAAGCGATCTGATATCATTAGCATTCAAAGATCAGCATTTCATTAACCACGTAGTCTGCTTCGCTTTTCTCTGTTTCTCTTTCATAGTCTGCTTTGCTCCTTCCCCACTCCCTCTCCCACTGATTTCTGGAAATGACCTTGCCCGGCTGATCACTAGACTTCGGCTATAGAGCTATTTCAACGATAGATTAAACGCATAGGAATAAGCAGCTGCTGCGGTACCTACTTCCGAAATCGCTGTAGAAATTCACGAGATTTTACTTGCTTACTTACTTACTTATAAAAATTTCACCTCCGTATAATTGTACGAGCAGGGTGCGATTTGTGACTTGGAGCAGTGGGGGGTGGGGTGGGAGTGAGACAAGTCGAGCTTAGGGGGATGTATACAGTTGTTGGAGAAATGTAGCAGTGGGGAAGATGTAGCTGTGGGGGATGTAGCAGTGGGGGGATTTAGTTGGGCAGTGGGGGATTCCCCTTTCCCTCCCTACAAATGGCACCCTGTATACGGGTATAAGGGTAAAATGCGTCGTCATGGAAAGCGTCGTCATACGACGGTTATTCGCCTATCCATCGGCTCCTTGTTATCGCCATTCTGCAGGAGCAGATGGCTTCCTAGCGTGACGGTAATGTCCGGATCGCTTGCATCGTCTGTATATTAAGCTGTCCGCTCATTAGCGCTCCATCAAACGCGTATTATACGGTAAATGGTGAAACTGTCGGATGGCCGTTGCAAGGGCGAAGGTTAGCACTAGGTCTTCTGACCTCGATGCGCGATGAATTTGCTAATAACAAAAAAACAATCGGTGCAGATGTATCCATGAATATGACTTTTTATGCACTCGGTACTTATTCTCCGAGGGACGTATGATGACCAAAAAGTGTCCGGAGACAGATAAATATATGCTTTTCAGTTCTCGTCTAGATCTGATATGATTGAATATGACTATCTATATTTTTATTTTAGTGTCAACTTCAGAAGATATGAATCTCTCAACAAGCGACCCCATTAAATATAACGCATTTAGTCGGCTACAGATTTCACTGTTTTCCTTATAACAAATACAGTTCAAAAGAGCGTAAACTTAATATCCACGATCTCTCTCTCTCTCTCAAAGTCGTCTCCGACTTTGTGTGACGTTATGGACTTTTGATGTGCCATTCTTTTCTGTCTTCGACCGCATTTCTCAGTTCCACGATGGCCATGTGTTTTGCTTTCATAATCTTTCATAATGTTATCCATCCATCTTGTCTTCTGTCTTCCTCTTTTTCTTTTTCCCTCAACAGCTGGTAGCATCAATGATTTCTCCAGCGAATCGTGTCCTCTCATAATTTGCCCAAAAACACCAGTTTTTGTTTCAGAATCAGTCCTTCTAAGGTGTGTTTTGGCTTGATTTCTGCAATCACCTCTTGATTTGTTCTTCTGGCTGTCCATGAGATCCTTAGAATTTTTCTCCAGCATCATGTTTCGAATGTGTCAATTCGCCTGCGGTCCTTTTTCCGAAGTGTCCAGCTCTCTGAACCATACATCATTATAGAAAATACCATTGTTCGCACGATGTACATGTAAGCTTTTGTCTCCTTTTTGATGTCCCTGCTTTTCCATATTATTATTTTCCCAAGTCTTGTCAAGTACCCTGTATTTAAACGCATTTGACACGTAATCGATAGTTGCGACTTTACAACGAAAAAATATTTCGTTTAAATGGCGCACTGTCTCGCATACAAACGTGCCGGCATATTAAACAAGCACAATTCCAAAATGACAATTTCAACAAATAAAAAAGATAACTGAGTCTTGCCACCCCGTATAACGGTTTTCCGACCCAGACAGTCGCCTAGGTTTGTCTATACCAAACAAGCCGCCCCTGTGTTCTGGTGTTTTTATGAAAGAAGGCTGCATAGCAGTCATTAATAACGGCTACGATCCAGTTATCGGACTAGGTAAAGGCGTTTTTGATTGCCAATGAACTTTCACTGCATTTACAATCTTCGAATGACCTTTTATGAAGCATTAGTGAAAGCCAAGAGGCACTGAAAAGAGTTTGAAACGCTCTGGGATGTTACGATGCTCCGGTTGACTCTGGCGAATTCTATTTAACGTCGTATTTTGCTTTTAGTTGTCTCACATCGCTCAGAGATGTCCACGGGTCCGTTTTTTAGAACACAATCCAACCCAACCCATCAAATCTCCAACCCAACCCAACCCATGCCGGTAATAGAGTTAACTGACCCAATCCAACTCCAATCAAACGTAATAATTGCAATTTCTTAAACCACGACTTATTTTCTGACCCAACCCAAACCACCATCAATATAAAAAGGTCTGACCCAATCCAATCCACCGTATAACCCAAACCATGGATTGACCTAACCCATGGAAATCTCTGTCATCGCATACCAAGCAGACACAAATGAGACAACCAGTTGCTGTTTTCGGAAGTAAACAATCTGAGATCGTTGCCATGGTATACAGTACAAAGTATGCGGTCGTAGATCGATAATTTCGGCTATTAATGAGTTACAACTTATCTTGCGAGAGGTATGACATTTCGGAACTCTTTAATACGATGATCTCTTGGAACACTCGCTCAAACACGAACCCAAAGACTTCCTTTCTCAAAATCAAATCATTTATTCAACCAAACAATAATTAGTTAGTAAAGCATGGATATCGCCAGCAAATGTTCAGTAATTCTTAAAACTTGACTGCGTAGTTGTTCTAAACAAAAGAAACATCGTCATCAGTTCTGTTGCATGTTGTCGAACCCTGGATACGCCATCAGATCGATTAACGGCGTGAAGAAAGAACGCTTTCGTCGACTGGAAAGAACCTTTGTAGTGACGACGACCGTCGTCATAGATGACGACGCCACATAGTAGATCATCATCATGAGGCTCTTCCTTCCTACTGCTGCTTTACACAGTCATCATCAGCCATGCATGACATCTAAGCAATGTCATCATTTTATACATATCATCATCGCCGTCGTTATCGTTTCGTTGGCCGGTCATCATCATAGTCATCATCATCGACAAACGTTGTTTTGGCCGGGCAAACGTTGTTTAGGCACCGCATTGCTCCCAGGCGGTGCCACTCCGCGCAACGAAAGAGTCCCTTTACCTGCCGCTCGAGGACTGATTACGCATTCGAATCACTGCGCCGAACATAAATTCTACGGTCGCCCCGTCGAGGCAACGCTCCCCGCTGCTGCTGCTGCTGCTGCTGCTGCTGCTGCTGCTGCTGCTGCTGCTGCGTGCATTCGTAACAATGACTGTTACGGTCGGTCGCGGCAGGGACCGATAAACTTGACGGCGACAGACACCCGGAGTCAGAAGCCGAGTAATCATTGTTCGGCGGCGGCGGCGGCGGCGGCGGCGGAGGCGGCGGCGGAGGCGGCGGCAGGGGAAATGCAGCGTCCACCGCCATCCTATGGCCGTGGTTCTTCCTTCTCTTTACCCCGATCCATCACGGTCGGAGCTGCTAATCGTTCGGTTGGGACTAACCTCTCCGGATTCCATAATCGACAGTCAGTCGACAATGGGGAAAGCGATGACACAGGAACGGATTTTAGAGAGAGAGAGAGAGAGAGAGAGAGAGAGAGAGAGAGAGACAGACACAGACAGACAGGCAGACAGACAGAAACAGGCAGACAGACAGACATGGAGAGACAGAAAGACAGATAAACACACAAACAATCAGAGACACACACACAGAGATAGACAGAGAAGCAGAGACAGAGATAGACAGAGAGACAGAGACAGATGTATAGAGACAGAGAGAGCCAGAGACAGATAAAGAGACAGACACAGAGCGTTAGACGATCAAGTACAGTTTATAAACATTGTGCGTCAAACGAATGAGAAAGGCGATTCGTAGCAGTTAATGGGCTGGCGTCGCCCGTAGTTATAATGATTATTGCACCAGGACTTAGATGAAGTCCTTATTCACAGCTAATGACCGTAAAGTAAAATGCCAAACAGGAAATGATCTCTGGGCTCAAGGACGCTATGTTGACGGTCCACTGCTGACTACTAAGCTGTCATATTTTACTTTAGTGCCCTATATACATACAGTATATATATACAGTATATATATATACAGTGTATCCCACTTAATCGCATACCGCTTATTTGCATAACCCGCATAATCACATAACAACATAAAAGCCCGAACCAGTGTTTTGTGCGTACAATTAATTATATAATCAGACTATTCGCTTAGCCCAGTTAATCGCATAGGCAAGGCTTGCACGGCACCTATGCACCTAAGCGGGTTTCACTGTATATAATATATTAAAGTTCCCTCGATATTAAGACATTGTGCGGCGACTCTCGTCCGCTTCAGGCTCTGTAAAAGATCCTGGATAAGCAATGGCGTTGAATCAATGCAAGGCGACTGACAATTGTTGAAAACGGAATCTTCCGTCTTGTCTCCAGTCTGCTGGACAAGAGACGACGACCAAACTCGTTGACGAAACAACGGGCTGCTTGGTTCACGGCGCTCTCTCTATATATATATCTATATATATATATATATATATATATATATATATATATATATATATATATATATCGTTTCAAATGCAATATTGGCAAGAATGCGTGGGCGGGAGTCAAGAAGATGTGGGAAGATGAGAAGATTTTACATATACTGTAAATGTACCAGAGTGGCATATGCTGATAACATGGATATTTTTACACCCCCTTAACACCCTCCAACACCCCACCTCCCATTCAGTGTTTAATCTAGACTCCTGGACTCCGGGAGGGAAACTGACAAAGCCGGGGAGAAACTGACAAAGCCGGGGGGAATTCTGCTAGGGGGCTGCTGTTAGTCCATGTAGTATGCCATCATTTCCGGGGGCAATTTGAAATTTCCGGGAGGGGAAAGAGCAATTTTCCCCGGAAACGGCCTAGACGGCCTAGATTAAATACTGCCCCATTTGAGGTCGACACCCCCAAAATTTGGTAATGTGACAATGGTATGCATACAAAATGCATACTAGTTAGCTCCGGACACCCCCGATCTGAGGTCGACACCCTCCCCTAAATTCACAATCCTAGAAATATCCCTGGTTGATAAGGAAGGTGAGATATAATGTCATAGTCTTTTTTTGGGATGCGTCAATAATATAAATGAACTACCAGCGTGCCAGAATATATACATTCTGCTCAGAGCAGCGCTGTATGTTATCATTCTGGGATTTCTACAGGAATTTATGTCAGGTTTGAATCCACAGATTTATAGACAGATCATCCGAGGACTTTAAACATCAAATTTCCCTATGGGATCAAGAGATAGCTTCGTAGCCCCGTGTGCACGCTGTTTTGCTGTGAGCTCACATTCTGACGTTTTCTATGTTTAGAGTTATCATTTCTTATTTTTACAAAATGCGCAAAAGTAATTTTCGCGTGCGATCGATAGCGACCGTTTTTCTCTCCGCCGCTGTACTGTAAATCTCGATTTCTTTCCTTCGAATCGAAATCGGGTCTTGACGTAGCGATATCCGACCGAGTCCGTAGTCTGTTCACCTGCCCATCGAGGAGGCGATTACAGGCTCGTCGGTCAGTTTTCTCGGCGGGCAATAAAGCAGATTGCTTGCGTTTGAAGGCAGGGCTGTCTTCGGTCGCCGTCGGTCGGTCGCCGACTCTTTGCGACTGCTGCTGGTGGCGGATTAGTGACAAATTGGATTTTCTTATCGATTTCCGAATGCGATTCTAAAGAAACTTCTCTCTTTCGGAAAAGGTGCGAAATTCGAATTACGACGCAAAATAATTCCCTGATGCAGGAGGCGGCGAGATATCGTAAACGCGTTATCGTGAAACTGGAGTTCTATCCAAAGTTTTTATGTTCCATTTGCTAGCTTTATGAATTTCTGTTTAATTTCACTTGCTTTACTCTGTCCAATTCCAGGCTGTGTAACCCCGAGCGTGGCTGGTACTTTGATAAAACGACTGTCCCGGAACCACTTCAGTGTTTTATACAGGCCTGTTAGGAAGGAAGATTCCCCCTCCCCCCAAACCCTCCTCAAACCCCCCACAAAAAAAAACAACAAAATTCGCAGAACTAAAATTTTTTGCATTGAGTTGTGCCTCTTCTCCTCCAGCCAAGTCAATTTCCCCCCCAAAGGTCTGGAGTCTGGATAAAACACTGGACCACATGTTGGGATATCGCGTATTGGGCTACCTTGAATTGCTTGGATGGGAAGTGGAAGAATGTATAATTGTTTCATTATTCAATAAAATTTAGTTAAATAAGTTAACGACAACAACAAAAAATATCTCCTTATAATGTATAGAGTGGACCACAAATACAGCACAGGTCATAGCGCGTAGCTAATCAGATATCACATATAAGTAATTCTGAAATAATTCTAAATAACGTAATTGAAAGGAAATTTCTCTATATCTTCATTTATCTTCATCTGTTGGCTGGAAACTCACTTGGAACCGGTTTTGAATGACGATTTTTGGGGGGAGCATATTTCCGGTAGACGACAAACTCTTCCTATATAAAAAGTTTTCAAATTCCGATGTTTACATCTTCAGTGTTTGTCAGTATGTATGTAGTTTGCTTTGACCAGTCCACCTCTCGCCATTGTATCGCTTTTGGTCAGTTACTGTAATACTGGTCCACGGGCTATTATCATCATTATCATCGTCATCAGCATCGCTATGGTCATCGGTCGATAGTTCTTCTCAGTGGCGAATCCAGGAATTTAGTCGGAGGACAGTTTGTGTTCCATTCCCATTCTGTCTTGCCCTGCCTCTTCCGTTTGGATTGACTAATGCATGTTGCTAAAAGGGCGACGCGCTAGCCAATTACTTCCTTCCTTTATGACTTCTCGACTTTTAACCACGATAAGAAATTGGCAAACAAATTTGGGGGGTGCGTTTTTGGTCGTGTGCCTTCTTCGGCTCTCTATAGGTCCGCCCTTGGTTCGTCGTCTGCCGAATTCTTGCATCAAAATGGCGTCACTGTCGTCTGCTAAGTCAGTCATCGCCCCCCCCCGTATCTTGCGCAGACGATAGATGGCGTGTATACGTGAAGCGTCGGAATACGACGTATTCCGCCCTTTAAAGTTTCTTTACGATGGAATAATCGTTTTATGCCCCGTCCGTTATACTTGACCGGTATCATTAACCCGGATTCCATTGTACCTGGATCCGGGCAAAGCGACAACATTCCAGAAATGGCGCTCCGGTTGTCGTGACATCTGGCGACGATCCGGGCAGTTATGAATTACTATTATCGCTACGTCCGTCCGTCCTGAGGAAGGCTGTGCGCGATGCCATAAGATGGCATGCAGCGTAGAGCAATCGTTCCTTAGAACAACCTGCTAATGTCTCAAAGGGTGTGGTGCAGTCGGATTAAGTCCATTTTTATGCAAGAGGATTATGGGCAATTCGGTTCGCACTCAGAATCCTCGCCAATCCCCTAGCGAAATAGAAAGCGCATGCGGTCACCGCGTTTCATAAATGTTTTAATATACGGCGAGCCCCCGCCCCGCCCCCCGTTAAGCATTCTCTCGAGTTTCTCTTAAGCATGTAAGTCGTTTGCTGTCTACTTCTAGGATACTGAAAATGCCCGGAAAGAGACAGAGACAAAGACACGGACACCAGAGAGAGAGAGAGAGAGAGAGAGAGAGAGAGAGAGAGAGAGAGAGAGAGAGAGAGCACTGTTATAGTCTTTGCCAATTCTTATATATTAGAAAATCGAGACCGCATTTCAAAATTTGATACATTTTTAGCGCTGTTCTTACTAGTGGTTCAAAAGATGCTGACGTTCTAAGACAGTTCAGCATAAAACACGATACCTGCTTTGCAAGTATATTTTTCTACTTTCTTGACCGTGTGTCAGTTGCATTTCTCTAGAGAGTTAACAGGGAACGGAGGGAAGAAACCGAAGCATTAAGTTCAGCACACTAAGCTAATTTTCCGTGAAGATTGCGAATTCATAAATAAATCGCCCTCTAGAGAGGCTTTTAAGAAGTAAAGGCAACATCTGGGTCACGGTTGAAAAGCCTGGCTTAACCCCTTAACTGGGTATTTAACTGTAACTCAATGTAAAATGAATGGATATATCCGGGGTCCCCAGTTAAGGGGTTAAGGCGAATGCTTCGGTTACATTTAGATGGCAAATGTACCGGTCTGCTTCCAACCGTCTGTCTGTCTCTGTTGTCGCGAGCAGTCTATGTCTGCGTCTAAACGACAAATTAAATCTGTTTTCTCTTTTTTCCTCAGTTGCTATCAGCAGTCGACCTTTTGTAGCCGAAAGTTTCAGTTCGTTAGATGTCCAAGAAGTTTTTAGCGCAGTATCTGTCTCACTTAGTTCTTGATGATGATGATGATGATGATGATGATGATGACGATGATGATGATGACGATGATGATGATGATGAAGATGACGACGACGATGACGATGATGAAGATGATGACGACGACGATGATGATAATGACGATGACGACGACGACGACGACGATGATGACAAAGGTGATAATGATGGCGATGATGATAGTGATGATAATGATGATGTGATGACAACGATGATGATGATGATGATGACGATGAGGAGATGGACGAATCAGCGAGTCAGAGCAATTCGATAGCCGATGTAGTTGTAAAGGAAAGAAGCTGCAAAGTATGTAACGTAATTAAGTCCTGACGATGCTAATGGCCAGCGACTCCAGTTTTCCCTTGGAAACAATAATAGTTTTGAACTAAGGTTTCTTGGAGAGGGGACGTGTGTTGCCTCTTTCGAATTATCCAAGATCCTAAAAATCCTTTAAAAGAAAACGATTTATGCGCCTATCGACAAACTATTAGTCTCCAATTTTCACACTAATCGAAAAGTTGTCTCTCCCCTGTGTCGTCATCAGATTGCTGGGAGTGATGACGGAGAAGAAGCTAGGCTCTGGGGCATTATTGATGATCAAAATGTAATATCGTCGCTAAAGCCATCAGATATTGAAGTGCCGATAGATAATAATTTTGACGAAGCTCTGAATGATTTGCTGCACGTGACACTGCCGCGACATTCTCTATATAGTTGCTGATTTTATAATCTGATTGCTTGCGCTTAAGAGGGAGGAGGGGAACAACCCGTCTCAACACCAGATATAGTCGAGGAGATGTATTTTGAAGCCGGCGAAGTCCTCCCGACTTTGGCTCGCCGCTGTGACGAATTAATGCCTTTGATTACGTCTCAGACATTGAATCATCGATCGGATCGGTGGAGTTGGCCTACGGACCGCGCTCGAAAGCCACTCTCGCCTGCTCCGCTCCGTCTGCTGAGGTCATTCGGTGCAGACGGAAGCTTTAAGAAAGCCTTGTCGATTCCTCTCGACGCGACGTCCGTCTGCGCCGTCCAAGCCATCTACAGTATATATAGAGTATCCGATGATTCTGCTTCGCGGTTCGTGTCTCAACTTGATCCCAGACCATATACAGCAATCTGCGGTCGGTCGGTCGTCGTTAAGGGAGCGCTCTTGAGACGCGGAAAACGTCGTTCCTTCCGCGATTCGTAATAATTATTATTATTATTGTCAAATCGTTCGTCATCTCTCGGCATATATGCTCACTCGTTCTGCGCGGCTGTCGCCGTCCAGTCGAATTGACTCTGTGCACTTCTACGCGTTTAGTGTGGGAGTAGTGAGTGCTCAATTGATTCGTTCGCACTCGGTCAAACTACTCTACTGTATGCATTGTAAAAAGATACGTGAATGATCGTGCAAACATAGTGCGCATATATTGGAGCGATTATGCTTAACTCATTATCAAGCAGTAGTAAGCTTACTACTGCTGCTGCTGCTGCTGCTGCTACTACTACTACTACTACTACTACTATTACTACTACTACTACTACTGCTACTGCTACTGCTACTACTACTACTACTACTACTACTAGTGGTATGGTAGAAGTAGTAGTAGTGCTGCTACTAGCTGCTAGTACTACTGCTGCTGCTGATAAGTGCTGCTATAGTAGTATATTGTTATCATTGTGCTGAATTGTGCCTATTAGTATCTATTAGTGTCTAAGTGTCTAGTAGTAGTAGTAGTAGTAGTAGTAGTAGTAGTAGTAGTAGTAGTAGTAGTAGTAGTAGTAGTAGTAGTATTGTTATCATTAGCTGAATACTACATGTAGTATCTATTAGTGTCTAGCAGCAGCAGTAGTAGCAGTAGTAGCTCCACCGGGGGCCAGGGGTAGTGCCCCTATTGAGAGCCTGGCCCCCAGTGGCCCCCAGTTGGGACCCTATACTTAATGCTACATAGCATTACAACAAATAGTTGGTATGATTAAGTTCCCCAACGCAACTTGCCAAAGTAGTAGTAGTAGTAGTAGTAGTATTTAGTATAGTAGTAGTAGTTAGTTAGTAGCAGTGGCAGTAGTAGTATTTGTTGTTATTGTGGTGTAACAAGTAAGCTTATATGAAACGTTATTGCTTATAAATTAATTTTATTATAAAATAAATGGATCAGTTTCTGCCTAGATTAGGGTTTTGGAAAACCAATCTAGGTTCTGGCAGTCATTCAGGGTCAAATGCATTCTTCTTAGTTCCAGAAATTAATAGTTTGCCATCATTAATTAATTAATGTAATTAGGCAAATTAATTAATTTGCCTAATTACATTACAATTACAGTGCCCATTCGCCTACACTATATTATGGACTTCAGTAATATTGTATATCCTGTAAGTCTTGTCTTCATCCATTAATGATGTGAATTAAACAGACTTATGTTCATTTTAATTAATGCCGTTTTTGAAAGAGGCCACTCTATAATAATAATTCACCGTTAAAATATTTTAAGCACACCCTGTATGCACCGGAGTTCATGGTTCAAGAGCTTTCGTGAAATACAGACCCCGCTGGAGAACTCTCACGACACCCCCCCTTATCCGAATCGTACTAAATGGGATGTGCGTGTCTGCCTTGATGTTGTGAAACCCTGGCTACGCCCACGGTGCAGTGGAATTATCGGTGCAGAGTTCGGTTGTAACCAATGTATCGTGCTGAACTTGACTGTGTAGCCCACGTAAACCCACTTTATCCAAACGGCATTTCGTATCATCTGTTCGTCATTTCGTCGCCACGTTGAGTCGTTCTTTCCGAATTCACGGAAGAACAAGAAGTACGGGGATGAGAGTTCGCTCTACCAGACCCTCTTGCTGTCCCTCTGTCGTCTCTTAGCTTAGGAGGATTACGATGAGAATCGGAGCGTGTCTGGGGACCTGAACCGCCCAATTCGGGCCCATCGATCACCGCTTGGACGGGGGCGGGGGGCAGCGAGCCGCTAGCAGCCCGCTTCTAACCGGCGGCGCATCTCCTCGTGAGTTTAACGGAACGGCGTCGGTTGCTGTTGACGACGTTCGTAATATTTAGCGATCAATTTTATTTCGGTTTTATGCTTTTTCTTGCGAAGACGAGAGAGAGAGAGAGACGGAATTTCGATTGCAAAATGGAGACACATACACAGCGCGCAACGTCGTTTGTCTTGTTTTTATATGCTGAAGGAAACTGTTCGCCCGTTATTACGCGTATCTTCGGTTCCGTTTTTATTCTGACACTTCTTAGATTATCTGATGAAATAAATTGTAATTTGTCGACTGATTTGTCGCAGATTCGTCGCGAGTTCGCGAATTTTATGACGCTGGAAAATTTGCAAAATCAAGACAGATTCAGTGGGGGCGGGCAGTAAATACTGTCCAACCATAAATCACAAGGCAGTCATAAACGTGACATAGATATGGATCTACTGTTAACATTTTAAAAATTCGTCGATCCTTTGTAAGTCTTTTTCGTTATTTTCTTGCAGAGGGGAGAGAGAGAGATGAAGAGAGGCAGAAAGGCAGAAAGAGGGACAGAGGAAGAGAGGGAGAGACAGTTTCCAATTCGTTTCCAACTTGATCTCTTCAGCACGTCTCTGTCATTAGAATTTGACTTAGAAGGTTTACTGCGCGTCCTGCGTCGCCGTTCGAGGCATTCGAAAAGACAAGATGATTGCAGACGATTGAGACGCATGGAAGATGCCGGTCGGTCAGAGAGGCTGGGAGGCTGGGCCCCTGAATTTTATTCGCCTGAAACCCAAGGGGCAGCGGGATTTCAAAAAGAACCCCAAGTCCAGATTTATTTAAATTTCCACTGGCACACGGTTAAATCCAGCCTGAAATTTCTGCAGACGCAATTGAGCGAAAACAGGCGCAACAGAAGATAAATTCTCTCTCCTCCTAATCTTCCTGTTCCTTCTCCTCCTTCTCTTCCCACCCAGTGTTTTCCTCCTCCTCCTCCCCTCCTCCTCCTTCTCGCTGTTCCCCATCTATCTTTCGGGGGAATTAGAAATTTTCGGGGGGAAAAGAGTAATTTTCCCCCGGAAACGGCCTAGATTAAACACTGTCCCCATCTATCTTTCCGAGAGTCGTAAACAATGTTATGTCGACACATCCAAACAAATGAATGTCGTTTTTGTATGGATGACAATTGAGCGCGCAGAAAGAAGATTTTCGCGAATTTCGTGTGCACGGCGTACGAATAAACTGAATGCGTTTAACCTAATTAGAGTTTAAATAGAAAGTTTTCTGCTATAATTGCCGTGTGATGGTGGAGCCGGTACGGTCCGGTTCGCGCGAACCGTTTGTTAAAATGATTAGCTATTTATTAATGTCTTGCTTCATGTATAGGAAACAAGAGTATGTCATGTATTATTGAGAGATATCGTGCGGTTGAATAGCCTAAAGGCCCCCTAAATCCACGTTAACAGTAGACTCTACAATAGTGTCTAATAATGTCCGATCAGCTATCTATTAATTCTTCGTTTTTTATCTAGGCGACAATTCCATACAAATCGATGCATTATCCAACTTCCTTTGCAAGATATCGTACTGAGAAATGGCCTGAAGGCCTACGAGATGATGTTCTAGAATATAGACTGTAGAAAACAAATAATTTTCTTCGTAAAAATGGACCCTACTCGAGTGAATAACAAGCGTCGAATCAACTAGCTTTTACATTTTCCTTTTTATATTTAGTTGGCAAAATCGCAAAATATAATGCGTGCTTCGTGAGGCGAAATAGAGTTTTTAGGGATATTTATTCTTTATCTTTGAAAATAGTCAAAAGACGAGAATTTACTTAGATATGCAAGGCTGATGTTATTCAGAATTTATTGTCAACGTATTATTAGATTTCAACAGCTCTGCTTTACGCATCAATCAATAACAGGTGCTTTTTCCGCAGGCATTTTAGTGCTTCATTAAATTGCCATTTCTTACGGAAGACATGGGTGTTAATTTTCATGTTGCTTGATGAAAATACAACATGTAATGCATTGAACTCGTAGATTTCCAGTTCTTCTATCTAAAAAGACTACGCTAAACCAGGTATCTTCTAAAATAATATTGTAGTAAGGACGCAATCTGCCAATCAATATACTGTATATTGCTGTGTAAATCGGTCGCAGTAATTTTTCTGAGAACCTCCAGAATGTGTGCGTGTGTTTGTGTGCGAGCGTGCGTGTGTGTGACGATCTCGAATCGAAATAGTCACACACGCCCACATTTTCGAAGCCATTTCATCATCTGAAGCAACTTCATGTTCGTTAGCAGTCGAACGAATTTCAATCTAAATTTTTTATCAACTATTTGCGCTCTGCAGCTTATGACGAGTATATAGTATAACAGAGAGAGAGAGAGAGAGAGAGAGAGAGAGACAGACAGACAGACAGACAGACAGACAAACAAACAAACAAACAGACAGTCATACAGCCAAGAGAGAAGGAAAGAGATAGAGGCAGAGAGAGAGACCGGCGATGTTGACATAAGCGAACGGCGTTAGAAAGACGTTTAAAATAGCTACCTTAGCGTCGCCGTATGGCCTAGACACGGAGTATATCGGCGCCGATGACATTAGCGACGGCCAAGTATGTTTATGTACATCAGAATGCCTGCAGCTCAGCTAACCATTCATTCCTCGCTGGGTCCTATACTCCTTCTCCTACACTATTTCTCCTTCGCTATCCGGGTCTCAGTCTGCCGCAGAAGGTGGGGGGAGGTGGGTGGTCGAAGAGAGAGGCATCCCCTCGTCTGTCCGTTCTTCTCTTGCTGCGAATTTTCGTCCATCGCTGTTGGCAATTATTACTCGTGGAGCAATGTATCTGTCTCTTCGGTCAATCCATAATGCGGATTTTCGAAACGCACGGTCGAGCGCGCGCGACGGCATATCGCTCGCCAGATGGCAGCACACTCTGTTTCCCCGGCGTGTCCCGTACATGGAATTACGGCTTACTGGAATCGGGTGGACATGAAGTTCGGAAAAAACGTGGCACATTTGATACTCTAATCTACGTCCGTCTACATCTCATCGTTAGATTCGATCAGTTAGATTACGTATGGTCATGGCTGCATGGTTGGATAACCACGCGGTCTCTTTCCAGTCTAATAAGACGGACGAAATTCTAGTTTTTGAACTTAACCATGCGTGTAATGTTCTTAAAATTTGAGAATATTCGAAAAATCCGGTAGTAATGCAGTGGAATTCCTTTCCTCGTTGTTGATTTGGTGTTTTCAAACGATAGGACGATCAGGGGCGTAGCCAGGAATTTGATTTGGAAGGTATAAATATTTTGCGTGGGTATAAATCTTAACTATAAACCACATAAACCATATAAACCACATATAACCACAGGTAAATCACATTAAAAACTTTAATTAAGGTAGACTGGTTTTGGGGGTATATATACCGATATACCCCCGTCGCTACGCCCCTGAGGACGATTATTATTTATTGTCAACTTTCTTGAAGCCATTTGCGATTTGTTCTGCATACTCAAAGCTCAGATGAGCACAGATCCTGTGTTTGCTACGACAGCTAGATCCACGTGTATCAGAACAGCTGCTACAAGCGTTACCAGGGGCGTACCTAGGTAGGGCATGGCAGGTAGGGCAGATGTTCTGGGCGCCACTTGAAGGGGTGTCAAAAACTGTGATCTTGAAAAACTGATCCCAGCTTAGAAAGGAAGAAACTGAGAAAACTGACCTTTAGAGGTGCATCACAGACCAGTTTGTATTATAAAAGCAAGAAAAGCGCATTTGTTGTTTAAATCGTGTTGATGAAATGTTAAGATTTTCTAAATTAAAGACATGCTAACCCGCTAATTTAATTGTCTGACCCTCTGCCATGGGCGTCAAATACGCTAGGTACGCCCCTGAGAAGTACGCAGAATTCCAGGCCCGTAGGCCCATTCGCTCCGACATAATCATCTAATCGTCAATTAATATAGCGCTTTGATAACGAAGAAGCCTAAACCTCTATGCCCTCCATCTCCAGATTTCGTAGCACAAGACCCGTCATCGCCAAACAACGCCGACCTTAGAACCTAAAAAGACTGGGGTCGGTGCTCGAGCGAAGGGACCGTTAAAATTACGTCATGCGCTCCGATAGGTACCTGACTGACGCCAAGGACCGCGATGTTACTGTAAATCATTACTGATCAGGCCAGCGAGTGGCAGTGTATCTGCCCTAATGCGCATGCGTCAAAATCAACAGAGGTCATTTCCGATGCGTGATCCGACATTCCAGACTGCAATCCGCGACTCTTGATTGTCGGTTTCGTGTTGACGCTATAATATCGGATGTCGTTTTAGCAAAATATAATCAATCGCAGTGCATGGTAGAAGAATAATGCTAAAATTCAATTAAAAGTCACGATCTATTACACTCTTAACCGAAATATTTCGAAATTTGAAATGTTTTGAAGGTATCTTGAGAATGAAAGGAGATGACTTTTTTGACTCACAGAGTAGATAAATAATTTCGTGAAACTGCTTAGGAATTACAATATAGTTCTCAAGATGACACGTGTTTCTCAAAAAGCCTCGAATATGACTATTGCCGCCATTGTATATAGCTTAACGCGTTAACTTTTAGTGAAATATTCAGAATTTCTATTAGATTTTCGACTGAAATAAGATGCATAAACAGGACTTAGATCCCGGCCAAAGACAGACTTTGTCTTAGACGAGCATTTCAAGCGATGCGTCTGGTGGAGAAATCCAAAGACAGAGAGAGAGACAGACAGACAGAGAGAGAGAGACAGACAGACAGACAGAGCAGAGTAGAGATAACTCCATCTTTAGAGGAATAAAAAGACCGTGCTGGCACTTTTCTCTCATAAGAATTTTTGCGAGAAATAGGATCCAATCTACTGAAAACACTGTTGCTTCTATGCGCGTTAAATGGACTCTACTGTAGCTTCCCTATAGTTCACTGCATCCGAATACTTTAAGGATTTGAGCTAATTTAAAGCGTGGTTTATCCAGGTTGGTATTTAAGAGTCAGACCAGTGGGGAAAAGGGGGTGGAATCAGACCAGTGGGGATAAAGAATGATACAATTGTGTCATTATGCCAAAAAAGTTAAATAAGTTTATGACATCATGAGCCTTCACTCCTTCTATGCATAGAGAGCGGACCAGTGGAAGGCAAAAGTCAGTAAACAGTTACCAGGAATCACCCATCTCCCTCTCCAACAAACATCTCACTTGGTTTATCGGTATATTCAGAAGTTTAAGGATAGTAGAATATTTATACTAGCAGGATCTTCCGCGTAATGTATCGAGCCAGTGGAATTTGACCAGAACCTGATGGCCGCTATTAAAAAAACTAGGTTTTGTAACTTGTAAATTGTAACTGAATTTGCAATTACAGTTCTAGTAATACGTGTAACTTATCCAGAAATTATATTTCTCTATCCAAAATAACCAGACACCGAAAGTAAGAAGCGCGGTACTCGGAGATTCGTTCTTGGAGCGGAGTTTACTTTAACGCCCGTAATAAATAGGTTCGGCCCTTCTGCGCTATGCGTCGTCGCCTAATAGCAGCTATTGATTTCGACGGATAGGAAGTGACGCTGAGAGAGAGAGAGGAGTGACGAGACCGGTTGACATTATCGGCGTCATCGTCATCGTCGTCGTCGTCGTCGTCGTCGTCATTGTCGTCAGGCCGCTTGACGTCGATGTCACTCGTGTGCACTACGCGACAATTTCTGGGACAAAACAGTCGACAGATGCGGTCAAGCGTTCTGATCGTTCGTGACTGCCGCTGTCAAAGAGACAAACTCTGCCCTTTGCAGCTAGATCTTTCAACGAAGATTCAGACTTTTGCGGTCGTTTTTCACTCCGAATTCATAGGATCTGAAAGTGGACCACGGGGTGTCCTGTATCCTGTCAAATGCTTGTTAATACGAGCGTTCTAATTAGGTTTTAAACACATCCTCTTTTACTGCTAAATCCCTTGCGAGAAACTGGCGACGATGTACGTTCTCTGCTTTGCAAAGGCAGGATTTTTACATATACCCATCTAAAATTATTCCTGTATCTTAATAGTGTTGTCACACTGGACCTAGAAATAGAGTCAAGTGATCGGTAGAATTCGTGTTAAAATAGATAGACGAATGACATTAGCGCCACCATGTGGCAATCACATTAAATTCCGTAGCATCTTTTAGTGGATCCCAAGGCAGATACAGATTCCATGAGTTTCGACATTGCCGATTGTCTTTGCAAGGTTTCATTCATTTACTGTATAAGAGTCCAGCTTATGATCGAGACCAGCGCGCAAGAAATGTCCCAGCAGAGAATCCGTCCAATTGGTTTCGCAAGAATTTCGGCGTGTCCTCAATTCTGCAAACAGCTGAGTTTCAGTGCCCAGATGCCTCCAATGATCGGGCAATTCCATTGCGTTTACACTTTTGTATTAATAGAGTTCGAACAACACAATGTTCTGTATTTATTCTGGAATTGGTAGGGAAGTAGAGAGGCAGAGAGAGAGAGAGAGAGAGAGAGAGAGACAGACAGACAGACAGACAGACAGACAGACAGACAGACAGAGACAGAGACAGAAAGACAGAGAAAGGTAAAACACAGAGAGACAGAGACAAAGACAGAGAGAGACAGAGACAGTAATAAGAGACATAGAGACTGAGAGATAGAGTGATTGGTTCTATGTGCTAAAATATTACCGATACGTCGGCATAATCTAAAAATCTGAAGAAAACATGCACTGCACTTCGTTTGAACGCAGTTAGCACGCTTGCAAGTAGAGTCACAGTGAATTGTAAAGTGACTCGGTTGAGTCTCTCTCTCTCTCTCTCTCTCTCTCTCTCTCTCTCTCTCTCTCTCTCTCTCTCTCTCTCTTCAGCCGCTTTCTTCGCTTCAGGAGAGACAAACGTCATACGATCAATTGTGACGAACGCGTTTCCAAGGCCCTTGCCTTGGGCCGTTGCCTTAGCAACGCATGCGTCAACAATCAAAGCTGGAACATTTTCGTATATCATCCGGACAATGCGTTCTACCCGAAGAGACTCTCAAAAACACACTTTAGATCAACAGGACGACCAGATTCAGTCTCATAATATGCGCAAATTTCATTATCATTTGTCCGTGTTTCTTTCCTATAGGATTATGGCGTCTTGGTTTGGTTTGGCTTTCAAGCAGTGTTTTATACAGGCCTGTTAGGAGGGGAGATTCCCCCCTCAAACCTCAAATTCCCCCCTCCCACAAAAAAAATCCAGCACTTACACATATTTTGCATTGAACTGTGTCTTATCCCCTCCAACCAAGTCGATTTCCCCCCGAAAGCCTCAATTTACCCCCAAAGGCCTGGAGTCTGGATAAAACACTGTTTTCAAGATCTCATAAATGTTTGGTTTGTAATTACTGCATCCAACCAAGGAAATTCAAATGTTCTAAAGGCTTTGTCAGGTGAACTCTGTGGTCTAAGGCAGGGTTTACAAACATTTCGGAACCGCGGCCCACTTCAGCGGTTTCGTAACGTGCCGCGACCCTAATCATCAGTGGCGGCTCCACCGGGGGGCCAGGGAGGGCCCGTGCCCCCTATTGACTGCCTGGCCCCTCCAGTGGCCCTCCCAGTTGGGACCCTATACTTAATGCTACATACATTAAACAACAAATGGTTGGCCCCCATGATTAGAAGTTGCCCCCAACGCTCCCCCCCACTTGCCAAATCCTAGAGCCGCCACTGCTAATCATAGCATGTAATATTTTTAAAATGCATTAGGCCATCTGGCGAACGCTAGTTAAAAAGAATCTTATGAGTTTTGAATAAATGGCAAAACAAAAGCTCTGATTCAATTAGAATGAAAATATGGCAGATATATTGCCGCATAATTATTAATGTTTTGCCAAATAAGACAGAATGAGAGAAATAGATATTGTAACTTCTCGAAAATTATCGTTTTTAAAATTTTGCCAGGAACATACCTTTTTTACGCGTCTGGAAATTCTTATGAGTATGGCAAAATCGCTTAAGCGTCACGTTTCTTCAGCTCTCATCTAGACTTCTCTATTGTTATTGGAGTTTCAGAGCAAAATGGTCGGAATACGCTTTCCTTGCGTTTTTGCGAAATAAGATTAAATTTTAGAGAGTACTATAGGGGCCTTAAGGCATGCGCTAGTGTCCATGTGAAGTAACCTACATTTGTCGTTTAAAGTAAAAAGAATTTGATATAGGATCTGACTGTGATCATATATTTCTGTTTATGGCCAAACATTTGGAATAAACGACCACATCTAAACACTATGCTGAGGCAATTGAAGCTCTGAATTACGATACGAGTCGAAATTAATGGTTGATCTTTCAAAAATGACTCCCACCTCCAGTGCTGGATTACCCATTAGGCAGAGTAGGCAACTGCCTATGGGCCCCGCGACTTTTAGAGGCCCCACAAGACAGTGACAAAATTTTTTTTACTTACTTATTCTTAAGAATAGCGCTATGCGAAAGTCACGTGACGACGCTGACGTCATACAATAATGCTTACACTTCAGTGGCGTTCTATTAGTCATTAGGGGTCTGGCCCCTGGGGCCTCAAAAGTTTGACTGCCTATGGGCCTCCACGGTGCTTAATCTGGCACTGCCCACCTCATACTAACAATTCCAAATTTTCAACCCAAATTGAGTGTCGGCTTAGTTTTACAAACCCAGACAAATCAAGCATTTGTCTAAAAAATAATGATAATGAATGACTGACGCACTGAATGAATGAATGAATGAAATGAACGTATGATTTAATATTTAACTATAGATTCTTAATCAGACCAACTCATGCAACCTGGGCAACACGGTAAACTGCAAGATGGAAACGCAGTAGGCCTACCGATAGATGTCACATTGTTACTGTTTAGTACAGGGGTCGGTAACCTACCACCCGCGGGCCACATCCGGCCCGACAGTGAGTTTAATCCGGCCCTCCTGCCCCCACAACATCAGCACCCTCTTTCTGAGTTTGACAAACAAGAAAGGTCATCGCCAATTTTTCGCACTTGATAGGCCTATGTATATTTTTTTAGAAATCTTGAACTTTTCTAGCCACAAACTTTCTTTTTAAAAACATAAACTTTGAAACTTGTGAGGGTAAAATTGCAAACGTATGTTTGTCCATTTGACAATAATTTCTTTGCTATTTCCACTGAGATGTTAGTCGAAATTTGATTTCTAGTAGGCGGATCTAGCACTCTTTTAAGCCGTCTTATAAATGCAGGCAAACGTCTCTGTAGGATTTGATTGATAATGCGATCGCACACAAAGGGCGCTATATAAAGATCATGAAAACAGAAATGAACTCTCTTAAACCGGCGCTACAGACACCTTCGTTTCGATCATATAGGACCCTTATTGTGGCGGGGGGCTAAACCGAGTTTATTGCAGAGAATAATATCTACTCTTGGGGTGCATTAGACAGAAGAATTCGACTCAATAGATAGGCCCTAAGAACATATTGAAATTGTCATTTAATGAGGTTGTATATTTGCCCTCGGTACTTAATTCCCGAGGGTCTTATGAAAAAAATGTCCGGATATATATATATATATATATATATATATATATATATATATATATATATATCCTATAACCTTTCCTGCTTTAAAAAGTGAACAGCGATATCATATTACAGTATTACTGTACCGGTAGTTGTAACAAACGATGCATGATGGGGAAAACAAATTGCATTGTGTGTCATTTATCCACGATAACTTCAAATAGTTTATGTAACAGTCACTTTGAGGCTTAACTTGCTATCGATTCTTTCATAACCTGGTCTCTTATAAAACGCCGGGTAAAATTGGTTTAAAACCGCAGAAATTATTTAATTCGTCAAGACCCTTCCGTTCATTTTGAAATCGATTTCTGCAGAATACCGTAAAGTCGTCGACGACAAGCGAATTGCAAGCGACGACACCAGTCAACGATGTTCCTGCTTCGGAAAAGTCCGAGCTACTGTACACCGAGGTAATTGTTCTTGTAATCGGGGTAAGTAAGTAAGTAAGAGAACGTCAAGATTATAGTGGTAACTTGTCTAAAGACTGCGCGAACACTTTAAACAAAATTAAACTAAGTAGCTAGTCTTAAAAAGCCAAGACTTCAGTCGATTCCTGAAAATATCTAGCTAGCGACGATGACTCCCGTATGTCAGCAGGATGCGAGTTCCAAGTACGCGCAGCAGCCACTGGGAAGGCACGATCTCCGACGGTGACAAGACGCGTTCTTGGAACCATAAGGGGTATGCGGGTTATGCGTCCAAATATCGAAATCAAGCTTACACTGTATACTCACATGTTACCTATCGTAAATACAAATATTCCAATTTTCTGTCTTGATCTTCGCCGTTTAGAATTACTGTAGAGAAGCCATGCATCGATTTATCTTGCCTTGTAGTAAAACTCTAGTTCAGTGGTTCTCCAACTGGGGTCCGCGGTTCCTTGGGGGATCGCCAAGCAGTTTCAGGGGCCTGTAAGGGGATTACTTTCTCAAGATATCTCACCAACACCTCAGAACACAAAACACACCGATGGCCCTAAAAGTGCTGATTCCATTTGAATTTAAATCTTATGACTAAGATTCGCAATTTTCTGATTAAATAATTGATTGACAAAGCAAGTGGCCTATGTGTTAATTAAAGTTAATTTGAAATTCAAATTTTATAAGGTCTGCGAGTCATCACACAAATTCCTAAGGGACCGCCACGCAAGAAATCCTAAAAAAGTTTGAGAACCGCTGCTCTAATTCTATCGAATCCCATCCGACTTTGATGACCATTTAATCGTTGCCTCTCCCCTAATTCCCCTCACCCCCTCACCCCAAATTAATTTTCACTTTTAGGGGCCCCTTGGGAAAAGATCGCCTTCGTTCCCTACATCTGATCAGAACTACGAACAATGCTCAGCGAATGGGCGACCTTGACCTAATTCGAGAATTAATTGAGGCCGAGGTCAGAGGTCAACGGCGATTCATTCGCTCCAATCGCAAATCGCCTGAGTGAATTGATCCTAGAGCGAAGCGTTAAACGCCGGCGCTATATAATCTGAAGGCGATTCTGCCGCCGTCACTAGACGCCGCATTTATATATTTTTTCTGTATAACTCACGACGTTGAACGCGAAGCGCCTTAATAATCGAGAGCGTCATAAAGAAGCTTTACTGTAGATTAATTCATGTTTTATTAAGCTGATGCAGAATATGGCGGTCAATTATAAATGCCTCAGCGAAGACAGTCGCGCATACATGCACTGCGACCACGGCAGTCAACGCGGAACTTCTACGCGGATAAAATTTTGGAATATTAATGTTCGAGCGCTTTTTTCTGGAGAAATCGAAAATTAAAGCTACGTCGGAATTTAATGAAACCAGGACTTCGAAGTCACGTGTGACCATCTGTCCCAAACATGATGACCCTTTGAACAAAATGACCCTACCTGACCTTGCCTGACCTTCACCTTTCGGCTGCAGCTATTTCAGATTCAAACTATAAGCGCCCTAAGCATATAAACAGCTGCTCTCGATAGCGCGATATAAATTCACAAGAGTTTACTTACTTGCTTACTTTCTTGTCTACGTTTCGCTGCTAAATTAATGCTGGGCCAAGCGCATTGTCATGATGACTCAAAGAAAACGGCTCATGACGTCATCTGACGTCGAGTCAAACGTTTGTGACGTCATGTCTTATATAAATCGTTTAACGGTCTTGCGCCGTCAGCTGAAATGATTGACACATGCTTTCCTGTCTCCGTCAGAGTCACGATAAAATGCGTCGTGTACATTGGCGTAGCCAGGATTCCAGAATAGGGGGCGCGTCGATATTTTTCAGCCAAAAAGTCTCTTGAGCAAAAAGGTCGTGGTCTCGGACGCTTTGAAGTCTGCTGTCTGGTGCGTTTTCCTGTATTTAACACTACGGTCACTACCCCTACTCACCCTTCCCAACTACTTGGTCCGGATCAGAATAT